>CM053784.1:102725826-103100826 GCA_028749045.1 Cupressus sempervirens
TGTAACATTTTCTCACATCTTGCACCATTATTACATTTGATAGAATCATCAATAATGCACCAAAAGGGTCTTTTTTATATGTAAAAATAGGAAAAGATTTGAAAATAGGTTGCTTAACTTCATTAATCACTAACTAAACATTCAAAACTTCCTCCCCTTCCACATTCTTTGAACTAGACGCCATAATGTAAAACTAGGGTTTACAAAAATTAAAACTATGTAGCTCAACTCTTGATAAATACCTTTTGAAATCTAATGAATGGATGTGAGATCACTACTAGAACCTTCTATAAACACTTAGAATGGATTTCTAGATTTCCTTCTACTCTTTTCACTCTTTTTTGAATTTGAAATGATGAAGAATTAGCTAAAATCAATCAAATATCCTTTGAAAACCTTATAATGTTGAGTTCTTACACATCTATAAGCTTGACATCAACCAATTTTAGGCTCACTCATAATCCATTTACATTTCCATCACTGAAAAACCACTACGAGCTTGGCATCAACTACCTAGTCTGATAGCTCAACATACATAGGAGATATTTCATGCTTGGCAACAAGTTGAAAAACTTGATGATTTGTCTTGAATTTCTAACAATATCTTGCATCTTTATTTATGCTAATATAGTCCTTTCAGTACTAGAAACTTTTGGAATTGATGTATGATATAGCCTTTAAATATTAGTCACATATACCTCTTGATTGCCTAGTTTGATGAGGTGTGATCACTCGACCCATTGGGTGAAGTGATCTCCTCTCCATTTGATGTGCTACAATAATCTTTCTTTTTTGATGTCTTATTCATCTCATCTTTGATGTGTTCAACATTTTCCTTTTCTTTTCCTTTATCAAATTCACAACTTGGTGCCTTTTACTTTGTTGGAAAATACCTACTGATGTGACCAGTCTTCAAATAGCTAAAACACATGGTTTGACTCAACCACCTTTGGTAGTTACCACTGAAGTGTGTCCTTATACAATTTTTAGGAACATTTCCATATTCTTGACAATAATGACAACTATATCTTGTATTATAATCCTAGTTATAGGAGTTTCCATTGTTCCTTACCTTTGCTTTCCTATTTGATGACCACATGGGTTTGGATTTGCACTCAAAAGTTCTATCTCCATACTTCTAATAGTTGTAGAAATATCCTTCAAATGTTTTTGTATACATGGTCTTGGTTTTACATTCATGTGCCTGATGACCTTGCTTGTTGCATTTATGATAGTGAACCATGTTCTTGGGCTTGACATTTTGATTTACAATCTTGCTTCTACACATGTTAGTAGTATGTCCATTCTTACCACAATTATGACAAGTAGGTTTTGAATTCTTACCTTTATTGTTTCTTTCTTTAGCACTTTTGGATGATTCTCCTTCTTTTGTACTTGTCTATCCCATTCTAGATGTATCATTATTAGATCTATGGGATCTCAATAATTTCTCAAAGCATTTGATGGCTTCATTTGGTTTGTTGAAACTTTCAAAAAATTCATTTTCTCTCTTTAGGTCACTCTACAATTGTTCATTCTACAACTTCAATGTAGTTATCTCAATGTCCTAGACATTTAACTCATAGTTGGCATTCACCATTTGACTTAGAGTATCCAATTGCATGTTGGAAAGCTTGGTTAACTCTATTGACTTCTCTTCTAGTTTGTTGGCTAGAATTCTTTTGTCTTCTTCAATCATGGGTTTGTCTTCCATGGCTTTCTTCTTTTGTTCAACCACTTGACATAGTAGTATAGCTTGTGATTCTTTCTCTAACTTGAGATTTCTGATTTCCTCAACTTTGGCCCTATTCTTTTCCATTAGATCTGTAACAACTACATCAAATTCATTTTAGTCTCCATCTACAAATAGATTAGTAGTGTCTATCTCTTTCTATTGTGTGTTATTCTCAGTAATAGAAATTTCTTTCCTTCTCTTCAAGGAATTCTTTAGGTCTTCTCTTGCTTGATTCAGTTGAAGTAGTATGAGATGTATTTCAATCTCCTAGTTCTCAATAGCCTTTCCTAAGTGTAGATTTCCATCTCAAGATATTTCCTCAAAGCTACAAAGCTTCTCTTTCAAAGAACAAAGCTCTGACACCAATTGTTGGAATTACAATAGGAAGGTAAACTTTTGAGATGGGGGGGTGAATCAGTAGTTTAAACTTGGACCCATAAAACTTCCACCACACATCTATCTCATGCACTCAATGAGTAAACTAAAATAACATGTAAAGCATATACAACTAAATCATGTAAACATGTAAGAATTCACACACATAACACCAAATATGATTACCTAGAAACCCTCCAAGTGGGAAGGTAAAAATGGGGTGGGGTTGACACCCACAAATCTTCACTACTGTAGTAATAAAGTGTATCCAATGAAGGCTACAATGTTTTGATCATGAGTCATGATCTACCTTTTGAAAGGTCTACCCTGTTAAAGGCTTACAAAGACTATTTGGTCTCACCTTGTTAGAGGATTTCAACACCCTATTAAAAGTGTGCCTAGTTAAAGGACTTTAACTTACAACTATGTAAGCACCCTATTAAAGGATTTCATATAGCCTATTAGGACTACTCTATTAAAAGATTTGACTAAAATCACTTATTAGAATGTCTCAGCATTGATCCTCTGGTTTTCACTTGATTTCCTAATAACAGATTACCTATAAACAATGTTTTCTTGATCTTTCTTGAGAAACTGTCTCTATTCTATATCCTTTTCTCTATCCTTTGTTCTGCTCTAACTAATTCTACAATGTGGTTTCACTTCATAACTTCTAAGTCACCATGAATGCTCTATTTGTGCATGCAAACTTCTCTCTTCACTCCTTCAATTACTTATACATTCATTTGTTCATTCATAAAGATTTTATGGTTTTGTCCTCAAGAAAACTTAGTGGCTTAGGGTTACGTATGAATCCATGGTTGAGATGCATCCATTTTGTCACTTAATCCTTCCCATTTTATGATTAGCTACATGTAATTGCATAGAGAATCCAACTTTAAATTCATCCTTATTTCCAAAATATCAAAATTCAATCTTAAGTTGGCTCAAAATGGTTTACATAGTTGTTTGTGCCTTTACAAAAAAAATGTCAAAACTATGTTACTCAACATCATAAGTCTTTGATGCTTGGCATACATTGATGTTTTTGTTGTGACTTGGCACCTCTATTGCTCAATATCTGAAGTCTCTAATGCTCAGGATACATTGATATTTATGTTGTGACTCAACACCTATATTGCTCAGCATCCACTATTTACTTGGCTATTGTGTTACTCGGCTCCTATGTCACTCAACTTATATTATCTACTTAGCACTGAGTGACTTGACTCATGAGTGGCTCGGCACTCACTATGATTTGGCATGTTCTATTATTTACATGTTGTGCTTGGCATGTACTATTAGTTTAGCATGAACTAAGTAAATGGCTTAAGCATGTTGAAAATTACTTGTCAAAACCAATTTGAGATCAACAGAGAGATGATATAATTCACATTCTCTATAGATAATTCTACATCACTTGTCACTTCTCTATTTGAGAATTATCTTTTTGAATTTTAGTGCACTAAAAACCTTCTCTCACTACTTGACCTACTAGTATAGATGGTGAGAATTCATCATCATCATGTGGCATAGGCTCACATGAATATCTTACTTCTTTCCTTTTTTGTTTTCTCCTTTCTAGTGAATAATTGGTTAATAGTTTTTTTCTTAAAAGAATTCATAACTATATTCTCCATATGTAGTTTTCTTCTTGATCATTTCAATATTTTCCCCTCAAGTAAATATTTTGTATTTTGTTCATATACAATCTCAATTTTCTTTTGCTCAATTCTGTAGGCATATGATTGAGCCTTTAGATCCATAAAAGAGTTGAAATCTAGATCTAGTAGAAGAATAATATTAGATCAAAAATTTTAAATTTGAATGGCACCATTTGACAATTTTCATTAGTACCAATAAATTCTAAAATAATAAGAAATGTAATGAAGGTATTCCCCATCATCCTCATAAGATGAAGGCCTGAACTACTTTCTAGTTGTTCTTTATCCAATGATTCTGAAGGGAATAATATTCTTAAGAACCAAAAAATTTAGTTACCAAGAACTTCTTTCTTTTGGTTGTGTGGATCAGATTTTAGTATCAAAATCCTCTTGATGTCTTTCTCTCAATGTACATGGGAATGTACAACCACTATAATGTGCTACATCTTATCATCTTTAGTTATTACTAATGCAAAGGGTTTATCATCTTCACAAGCTAAAGACTCCAAAAGACCTCTAACAATTTGATTCCTTCTATCTTTTGATAATTGAAATGATGGATAGGAAAGATATCCAAGGATTATCATATACAAAACTTTTTGAATAGACCATCTCCAACTGAAAGTCTATGCAAATAAATGATAGTTGGAATAGATATGTCCTTTTTCTCTACTACTTATGGTAGTTTTTGAGCTCCAAGAGTGTCATACATTGATAGACGATGATGATCCCTTATATTTTTAAGACTAGGAAGACCTAGTTAAAATTCACCTTGGTTTCAATTAACACATGATATGCATGTGATCCTAGATGTTAGATGATGATGATGATGAATACTCACCATCTACTAGTAGCTCAAGTAGTGACAAAAGGTCTTTAGTGGGCATGCACCTAGAAATAATATTTTTAGAGATCTTATGATTATTCTTGAGATTTTTGAGACTAGGAAGACCTAGTTATCATTCACCTTGGTTGTACTTAACACATGATATGCATGTAATTCTATGTCAGATGATGATGATGAATACTCACTATCTACTAGTAGCTCAAGTAGTGATAGATATCCAATACATGTGATAATATATACAATATGGATTGCACAGATTTCCCAACTTCATAAAACAAGAAAGAAAACATCCCATTGTAGAAGTAGCATACAATGATCATATTGTGCTAAAGTTGGCTTCTGATGTCAGGTGATGATGATGATGATGAATACTCACCATCTACTAGTAGCTCAAGTAGTGTTAGAAAGTCTTCAATGCACATGTACTCAAAAACAAAATTTAGAGAGATATTATGGGATCTTAATGGGTCCTAATGTCTCTTTCAACACATTGGCCCCTTGTGATCCCTTACGACACATGCGAGCCAACAATTCTCTGGAAGCACTTATATTTATAAATATAGGAGATACACCCATTGGATCTGCAATATCTTGTATATCTCAACTCAATTGATGTCATGTCAATGAAGATTTCTCCCAAGTAGTCCTCCTTGTAATTTTATAGTACCTACATGAAAATAAAATTCTAAAGTTTGATGATAAACTCAATAGATACCTTGAAAAAGAAGGTGTCCTTGTAGTGCCTCTAGTGTTTACATTATGTACCTTGTTATATTTTAATTCTAGAGAGATACTTTGATACTTATGTTGGATGGATTTCAAGATGAACTAATGGTTGGATATTATATTTTGATTTCCAATATCATAGATGATAGATAGTATGCTATTTAGTTTGATCATATCTACATGATGATGCTTATTGATGTGACATGATGCTTGGTGATGACATCTGATTATTTTGTATTCAGACATATAGTCTATTTATGATAATATGATGGACTTAGTAGATTTTGGATACTATAATTTGATGCTATGGATATTTACTTTATTCTTTCCTTGAGATGTTTTATAATGTAGTGAATAATTTAAATAGGTTATTTTAATGTAATTAAATAAATGGTTAATTTGTGATTTAATGCATTTATCACTTCAATTATAGTATTATATGAAATTGAACTTGATTGTGTTACTTGATATGCAAGATTTTTATCCCCAAAATTGGCACATGAAGATAGTGATTTGGCTATTCATACCTAGTCAATGTTGTCCCTATATGGGTGATGTATCTTATTTAATTATTTAACTAAACTCTCTGGTGATTTAATAAATTTGGTTCATTTATAGTTGTGGCTAGACTACTATTCTGTTTATACATTTAGATGTCCATGATTGTCAAAGAAATTACTAAGAAATATTGTGATTTAATGTCTTAAGACAATTTTATTATTTTGTTTAATTATTTTAATTACCAAAAACTTTTGCATAGTTGATATCCATTTAATTGGAATTGACTAATTTTTTTCAAGGTTAAAAAGGGGTTTGATTAAGTAAGCTAGTAATTTTCCTATATATATATATATATCCCAAAATGTGAGTTCTTTCTCATTTCTCACTTTTGCATTTGATTTTGAGACCAAAATCCCAAAATTTTCTTAAGGGAGAATTGCTATTTTTATCATTGTGGGAGTTGTGGGCGTGGGATCAGCACAAGGTTGAACTCATTAGATCTAGCTTAATGAGACCTTGATTTTTTGAGACTTTTGACAACTTTGTTAGAGTGATTATTTTATCATGACCATTCCCATATTTTCCCTTTTGGTTGCCAGGTAAGGCTCTCCCATTTTTCTACTTCAACTTCATTTTAGAGTCTATTTTGGATAGTAAATTACTAGGAGGTAGAGAACTAGTGTTCCCCTCTATTCTTATATGTTGGCTCTATCGGGTTGGGTGGGTGCAAGCATTTGACTACCTCTTGACTTCGGGTTTTGGGTTTTTCAATTATTATGCTGGTCATGTTTATACATGAAATTTGAATTTTATTTGATATTTGGGGTTTTTATAGCCAATTTTAAAAAGTGTTTTAATTTCATTGATTTTTGGGCATTTTTTACTTTTCCTCAATTTTGATGTCACCCATTTTTCTTGGGTGTTTCTTAGCATTGATGTTACTCACAGACTTGGATTATCCGTGATTATTCTAATTTGACCATAGATGTATTGTTCTTGCATTGAGATTCATTTCAAATATGTACTAACAACAATGTGCTTAGTTGAGTGATTTTTTATACTTGGTGTTTTATTATTTCTCATCCAACCCTTGTTGTTTATGACCTTTGTGTAGTTGGTGAGCCTACACACAATCACATGGGCATGTACTTTTCAGGTTCTTGTGAGACTCAAACTCTTGGTTGATATTGGTAGGGTTATGTTCATTAGGATTGGATTGGGAAACTACATTGTCTATGGGCATTCATCATATAATGAGTATGGGTATGTAGGGTAGATGTGTGGAGTGGCTTCTCTCATTACCCTAGGTAACATCTCTGACAAGTTAAACATGAAGGAGTTCATAATAAGTGATAACTAAATGAATTTATGGGTAATAAGACTAAGATATGATAAGATAATATGCATATGGGTTAATCCAAAGGTATGTGCCTTCATGGGTTTTTTGAGGTCAGGTATCTATATGGGTTTACTAATGACAAGTGTGATCACCTCTAGAGGGAAAGTTTCTACATGATCTTTTTCTTGGGATTTTTGATACCAAGTGACTTACACTCCATTAGAGTCCCTATATAGCAGACCCATAGAGCATCTAACTAGGACCTATTATATTGCATTATTACATGATCTTGGTTTCAGTCCTCTATAATATTTAGTGTGAGTGTTAATCATAGATGACTATAATGTGTGTGTTTGTGGTTAGATCACTATCTCCATTAGTATGGAAAGAGTGATCCTATGGGTTCCACATGCTTGGGAAGCATGGATACTATTGGCCTAGTTTTTCACTTTGCATAATTTTGTTACATTTTATAGAGAAAACCCAATGTTCTAGTTTTAAAAGATGAAGTGTGTTAAAAAGCCCTAGATGAAATTATTAAAATTTCATGAAACCCTTTTTGTTGTGCCCTAGTTTTCAAAAATTTTGGAAAGTAGTGTTTTATCTAAAAAAATACGCAGGAAGCTTTTTTCCCTAAGGTTTTATATTTACCTTTTCTCATATTTATTTTAAAATTACTTTCCAAAAAAACATATCTTTTCTATAAACCATTTTCTTAACAGTGGTTTTTACCCTTTGTTAATTCCTTAATATTCTCTGAAGTGTTTTAACCATTGCAGGGTTTACTTTTGCTAAATATTGATCTTAGACAAATCAATGGTGAGTGCTTTCCCACATCATGAACTTGCTCAACCTTTAGCAAATGCAAGGAAGTGCCTAATTTCCATGTAGCCCTTCATGATGATAGTTCCTTAATGTGACACAAAATTTGGGTGTGTTAGATAAAGTTTTAGGACTGTCAGATGGTTGTTAGTACACATTGGTAATTTCAAGCCATCTCATTGGTCAAGCTAAGTAGCAAAGTTACTTTTAGGTAATATAGCATGGTACCATTGATCTTGGGAAGATCTAGGGTAAGTGCTTCCCTACAATGTAAAGATGTGTGATAATTATGAAATGTGGGAAAGTGACCTAGTGACATGTGTATTTGGTGAGGTTATGCACCCCTAGTTTGAAAAAATGTGGTTGTAAAATTGGAAACTGTTAGGACACATCGAAAAGGGTAAATCATTCCATTGGTCATTTCTATCGACTAGGTCATGAAAAGGTGAATTGTATATAACCATCAATCTTTGGAAGATTGATGATCAATGCTTTCCCACAGTATGAAAGTGTCTAAAATTTAATTAAAGTGGGGAAGCATCTTGTTGGTGTTTGAAAACACTGGATGGTTTTCAATTATCCCACTAAGAAACTGACATATCTAGGGGCAGCTAACTCCCATTTTCAACATGCCATTTCCAACAATAGACCAACTATAAGGCATGACCCTTCTTCTACTTCAGGCTCTGCTAAACCTAGGTGGGTAGACCTCATATTCAAATGATACCATACCAGTGCAAAAACATATCCCTGAATATATTAAGCAGATTTTACCCTTATTTCTCCTAATGACTTATGAAATGACACAGATCTGTAGTAGCTAAATGCAAAGCTATGAATCTCATAAGGTGAGTGAGGGTTAAAGATTTAGGTCCTTCAACATGAAAGGGAAAGAACATTTGATTAATAATGTTGAATTCAGCAAAACCTCAGATATGTAGCAGTAAGACCTAATGATCCTATAAACTAATTAGTGCCTTAACCATTGGGAAAATGCATACATATGGATACCTGATACCTATTTATATATTCAAATATCTGATCTATCTAGTTACTTTGTAAATAAACATCTGTGCTCAATCCAAACCTCATTCTTACATGATATCCTTCTCAATAAACCTACAACCCTATTGATTCACTGAAGCATTTACATAACCCCTTGAGTTACAAGCAATAAAAAGACAACATATAGCCTTAAGGGACTGCAACTACAATATAGGCTCTTTGTTCAAAGATCATAAAACATTGAAGCTCACTAAGATAGGAGACAAGATTCAAGATGAAACTCAACCTGTTGTTCTTTGTATTAATTTCTTTGAAAGAATACAACCATATGCATGAAATGAAAATAAGAAAACACCTAACAGATCTGAACTATCTGTATTATGCTTCCTAAAACTAGTCATACAAGAAAGAATATGCTGAAGAAATGGTTTCATAGTAAAACACTGGAACATTGATAGTATTACCCATAGAAAACTACCAACAACTACAAAAGATGACAGAAAGAAAGATATAGGATAAGAGTTCACTCCTAGATTTGATCTGAACATGACATCTGTCCACTTGGAAAGCCTTCTCAACAAGTTAAAAATAACTCTCTAATATCTTCCCTCAACTGGTGAATCAAATCTTCATCATTAGGCCTCTACAAGCACAAAATATCTCAAACATCTAATTTAACAAGTAACTGATTTCATGCCTGATCTTTACCCATGGGAAAAATGAAAATCGATTTAAAAAATGACTTCTAAAAGCTAAGAAAAATCCTTTGAACTCAATTTTCTTCACATTCAAACTTCACCAAGCCTTCATATCTGCCTTTTATCTGATCTTGATGCTTCATGCTAAATTCTGCTCATTCCACTGAGAATGCCCCAGAAATTGCAAAACTGCTTATAGACTAAACTGATGAATTGTTGTGCAAAATCTAACCTCAAATATGGAAAATTTGGCTTCTCCCGATTCCAACGATATATTATAGTGCATATTTTGGATAAAAAAATGCCCCGCTAATAGTCATTTGAAATTCAGGGTCCTGGATTGAGAAAAGAAAATTAAAATTGAACTTTTTAAAAAATTATATAGTCTGGAATATATAAAATTTAAAATAATTCAAATTTCTCATTTTTTGCATTGATCTTCTCTAAATTTTCATTTTAAATTAATTTTTACTTTTTTCCCCAACCCTGCAATGCCACATGGCAGATTTTGATTGGCCATGCAACATTTGAGACATTTTTATATTGATTAATTCTTTAAATTCAATCATCCATCTCCCGTAGCAGTAAAGACATGCAGATTTTCCTTTATGTCTTTACGTTTCCTTCAATTTTCAAAACATCGAAGAGCATTCAAATCTTCTTTATGTGCTTACGCGCCCCTTTACGCTCATACGAAGAAACTCATATTGCCAAAACCTTTAAAAATTTGGTTTATGCTCTTACATGAGTGAATCCTCTTTACGCTTTCACACATCCATGTAACATCATAATACCTTTATTTATCCTCTCTTGATCCTCCAAAATTGTTGTGAGATCGGAGCCCAATAACTTTAACTCTTACAATCTCACGACTTGATCTTTATTAGTGGAGGATAGTAAGTCTCTTGATTTGCCTTCCTGATCATATGACTTAGTCATAATACCACACATCTTAAAATCTCCCCATCCGGTCTCATGCAAACTACCACATGTCCTCCTTTTTCAAGGCATATGGATGTCAAAATATGTTAATGTTAGCCAGATGGGCCCCTCCATGCAATCCATGACATCCACAAAGCGTTGTCTTAAACACAACAAGCTTATTATGTCTTCGGGTATTTAAATACTATCGTAACTTGCCACATCCCTAATGTAGGATAAAATAACCATGGCAGGTTTGAAAATGCAGCCTTGTGCATGAAGCTCTACTTCCTTTGACTGCTATCTTTTACATTGTAGCTTCCTACTGATTCCTCCTTTGGCTTGCCATGCATGGGGTCTCCTTCTTTACATACACCTACTCTTGTTTATGCCGCCTCCCTCAACTAAATGTGAGTTCATCCTTTTGCTTAGGCGTGGAGACCCTGCCTCTTTACATTTGGTGGCTCCTTGGCTTGGATGTGGGGATCTCTATTTTGAATGTGTGGGCTGGTTTGGATTTTAAACTCCCCTTCTCATGTGTTCCTCCTCCATTTGAATGCATTTCTTTTACATGCCTCTACAACTTTTAGTGCTTGAAGCTTTTTCTTTCTTGTTCATGTTGTCTCCCATTCAAAATGTGAACTACATTGTCTTTCTCTGCATGTTGTGGCTTTACCATGCATCTTCCTCTTTTTACATGCTTAGCACTGCCTATCATGGGGTTTCCTTTGTTGAATGTGTGGGCTATTTCTTTTTGACATCCATTGACTTCCTTTTAGGGAGTCACCTCTGTTCTATACTTCAACTCCCCTACAGTTATTTTCTCCTCTAATGTCATGAGTTCTCTACTCCTTCACTACTTATTGCCTTGCTACTTTGGGTGTGGCTTCTATTCTTGACTAGTCATTCCTCCTTTGCGTGAAGCAATTTCCTCTCCATGCTGCATGGAAATGCAATGTGCTTTTAGCCATGGAAAAGTCTAGGATGAGCAAGATTAGAGTCATTAAGAGATCTACACTTGTAAGTTGAAACTTGATTTTCCTCATGCTTTGCATTTAGTAGAAGATGTTGTCTCATATGGTTCTTGAAATTTCTTTGCAACTTCCTTAAGTTGATCCATCTTAGAACTAAATGTGGACAATCAAATGCTTGACATAGAGAATTTGAATAACTAGCTGTAAAAATTTGGCATTAGGATTTGTTTTATAAATGTATCCTCCTCCTTTTCCAACTTCACCACAATCAATTTTAAAAAATTATGGGGAATTACAGAAGAACATGAATATTTATCTCTTTCAAATGATTTATCTGAATCAAAGATATCTCAAAACCACTCGATATCACGTTCTCCACATTTGTGGGCTAAATTGAGCTTATGAACACGAACTACTAGTCCCTCAATATGGAAAGTGAAAACTTCATCATTTCCTCATGTTGATGTTCTAAAAATCCCTCATAAGGTATCTGAAGGCATTAATTTCTTTTCATAAGGAGTTAAGAAACATTAGTTCAAACACCACATTTTGCATTATAAGTTTCCTCTTCCTTTGTATTTCAATGTGTGCACTCCTTCATGCTCATTTTATTTGCAAACATGAGATGTCCATATCAGCATGTTATAATTGTCTAAAAAATTGCAATCACCTATATTAACACACCTTCAATCTTCATTATTCCACCAATTTGATGAAGTTAGTTGGGCCCTAGAGTAGGTCTGGCTAAAAAAAAATTCGTTTCTAAACAACTGAACCTTCAAACTAATCTATTCATCATCTAATATAGACTGGAATCAAATCCAACTGCTAAACAATCAATTTGAAGCTCATTTTACATAATTTGCAAATTGTCACTTTCAAGCCAGGAAGTCCATTGACTCACCTTAAAAATTGACCCAAACACCTAACCAATCTCTAAAATCTAGCCCATTGAATCTCTGTTCTGCACACTTTTACCCTGTCAAATCTCGTCTAATGATTAATTTGTGGTCAAAAGATATTGATTGAAAAAGTTGCCCTTTCAGAACTGCCTACAAGAAAACTTGTCAGAAAACACTAAATTGCATTTAGATTTGGCTTCAAAAACTAGGTAAACTGACACTTGGGAGGATGAAAATAGGGACATTAGTTCAGTGTCAGAAGGAGAATATGGATCTAAAATTTAGGCTCATGACGAATAACTAGGTGCAAATGGAAAATGATCAAAGTGGGTTACTTGGAATTACTGATTGGAAACAATGGCAGAAAAAATAATTTTGCAAATTGAATTGACTTGGAAAAGTGTGCAAACGGATTCGTCAAGACTTGCAAACTGACATACTTGAAGTATTTTTGGAGGACAACACAATGTTACAATCCATTTGATCTAGGAAATCATGGATCTCAATTTATAACATCATGAATAGAGGTTCTGACAAATCTACAAATGGTGACACCAGTAAAAAGATAGAAATTGTGTTTGGAATCGCATTTGAAAATTGATCAAAAGAATTTGTCATAAGCTAAAACTTGAAACATAACAAGTCTCTAATGTCTAAAATGTAGCACAATAGAAATTTTATTATTTGGGTCAACTAGTCAAAATTTATAACTCATCAAACAAGGCCTCACAGAATTCAGAACTAATTGCATCAACTTGACAACAATGAATGACCAACTTTGAGGAATTCAAAAGTTAATCAAATGGATTCAAAACAACTCAAAATCTAAAACATAGGCTCTTAGGTGTGGACACTAATTACCCCCAAAGTTGTGAGTCATGAAACACTTTTGGGTGCAAGATTAACATGCAAACATGGCCTCCTATCACTGTTTGACAGTTAGGTCAAAATGTAGATTTGAAATTTACTCAAAACAAGACTTAACAAAATGGCCCAAAATGGTGATTTAACTTCATAGAATAGGTAGACACATTAAATGGAAGGTGTTAGAATCATTGAACACCTCTTAAGCCTCAAAGGTACTGCCAGGTAAAATCACATCAAAAGCATTTATAGGGCTCAATTTCTTAACAATGCTCAAAATTCAGGCTGTAATTTTGAGCGCCAACAGTGGCTCTATCTGGGGATGCATGTCCCTTGTAGGCATGGCAAGATTTTAGATCTCTAGAAGAAGTAGACCACACACCTGAACTTCAAAAACTCTCTCAAAAAACTTTATTGGAAACAAGAAAGAACTACAACTATTATGTACACACGATAGCCCTACGCCACCAAACTTCAAAAAAACTTCTTACCTCTGTCAAATACCTGATTTTAATCTAAACATGCATGAGGTAAATTAAAAATACTTCTCCTATATGTTTCACCAATTAAATCAACATCCTGAAACTCAAGACTTAGTAAAACTGAATCTTTGTTCTTACTTCCATAATGCATATAAAAACTTGCTTCATTCTCAACCGTTTGCTCATTATGAAAATACTGATCAGCATGCTCAAACATATCAGACTAAAATTGAAAATCCTCTTCATTTAATAAATCATGCATGCTATCAACTTTGAATATGAATACATCATATTCAACATGGAGAAAAGGATCACTCATACCCTCAAAATATGAATCCTTATGTATGAGCGGATAATACTCAAATGAACACTCTGACTTGTACCTCACACATGTCATCAGTGTCAGAATCTAAAGACAATCCATAATATTCAAATTGTTCTTCACAATCAGCAAATAGATTAGTCTTCACATCATAGAGTTCATCATAAAACTCATTGCAAGGTGCATACAGATTTTCAAAAACAACTTCGTCAAACACCTTGTAACCTATCTCATCAGATGAAACATAATCATCAGTTTCACTATCAAACTCAAAAGAAGAACATTATGATCTCTTACAATAGTAATACAAGGTATCATCATCAAACTCATTCTCAACTAAATCTGAATTTTCCATGTGTTCTTCAAACAAAAGATTGATAACTCCATGCAATGACCCTCTTTGAATGTTTTGACAAAAAATGGGCTGATCATCATCATGATTCTCATCATATAAAGCATTAGTATACACTTTAAAACCATTACCCATTTGGTCTTCATGGAGACTTTTAGCATGTGAAAAAAAATTAGAACTACATGTAGAGTCACTTTCTATTCCATCAACAAAGCATGTAAAATATGAATCAAAGTTACTTTCATTATCTTCATGTAGGTGATTCAAATGTCTTGCAAGAAAATCATCATTTATCTTACCAATAGGTGTTGATGCATTAACCTTAGAATCATTCATATACTAATCATTACTGCATTCATTCTCAAGACATTCATTTACACAATTAGGTAATCCATTCTTATAAACAACCTCTTTATCCTCGTATTGTGTAGACAAATCTTCATAGCTTTCAACATCTAGCTGACTTGTATAACTCTGAATTGGAAATTCACTTTCAGATTTAGAAATAGAACTCATACCTTTATTGACATAAGAATACTCAATCCAATCATTGCTTTCTTCTTCCCAACTTGCATCTGATTCATATGAAGATGAACATACACTATCACTGTCCTCTTCTTGACTCGAACAACAATTCTTGTCATTGTCTTCACATGATGCTTCTTCACAATATGTCAAATCAGAAAATTCACCTCTGTCACTTGACATATCACTTCTAGCTTCTTCATCCTCATATTGTGATGAATATCCTTCAACTTCAAAGTTTATGACATTCTCAAAAAAGTCATATTGTCAATAGGAGAAGAAACAACTGAATTTATTTCTTCTATGTACAATTCATCAAGTGAACTAACTTTATGTTCTGTTGATGTAACACTACAAACATGTGCATTCAATTGAGCAAGAATGGAATAATTTTTTCTTTGCAACAAAGAGACTTTATCTTCACATGTCTTTAATTCTAAATTTTCAACCAAATCATTTACAACGCTAGTAGTATCTATTTGCAAATATGAAATTAAATACTTTTTATGACATTGGTTTGTATGTTGCACCTTATCTTGCTGGTAAACATTTCCAGAGAAGTGACTCCAAGTTAAGCCATATTTTATATCATTTTCAATCTCTATTGCCATCATGAATGCTTGATGCAAAGTCTTAGGTTCCTTATCCCTCAACAGATAGCTCATCTTCTTATCAAATGCACTGAGATAAACTACTAAACACACTTAATCATCTGGCTTATAGCTTTTAGGAATGTCATTCAACAATTTTGCAAATCCGATATTGAATTCAGGAACTAACTCACTATTCATGAATTGGATATTCTAAAACTTATCGAAATAATCAAAGATGCTTACTTTTTCCCTGAATTGGATCATGAAGGCTGAAAGTAATTCATCCCAAGATGAAATTGAGCATTCTGGCAGAAAGAAAAACCAATCCCTAGCATCCCCTTCTAAAGTCTGAACAAACAACTTCATCTGAACATCTTCATGAGCAATTTCAAAATAACCAACCAAGTCACTAAACAAGTAAAAATGATGTCTAGCTGAATTTTCATGGTTCACACTAAACTTAGGTAAATACTTTCTGAGATCAAAGGGCATAGTATTTGGGAAACCATGAATACCATTAAAATTTAATGGCATATACCACTTGGTAGAAATGGATCTAAAACTTTCACTAATAGGTTGCATATTGGATGAAATGAAACTCAACATTCTTCAAACTTAAGACTCATTAACCATTAAACACTATTAGAATTCATAACTTGTAGCAGATATGGAAATATCTTCTACCAAATCAACTTCAAACATACTTCAAAATATGAAAATACTTTCACTGAATCTACCTCTCACAAGTATGTTGAGATGTGTTACACCATTCTCCTATTTAATGTTGAATCCATTTGATGGAGAAACTTTTGTGAATCTTAATTTCATGTAAATAAAATCACATGAGAATGTAAATACCTTTCAATACAGATGCCTGCAACTACTTCAATGCTACAAATAACAATAGACTCAAATCTTATCCAGATTTATTAACACTTGCACTGCATCTCATCTAATTTTTTCACCCACTATCAAGAACTTGAAATAAATTCTTCAAATCTTCTTTCCCACTATTGTTCCCTTCAAACTACCTTCACATTTTTGAAGCACTGGTAGAGAGATTTGACTTTGAGTCACCACTCACTTAGTGAGAAAAGATTTACCAATTTGCAAGACATAACAAGCTGGTTCAGAAATTATAACAGGTATTTGAAACTTTATGCAACAACATGGGAATTTGATACTCTTGACAATGTGAAAGAACACAACACTAACTCTGAATTCTGACAGCAACATACCAAAACTTCAAGTGACTTTCATATTACAAATTATTCAATTCAGTCAAACTTCTGTTGTCAATGAATAAGAACATTGCGGGACATGAAACTGTAGAAAGGAAATAAGAAACACATCTTGCTATAGATCTTCTATATCTGATATATTTTCATGCCAGAGATTTTGGCTCTTTCTGTATGCACTTCCCTAGGCAGAGTTGCCATTTTGTTGGTGTTTGAAAATGCTAGAGGGTTTTCAATTATCCCACTAAGAAATTGACATATCTAGGGGCAGCTAACTCTCATTTTCAACATGCCATTTCTAAAAATAGGCCAACTATAAGGCATGACCCTTCTTCTACTTTAGGGTCTGCTAAACCTAGGTGGGTAGACCTCAGATTCAAATGATACCATACTAGTGCAAAAACATATCCTTGAATCTATTAAGAAGATTTTACCCTTATTTCTCCTAATGACTCATCAAATGACATAGATCTATAGTAGCTAAATGCAAAGCTATGAATCTCATAAGCTGAGTGAGGGTTAAACATTTAGGTCCTTCAACATGAAAGGGAAAGAATGTTTGATTAATAATGTTGAATTTAGCAAAACCTTAGATATGCAGTAGTAAGACCTAACAATCCTGTAAATTAATTAGTGCCTTAACCATTGGGCAAATTCATTAATCAAATCCATACATATGGATACCTAATACTTATTTATATATTCAGATATCTGATCTATCTATTTACCTTGTAAATAAACACCGGTGCTCAATCTAAACCTCATTCTTACATGATATCCTTCTCAATAAACCCATAACCCTATTGATTCACTAAAGCATTTACATAACCCCTTGAGTTAGAAGCAACAATAAGACAACATACAGCCTTAAGGGACTGCAACTATGATCTAGGCTCTTTGTTCAAAGATCATAAAACATTGAAGCTCACTAAGATAGGAGACAAGATTCAAGATGAAACTCAACCTGTTGTTCTTTGTATTAATTTCTTTGAAACAATACAATCATATGCATGAAATGAAAACAAGAAAACACCTAACAGATCTGAACTATCTATATTGTCCTTCCTAAAACTGTTTATCTAAGAAAGAATATGCTGAAGAAATGGTTTCATAGTAAAACACTAGAACCTTGCTGGTATTACCCAGAGAAAACTACCAACAACTACAAAAGATGAGAGAAAGAAAGATGTAGGAGAAGAGTTTACTCTCGGATCTGATTTGAACATGACATCTGTCCACTTGGAAAACCTTCTCAATAGGTTAAAAATAACTCTCTAATCTCTTCCCTCAACTGGTGAATCAAATCTTCATCATTAGGCCTCTACAAGCACAAAATATCTCAAACATCTGATTTAACAAGTAACTAATTTCATATCTGATCTTTACCCATGGTAAAACTGAAAATCAATTTAAAAAAATGACTTCTAAAAGCCAAGAAAAATCTTTTGAAATCAATTTTCTCCACATTCAAACTTCACCAAGCCTTCATATTTGCCTTTTATCTGATCCTAATGCTTCATGCTGAATTCTGCTCATTCCACTGAGAATGCCTTGGAAATTGCAAATTTTCTTATAGACTAAACTAATGAATTGTTGTGCAAAATTTGACATCTAATCTGGAAAATTTGGCTTCTCCCGATTTCAACGATATATTATAGTGCATATTTTGGACAAAAAATGCCCCTCTAATAGCCATTTGAAATTCAAGGTCCTGGACTAAGACCAGAAAATTAAAATTTTAAAATTTTAAAAATTATATAGTCTGAACTATATTAAATTTTAAATAATTCAAATTTCTCATTTTGTGCGTTGATCTTCTCCGAATTTTCATTTTAAATTCATTTTTACTTTTTTCCCCAATCCCATGATGCCACATGGTAGATTTTGATTGGTTATGCAACATTTGAGACATTTTTATATTAATTAATTCTTTAAATTCAATCATCCATCTCCCATAGCACCGAAGGCATGCATATTTTCCTTTACGTCTTTATGTTTCCTTCAATTTTTAAAACACCAGGGAGCATTCAAATCTTCTTTACATGCTTACGAGCCCCTTTACGCTCATACAAAGCAACTCGTATCGCCAAAACCTTTAAAATTTTGGTTTACACACTTACACAAGTGAATCCCCTTTACACTTTCATGCATCCATGTAACATCATAATACCTTTATTTATCCTCTCTCGATCCTCTAAAATTGTTGTGAGATCGAAGCCCCATAACCTTACCTCTTACGATCTCATGACTTGATCTTTATTAGCGGAGGATCGTAAGTCTCTTGATTTTCCTTCTCGATCAACGACTTGGTCGTAGTACTGTACATCTTAAAATCTCCCCCTCCGGTCTCACGCAAACTACCACATGCCCTCCTTTTTCAAGGCATATGGACATCAAAATATGTTAATATTAGCTAGATGGGCCCCTCCACGCAATCTGTGGCATCCATAAAGTGTTGTCTTAAAGACAACAAGCTTATTATGTCTTGGGGTATTTAAATACTATCGTAACTTGCCACATCCCTAATGTAGGATAAAATAACCACGACAGGTTTGAAAATGCAGCCCTATGCATGAAGCTCTGCTTCCTTTGACTGTGGTCTTTTACATTGCAACTACCTACAGATTCCGCCTTTGAGATGCCATGCGTGGGGTCTCCTTCTTTACATATGTCTGCTCTTGTTTATGCTACCTCCCTCAACTAAATGCGGGTTCATCTTTTTGCTTTGGCACGCAGACCCTACCTCTTTACATTTGGCAGCTCCTTGGCTTGGATGTGGGGATCTCTATTTTGAATGCATGGGTTAGTTTGGATTTTAAACTCTCCTTCTCACGTGTTCCTCCTCCATTTGAATGCATTGCTTTTACATGCCTCTACAACTTTAAGTGCTAGAAGCTTTTGCTTTCTTGTTCATGTCATCTCCCATTGAAAACGTGAATTGCATTGTATTTCTCTACGTGCTGTGTCTTTACCATGCATCTTCCTCTTTTTACATGCTTGGTGCAGCCTATCATGGGGTTTCCTTTGTTGAATGCATGGGCTATTTCTTTTTGACATGCGTTGATTTCCTTTTAAATGTTGCCTTTGTTCTATACTTGAACTTCCCTACAATTATTTTCTCCTCCAATGTCATGAGTCCTCTACTCCTTCACTACCAACTGCCTTGCTACTTTGCATGCAGCTTCTATTCTTGACCAGTCATTCCTCCTTTGAGTGGAGCAATTTCCTCTCCATGTTGTGTATAGATGCAATGTGCTTTCAGCCATGGAAAAGTCTAGGATGAGCAAGATTTGAGTCATCAAGAGATCTACACATGTAAGTTGAAACTTGATTTTCCTCATGCTCTGCATCCAGTAGAAGATGTTGTCTCATATGGTTCTTGAAATTTCTTTGCAACTTCCTCAGGTTGATCCATCTTAGAACTAAATGTGGATCATCAAATGCTTGACATAGAGAATTTGAATAACTAGCCGTAAAAGTTTGGCATCACGATTCTTTTTATCAATGTATCCTCCTCCTTTTCCAGTTTCACCACAATCAATTTAAAAAATTTATGGGGAATTACAAAAGAACATGAATATTTATCTCTTTCAAATGATTTATTTGAATCAAAGATATCCCAAAAACACTCGATATCATGTTCTCCCAATTTGTGGGCTAAATTGAGCTTATGAACATGAACTACTAGTCCATCAATATGGAAAGTGAAAACTTCATCATTTCCTCATGTTGATGTTCTAAACGTCCCTCATAAGGCATTTGAAGGCATTAATTTCTTTTCATAAGGAGTTAAGAAACATTAGTTCAAACACCACATTTTGCATTATAAGTTTCCCCTTCCTTTGTATTTCAATGTGTGCACTCCTTCATGCTCATTTTACTTGCAAACATGAGATGTCCATATCAACATGTTATAATTGTCTAAAAATTTGCAATCACCTATATTAACACACCTTCAGTCTTCATTATTCCACCAATTTGACGAAGTTAGTCGAGCCCCAGAGTGGGTCTGGCAAAACAAATTTCATTTCTAAACAACTAAACCTTCAAATTGATCTATTCATCATCTGATACTGAGTAGAATCAAATCCAACTGCTAAACAATCAATTTGAAGCTCATTTTACATAATCTGCAAACTGTCACTTTCATGCCAGGAAGTCCATTTACTCACCTTAAAAACTGACCCAAACACCTAACCGAGCTCTAAATTCTAGCACATTGAATCTCTATTCCTTACACTTTTACCCTGTCGAATCTCATCTCATGAAAAATTCATGGTCAAAAGATATTGACTGACAAAGTTTCCCTTTCAGAACTGCTTGCAAGAAAACATGTCAGAAAACACTAAATTGCATTTGGATTTGGCTTCAAAAATTGGGTAAACTGACACTTGGGAGGATGAAAACTGGGACATTAGTTCACTGTCAAAAGGAGAATATGGATCTAAAATTTAGGCTCATGATGAATAACTGGGAGCAAATGGAAAATGATCAAAGTGGGCTACTTGGAATTACTGATTTGAAACAATGGCAGAAAAGCGATTTTTGCAAATGGAATTGACTTGGAAAAGTGTCCAGACGGATTCGTCAAGACTTGCAAACTATCATACTTGATGAATTTTTGGAGGACACCACAGTGGTACAATCCATTTGATTTAGTATATCATGGATCTCAAGTTATAACATCACGAATAGGGGTTCTAACAAATCTACAAATGTTGACACTGGTAAAAAGATAGAAATTGCGTTTGGAATTGCATTTGAAAACTGATCAAATGGATTCGTCATAAGCTGAAACTTGAAACATAACAAGTATCTAATGTCTAAAATGCAACACAAAGGAATTTTCTTGTTTGGGTCAAGTAGTCAAAAGTTATAACTCGTCAAACAGGGCCTCCCAGAATTTAGAACTAATTGCATCAGCATGACAACAATGAATGACCAACTTTGAGGAATTCAAAACCTAGTCAAATGAGTTTGAAATGACTCAAAATTTGAAACATAGGCCCTCAGGTGTGGACACTAAGTACCCCCAAAGAGGTGAGTCATGAAACACTTTTGGATGCAAGATATTCACATGCAAACATGGCCTCCTGTCATTGTTTGACACTAGGGTCAAAATGCAGATTTGAAATTTGCTCAAAACAAGACTTAACAGAATGGCCCAAAATGGTGATTTAACTTCATAGAATAGGTAGACACATTAAATGGAAGGTGTTAGAAGCATTGAACACCTCTTAAGCCTCAAAGGTACAGCTAGGTACAATCACATCAAAAGCATTTATAGGGCTCAATTTCTTAACAGTGCTCAAAATTTGGGCTGCAATTTTGAGCGCCAACACACCTGATTGCCACATGGACAAGTGGGGCCAGTCACACAATGGGTTGTTTAGTCATGTTGATTTGGAGCATATGCTAAGAGGGTTCATACTGATTGGTTGAGTGGTCTACATGTTCATTGAGCTAGAATGTGGTTGTATATATGGGACCAAGATTTTTAAAGTGAAATTATAAATTTATAAGGGTTTTCATGATTTTCAATCTTTGGAAGATTGGCAATCAGGGCTTTCCCACAATATTAAGGTGCCCAAATTTTAACAAATGTAGGGAAGCACCTTGTTGACGCATGGCCATTTCCAAAAAGGGTTTAATGTAGTCTTTTGGTTTCAAACTAATCTGTGTAATTTTGGAAGATTGATGGTGGAATTTTAAACTTCATAGTGCGACACAAAATATGACTGTTGAAGCATTAATTCTGATCAATGCTATTTTGTGCAAGTTTAATGTGATAGCAAAATCCCAATTTTCCATTATTAAGTAGTAAGGCTGCAGAATTATTACAAAGAAAAAATTTCCAAAGCTAAGGGAGAGATTTTCCAAGGGTTTCAACATATTGTTGAGCAATTATTAGAGGAAGAAAAAGAAAGAAAAATGGGTAAGTCTTATGAGCTTCTGGAAAATTAAGAAGTTGTATTTGCAGTATGGTAATTTTCAAATATGCCTCCACAAAAGGATTTTTCAAGGAAAGTAGATTATCTAAAGAGAGTAGTACGTGATGATTTCTTAGAGAAAATTCCATAGTCCATGAATCAGTTAGCTAGGGGAAAAGAGCTTATTCCAAAAAGTCCTAGGTAATTAGTTAGTGAGGGTTTTTACGACAAAGCAAACTTGTTAAGGAATGTTGAAGTGTCTGTCGAAGGATTAGGGCTTTTTCGAAAATGGTTTGTAGAGAAGAGGTTAGATACTCCCTTGAACAATGTGTGAGAATTTGATATAGGCAAATTGATCATTCTAGGAGTTTTCTTTGATGATGATTTGTTGGCAGTATTGGCAAAGAAATATGGCCCAATTACTGGAATTGTGAAGAATCATATAGGTGATAATCTCTTTAGGGTTTCACTAGAACTAATCAAAGAAGTTTTTAAACTAAACCCTAACCATACAATTCATGAGAAGATAGATATGAAAGACCTCCAAGCTAGGTATGGTACACAAAGGGTATATTTGAGGGGAGGACCATTATAAGAGAATTTTATCAAAATTGGATCATTGCCCTTTGTTACACAAAATACTCCTGAGCCTTTGTTAAAGAAACACTTGAACCCTAGAGCACAGGCCTTGTATTTTTCTCTTTGCAAGATCTTTGGCATAGATAAGAAAGAAAACATCCTAGGCTCCATTGTCTTCATTATTGCTCAAACTTTTCAATATGGTATGAGTTCATTTTTTGATTTTACTACTCACTTGGCTGAAGAAATTCATAATGGCTTAACGACAATTACAAAGGCTAAGGGTTGATAAGCCCTTCTATTGGTACTACATGCTTATGTATATATGCTTGTATAAGGGAGTCACCTTTTTCTCAAGAGATATAAAGCTAGAATTGAAAAGAGATGGAGAAAAGCTCCTAGTCCAACTATGGAGTGTATATATGACATGGGAGGTGATTGATGCTAGTTTTGTTTGATTTGATAGATATTTTGCTTCTAGGCTAAAAATTTTGTTAATCAGGGATAGCCCTAGAATACCACAACCTCTATTAGAGTTGATCAGACCAAAGGATCATGCTAAAGGATTGACGGTGAGCCATAATTTGGGAGACATTGTCCCATATGTAGTGTCTACTACTTTTAGAGTTTATGGTTTTTTGGGAAAACAACATGTGCTACCCGATCAAATACCTCTGAAAGTAGCAATTCATGATCTTTTGTGGAAAATCGGATCACTTGAAGAGAGAGAAATATTGGGTAAATCCAAAGCTACATTCTTTCCCCAACTTACTATTGTTCATAATTTTTTTTTGTTAAGAAGAGATGGAGGAGTTTGGAATTTTTTTGGATAAATATCAAATGGCTCAATCCCATGCCCGCTTCATAGATTCAAAGGGATTTTTATGACCTCTTTAGAGAAAGAATTAAGGTGAAAGTTCATAAGCAAATTGTATACTTTCCTAAAGACATAGTTATAAATAAATTTTCATTACAAGAAAAGGAGGTTGGGAAGGAAAAATGGAAAGTATACAACAAAGTCCTAGATTTTATAAATTCTTTTGAGCCAAATTATGATCCTTTAGCTAATAAGAAATATTGGGGTATGCAAGTGGATACAATAATGGATAATTTTGCTAGGATTACGAAAATATTGAATGAAAAGAAAGAAATTTTAACACAAGCATACCTAGACAAAGCCATTGAAGTGGAAAGGAGGTTGGCAAGCAAAATGATTTTGAACCAAGGGCAATATACATTGCAGAAAAGAGTTGGGTACATGGTGGCTAGGAATGTGCAGTATGTTCTTCCATATAAAAGACCAAGGTTTGAGAGCCCAACTAACACACATGCTCCTAAGAAACAAAAATTGGAGAAAAGATCATCGTCCAATGTTGAAGAGAACTCACCTACCTATACCCCACTCAGGATAGATGATAAAGTATCCTTGAGAGAATAGCTGAGACAAATTGCAAGGGAGAAGGACTTTGTGGTCACAACTACAAATATTGAAGAATGAGTGCTTGAAGAACCTCCTATGCCTACACTATTTCTCACTATGGGAGATTATAGAGGTAAGGAAATAGACCCTATGATAGCACATGCTACTAAAATATTTATTGATGATGAGAGTTTTGTAAAATCTAGAGCTTTTGCTAAATTTTTATGGAGGAGAAACATTGATAATTTTGAGACTAAATGTAAACTCATCAAAGAAGAGAAACCTAACAATAAGGACTCTAAAATTGAGGAGGAAGTGAAAGCTAATTTCATGGAAGATTTTTCATAGGTAACCTTGAAGGGGGAAGACAATTATTAAGAGGTTTAGGAATTTTAATTTTACCTAAATGGGACATAGCCAATGCTATGATTTTTTATGTTGTGAGGAAAGCAAAGGATATTCAATTTAAAATTGAGGAGGAGGTCTTGCAAGCACATAAGGGATTGAAATTTAGTAATGATCATCAAGCATTGGTGATATGGTCCAATGAGAAAAGGGACAAGACTAGAATACAGGTAGTTTCAAATGTTGAGCATTTAGGCAACCTAATGGTCTGTAGAGTAGAAGAAGTGCATAACAAGAAGGTATCCACAATGACAAAAGAAATGGTGGATTTTAGGGTTGTTTTTGTAACAAAGGGAAAAAAATAAGTTTCTAGAGCTCAATACTAAATTTGAAGAGATACTAAAAGCATATGAGGAGAGAGGGAATAGGATACACTAGTTGGAAGCTCAAGTGGCCCAAATGGATAAGCAACTCAGAAAGAGAAAAGTAGAAGAATCCAACCAGCCTAGGATTTCTTATCCTCCTTGTCCCCCAATTGAACCTTTTAAATCAACTCCCCTTGTTGAACCACCTGATACCCCACAAAGAATAGAATTTTATACAGCCAAGGAATCTGAAGAAGAGAAGAATAAACTTTGGTCATTACATGTGGAGTTAAATGACCTATATGAGGATAAAATCTTGAAAACAATCTTGTATCTAGTAGATAAGATTGATTGGCCAACATTTTATGAAGGATTAGTAAAACTAATGGAAATTTTGAATGAAATAAAAAGTGGTGAAGATGTTTTGAAGCCCATTATGAGTAAATGGTGTAGAAGGGATAAGGATGTCACCCTTTTGTGTGTTTTAGTCATTAGTCTATCTTATGAACATATAGAAATTTTTTTTGACATGACTAATGAACTATCTAAGTGTAATGATAAGAAGGTAGCAGTACATAAGAGAATAATAATTTGTTTCTCCAAGTATGTTGCTAAGAAATTTGAACATTTCCCCATGTAGTTAAAAAAGTAGATAAATTTAAAGATAAGTAGGAATGGGCTAGAGAAATAGATAATTTATTATGCCTTAGAATTAATGGAGTTAGAAATGAAAAGGGGCATATTTTGTGGGGAATGACAACTGAAGAAATTGTTAAAGTTCAAATGTTGTATAATTTTATCAGGGAAGACTTTGTTGAAATAAATAAGTTAGGAGACTTTGTTTTGAAGAAGTAGTGAGAGGTTTTGAGTTTTGATTGGCCAGATGACAATTTTTAATAAACAGGTGGAAGATTTTGTACATTCAAAATAGTTAGTGATTGGTGACACCAATGAAGAGGAGATGGACCAAAATGAGTTGCAAAAAACTAATACATCAAATAAAGAAGAAGAATGCAAAGATCAACAATCAACAATAGTAACAAGAAGGATACCCAAATTGATGGCTTGGTAGCAGGACAATTAGGTATAACTATTAGTTTATCAATACAAGATGATGTAGGTGGAGAGCCTCAAGTTGACGTAAGTTTACAAAAATTAGAACTAGGTTCATCACAAGAAAGTCCATTGGTTACATCTTTTGAGGAACAACAACAACAATAAAGCCAATCATGAACCTCTCAGCAACAAAAGGTGTAGCAGAAGTGGTCCCCACAAAAGAATATTCATGATGTAAATCATTCTATTGCACCAAATTTTGTCTTTTATGATAGTAACCTTGTAAATATCTTTCTATCTTAAGGACAACTGCCAGTACTCTCTAAGCTTGAAGCTTTTTGCATCTCACACTATATAAGTGAGATTCCAAGGGTAGAGTAAGGGTCCAAAACTCTTGTACAGCTTTTAATTTTGCTAGTTTTATTCAATCTAGTTTTCTTGATGTCAACTCTATGATGTATTTTCTCTAGAATTCTAAGAATACATTAATTTTCTAGGATCATGGTGTCTTTTTTTTATTTTTTTTGAGTATGATTTCAATGTTACATAATTTTCAAAGAGGATTAATACAAAGATGAATCATCACTATATCTATTTTCTCTAAATCTTGTCTCCAATTTTATTGACAAGTTATTTTGAGGTTGTATTGGCAAAGCCTTTCTCAATTGAATTCAACTAGGATAGGTTGTATATTAGTTAATTATTGCTTTTAATCATGTGGATTAAGTAAATGCTTTAGTGAATGTGATAGGATTTCTAGGTAGTAAGAAGGATATTCATAAGAATGCGTTTTAGGGAAGATTGTTGATAATATTCACTATAATGCAATCAATTAGGTCAAAATAGTTGGATAGACTCTGAATCCCAATGGATGAGGCACTGATCAATTAGTTCAGTTTGAATATGAATAAATCATGGATAAGCATCAAGAAAAATCTTAAAATCCAAATCAATCTTCTTTTAAATGTATGAAAAGTGTCATAGCTAGTCAATACTTGTTTACATATAATCTCTATGTTTTAGTTAGTTGTTGTTACCCATAATTACTTGTAAATATGAGAAGAGATATGACCAATCTACTATAAGGGATGAGTATTGTAATAAAATTTCATTGAATGAGTAAAGTGTGAAGATAGTATCAAGTTTTGAATCTTTTATTCCTTAGGTGCACCCAGCTTGGTTTTACAGAGCCAAAAGAGTAGAAAATCTTTATGATTTTTTTGAAATTGGGTCCAAATTTGAAGGCCATCTAGCTGATCATGGTAAGTAGCTAATCCTTAGGTTATTTTGATCTTCACCATCTTGGTATAAGGTATCTTATTACCTATTAGTGTAGAAAACACCAATAGATACCTATACCACTATTGTGGACCAGCATACAAAGTTGGCCTTCCTCTATTTTAGTTCCAGAGCTAGATGTTCACATGGTTCTCCATGCCTTTCTGGAGTATGTTTCCATGTGATTTATGTTATTTTAGTTTATTGAGATAGTTTATTTATGCACATGTATGTACATTGTAATTTTGCTTTTCCACATGATTACATTAGATGTTATGGACTAAATGGTTAGATATTTGATTCTCTTTTATTAGTATGTCAGATATATTCTATGATCTCAAGTGTTTGAGCCTTGACATTTGTGTTTTTGGTACTCCCCCATGTATGGGATTTATCCTTACTATGCTTCCTATTATGCATCTCATTTATGTTGTTAGTTGATCTCACGTCAAAGATGTTTTTCCTCATGTGAGGAAATCATTCTCTTGCACAAGGAATGGTAGATTTTTGCATGATAGTGCATACTCTCATGCAGCCTGACATTTACTTGAAGAAGATGATGCTATCTCACACTTAAGGTGTTTACTCATGCAATAGAGAATTCTCTCATGTGTAGCATGACTCTTGCTCCTGTGAGCATGTATTCACTAGTGTGAGTCTAACATGTACTTCTTTGTGTGGTAAATAGGGAGCATTTTGTGTACTTTTGGGAAATGATATTTGGAGTTTTGGATTCCATTCTTCCTTCTTCCTTCTTCTTTCTTATACTTAAGATATCTTTTATATATACGATGATTCATTTGAGCTAGGTTCTAGACCTCTAGGAGTTAAGATAAAGATTCTAGATCCTAGCAGGTTTCAAGATTTCAAACTTAGATAATTTTTAGGATTTTAGGCTTAGTCAGCTTTCAGGATGGCTAGTCAGGATTCCTTGTATATTTGTTAAAATTAGAAATTGACATTGTATGTTTAAATCATATAATTAGTTAATGAAAGTTTTGGTAAGTAGTGATGCTTGTAGATCATTGGTTGATTGGATTGTTTGGTTAAGTCTTCCATTGTGATCATTGTGATTAGTATCATATTGATGTTGTTTGAATCCATGCTTACTCCCTTTAAATAAAAATGTATCAACTTTTATTTATCCTTCCAAGGATCTCTAAGTGGGGCATTACATCTAGTATTAGAGCCCATGTTCCAATGTTGGGATCTCTATGTTATGCTCCCGCTATGTTATCATTTTGGTTACACATAATGATGTCTTCTTATGGTTTATGCTATGATACTTATGTTTATTGCGTATGACTCTGACTCTTATTTTGTTTCTCCTTTAAAGATTCCTCCTACACATAGACTTGGTGGTCAGAGGAATAAGTGACATAATAAAAATGAAGAAGAATGCCATGAGGAGGAATGTCATGAAGATGGGGGGGGGGGATTGGGTAATAAAAATTAGGTTGTTATTGAGGCATTGGTGCCTTTTTTATAGGATTTTATAGCTCAATTAGGACCTCAAGTTGAGGAAAAAAACCATGACCATGGCTGGGAAGAGGGATTTGACCATGGAGACTCCCACATGTCAGAACATGGAGAGAGAGAGGAGCATGGGCATGAGTGTGAACATTCTCACACACCATGTACTAGTAGAGGTTATTGTAGGAGAAGTTGTGGTTATGATCATTAAGATTTCATCTGAGTGGACATGATGAAAGACCTTGAAAATTCTAACAAACCACTATTTTATGACCTAGGAGGTGGCCTAAAGGTCGAGACATGGTTATTGGATATGGGGCATTGCTTTTCCTTGCATCCTTATGGAAGCAACTTGAAGGCCTATTGTGTTATTACACAGTTGAGAGACCATGGATCTGTATGGTGGGATATGGAGGGTGAGAAGCTCAAGATCAATATAGTAGATCTCACTTGGGAGATCTTTGAGGAGAGGTTTAGTGATAAGTTTATATCTCTATAGTACTAAGAGGCTCATTCTGATGAGTTCCATGAGCTCATATAGGGGAGCATGTTAGTGGATCAATATGAGAGGAAATTCTTTGGGTTGAGATAGTACTCAATCTATTGTTATGATGAGGTACTCCTCACAAAATATTTTATAAGGGGTCTTAAAGACTCTATCATTGGGGATGTTCATCTTCAACTACTTAGGACACTTGCATTTTCCACATAAAAGGAAATAATTACTGAGAGCATTATGGCTAGGGGGTTCAATGGTAGATCAAGATTACAAATCCATAGTACATGACCTATAGGGCAGCGTGTACCACCCCCTCAGACATAGTTCTTAGGGAAAGGCCAAGCCCAATCAACACCCTAACAAGGTGGTCAGGGTCGTCAAGGTCAAAAATACCATTAGTATTGACAAAAGGGTCGGTGGGGTTCTATTGCCATAGGAGGAAAGGGGCATGACCAGAGTCAAGGTCAATAGTCCTAGTAGAGTCATCCATCTTAGGGTAATCAGTAGGACTCTAGCAGAGGGAGTGCATCATACTATAGTGCTCCCTAGGGCAGACATTGATTAATGGAGTGTCCTCAAAAAACATCTTCATGACCTAACAAAGGTGCAGGCATGTCTAAGTCTATTGTAGGGGATATAGGTAGATCCCATAGAATTTTGTAGTAGTTGATAATCATCATGTTGAGCACTAGGGTACCATATTCGAGGCTAGAGTTATGTTGCATGGTATTTATTCTATAGTATTATTTGATTTAGGTGCTTTAGATTCTTTTATTTCACCATTCTTTTTTCAATGATGTGGGCTAGTGGATGCATGATAGGTTGATAAGTGGAAAGTTGAGTTAGCCATAGGTTCTAAAGTGACTATGAATTCTATAGTCAGTGGTTGTGTGTTGGACTTGAGCACCTTCACCACCATAGATGATCTTTGTATTCTACCCTTAGAACCTTATGACATCATGTTGGGTATTGATTGGTTAGCTACCCATTAGGAAAATATAGATTGCTAACCTAAGTTGGTATAGTGTGTTGATGACACGTGTGTGAAGGTAAAAATTGTAGGGGTCTAAAGGCCAGTCTCACTTTAGATGGTCTCAACCAAGAATATGAAGTAGAATGTGTGACATGGATGTCAAATGTTGATGTAGTGCAAGGCAAGGGTATCCCCAAAGGAGATGTCCTAGACCCTAGCAATATAACCACACAGCTGAAACACAATAGCAAGAAGCAACAATGCAAGATCTGATACTAGATTACAATAATTTATTCATAAAAGATAATTGGTTACATGAAATATGCCCAGATATAATTCCTTTTAGGTTAGGGAAAAATTAAAATAGCAATTACAAAATTAGTTCTACAAGATCCCTCAAGGTCCAACTTACAAAAATCAATCCCAAATAAGCTAGATCTGTAACATAATAGCAATCTAGAAGAAACCACCAAAGAAATCTAAACTTGTTCTCACAAGCCCACCAAGAAACCTCCTTATTTTCTAACCACAACCCTAGCTCTTCTCCAAGATCCAAGTATAAACTACCTTGCATTCAACACTCTGTTGACACACTCACAACTCCATCACAATCCTATTGTAAACTGCCTCACATATGGTGCTCTATCCATAGACTCAGGAAAACTTGCCCTTTAGCTACTCCCATATTCACTCCTCCTCTAAATGAATGAATAAAAGACTCCACAAGACCCCATACATATACCCAACTAAGCCACAAGTCAACTTAGAACACAAATTAAATGCCCATACATAGATTAAATGCCACATGTTGACCTTCAACATAAGTTAAATACCCAAAATCGATATCTGAGTAAAATCGCGATATCTCCTAGCTTTGATTGAATTAGAAATCATGCTTCAAATCGTAGATATTAATTTAGGTCCTATACAACTCCTTAAGTGTGAAAAGTATGATTACCCAAGAAAAACTACATATCCATCCTGAAAGTCATGCATAGAAACCTATCATACAATTTGTCAAAAATTGATACTCTAGGAGAATTTCCATATCTCCCAACTTATAAGGAATTAAAACTTGTACCTTGGATCATAGATATTAGTCTAGTCCCTCTTCAATAATTGAAAAGAACAGCCTCAAACTCATTGTGTAAAATTAGGTACATGCCCTACAACAGGCACCTAAAAACTAGAAAACACAGTTCTAGCAACAAGGTACAAACAACTCAAGCTTCAACTCAATCCATCCAATCTCTATGAAATCATGAATAAATATTATCCAATGTATCTCCAACACATCACTAACCATGAAAAGTATAACCCCACCAAAATCCAAACTTGATGCTTCTACATCAGACTCCCTAGGTAAATAGAATAGTATGTCCCACACTTTGATGCCCAAAGAAAGATTTGCAACCAAATTCATCTTTACCAAAGGTTTCCACTTTATAAAAGTCAATAAAACAAATCTAATAATCCACCATCTATGCTTCATCCAATAAAACATCAAAATCAAATATATATCAGCAACCCAACCAACATCCTCACACCCAAGAACAAACTGAACATAATGCTTTGACAACAAACCCTCATTCACATCAGCTAATGAGGCATATTAATGTCACTATATCTATTTTAGATATCTTGTGAAATTATGCTAAATGTAGCTAGAACCTATCAAACCTATGGATAGTGGCTATGACATGCCTTGCTTAATATTATATATAAAGTGCATTATTTCATATAAATATTTTAATCTATGTTCTAATATTTGAATGAGAGTAGAAATGTTGTTGTGCATATGTGTTTAAATGTTTGTAATTTTCAAGAAATAAAGAAGTGGTGCAAAGAGTGGTGAGCACCATATTAAAGGAGTAATGAAGACCGGTCATAGCATGAGAAGTGTAGGTCAATTCCAAGTGATAAGCCACATCTACAAGAGGAGTTATTCAAGGATACCTAACCTGTTACATCATCTATGAACCATTATTCTATTGCCTAATCAATGTTCTAAAGTCATGGTTGAAATTCTGCCTTTTTCTTCTGACAATATTTTCTCATGGTTTTTATGTTATGTTTGTAATAAGTTCCAATCCTCTATATATATGGAAGGAAAGGGAAAAGTAAGAGTTAGTTGGAAGAATTTTGAAGTTGTTTTTCTATTCTCTAGATGAATTATTCAGTCATGCAACAAAAGAAGAATTCTAATGAGAGAGTGATTGTGGACTACCTATTGTGTTCTTCGTTAGTTGAAGCCAATCAAGGGGCCCCACTTGGGAGGTGGAATAGATTTAGGCAGAGTAAATTTATTTCTTGCAATTTCTTATTTAAGATAGATTTACTATACTAGTCCTACAACATAGTTACTGTGAAAGTTCCTGTAGCACTTATAGAAAATGATCATAGTGTGTTTGAATTTTTAACTAGTTTACAATTCCCTTTTCTTTAGTTTCTACATTTCTCTATTTATAATGCATGTGTGTTCACTATTCTGTGTTAGTAATATAGATTCCTTTCATGCATTTTACTTTCCTACAACATAAGTGTTAAAAATCTTAAAGGAACTTAGTGCACATATTGTGCTGACCCATTTCAAGTCCTACATCCCTGGGTTGACAATTCAAATGTATTTTCATAATAGAATACATAGTTCTTAAAATGGACATAGTATCCTTGATAGAGGAATAGTGGTATGATTATCTTTTCCTATTATGGAAGCCTACATTTTTGGCATTGTTGCAAGGGATGGTGTCAAACTAGGAACCTTCACAAGTCCTTTGTGTTTAGATTAGTGTGTTATTTAGAAACCAAAAGATTGAGTGCTTGATTCACAAGTCACCAATTTAATTGCATGCATCGAAGAGGAAGACAACAAGATGAATATGGGAGATTTCTTCCATCAGAGCCTATTAATCTAAATTGAAGAAGAATCCGAGTTGCCTTTTTTGGATGCAAGCCCTATTTTTCCTATAGAATCATCCTCAAGAATAAAACCTTTGGATACAAGTGGTCTTTAACCTTTTGCAAAAATTTTGGCCATTTTTCTTGATAGTACTACTCCAGATCCACCAATTGTTAATAATCTAGTACCCAATGTTCATTTTCAATAGAAACCTAATAATAAAATACCTCCAATAATGGCACAACCTACTTTTCTATTTCCTATCCCAAGCCTTGTAACCAATGCTAATCTCAAAAATATACCTCCAAACACTCTTCCAAAGTTTTATGGCCTTGAAACTAAAGATCCTGATACTTTCTTATTTGAGTTTAACATACTTTTTCATAGCTTTGACTAAATAGTGATGCCCATAAGCTCAAATTGTTTCAAGCAACATTGAAAGAGTCAGATTTATGATGGTCCATAGGTTTAGGAGCCAATGAAGTAGGTACTTGGGATGAAATACAAACTCTATTTCTCAACAAATACAAAGAGTATTGTAAATAAAATAATTCAAGAGGAGATGATATCTTTAGAATATCACAAAAGGAGGAAGAAATATTGGAAGGCTATGTTTCACATTTCTTATATACATTACAAAAGAACCCTCAGCATGTGTTGTCTGAGGATTCACAAAAGCTAGTCTTTTTCAGAGAGTGAATGATAGTTATCTAGAAGCATTAGACTTGATGGTTGGAGGAGATATATATCAATCTTCTTGGGATGACCTCAAGAAAATATATTTTAATTACTCAAGGTCGATAATGAAGAAAGGAAAAGGACACTAGACTATAACTACTAAATGAATCAGTCAAGGTTTTCCAAAGCTTGAGATATCTAATTTGATCTCAAATTTCAAGCAAGACATTATAAATTATGTCACTACACATCTCAACACAATGAGTGCAAAGAAGAAGCATGCAGAAGCTGAGATACAATTAGCTGAGTATTACCCACATTGCCGAAAGTAGAAGAAAGATTGTCAATGTAAATTGGTCGCTAATGTGGAAAACTAGCATCTTCCAACTAAGTATATCAAGATACATGGAGATGATGAGCATGTATAATTTGTTGCTCAATGTGGCCATGGTCCCAATGTTAAGGTATGCCTTAGAACCCTTTGCAAAATTCAAATCTATATGGTAATCAATGGAAAAACCATAATACCCAAGGTCCTCCACAATATAGTCAACCTAATTGGAATAATGCTTGGAAAAATAATCCACAATAGCCTCAATCGCCTCAGAATTCCTAACCTTCCTATCCAAACCAATAGAATAATCAATGCTAGAATTAGTAGAACTAATGGCAACCACCCCAGGGGAATTGACAATCTATAAATCAATGGAAAGGACCTCAACAATGGGCTAACTAAAATGTTGTTAATCCACAATTACTACCTCTAGTCTAAAAACCTACACTAATGCCACCACTTGCAAGTCTTGAACCTTATAAGTAGACCTAATTACCTGCACAACCTCAACCAAATCCAAATAACCAGTAGTCACAAAAACCCATGAACTCTGTTGATGCTCAACAATATCCTGCTTATGCTTTGAATGTTGCAAATATACATTTGAGATCTAGTAGAACCCTACCAGCACCTAAACTGCCTCTTATAACTAAAATACTAGATACTCCTATAGTATAAGAACCTATAGGTTCTAAAGAGGTTGACCCAACTAATGTTACTAGCCCAACCAGCAGTTGAACCTCCTTTTTTAGAAAAGCTCATACAAAATATACTTGTACAAATAGAGGAATAATCTTTTAATATTATTGATTAGTTAAAGAACATGCATGTCCAAATACCCCTATTCCAAGCTATTAAAGATGTTCCTATCTATGGTAAAGCCATTAGAGAAGCCTACCTAAAAAAACCTAGGAAGAAGAAAAAGGACCCAACTACAGTCCAAGTTGTAGCATAATTGGCTGACGTTATGTTAGGAAAATTGATCATTCCTAAGAATCCTAATCCAAGAAATCTAGTGGTGAATTTGATTACAAATGATCAATTTGTTAAAAATGCTTTAATTGATGTTGGTGCTGCTATAAATATCATGACTAAGGATACTATGAAGAAGTTGAAAATAGAAGGATTGAGGGCTACCCCAACAATTCTACAACTTGCAGATAGTTCTACTATCACTCCTGATGGGATGATAGAAGACATTGTTGTAACCCTAGACTTTCTAGAGTATCTTATAGATTTCATGATTCTATCTCCCAAAGTCAATTTATCTAGTTACCTTGTCATTATAGGACAACCATGGTTAGCTATAGCTGATGCAAATATAAGTTGTAGGTTAGGGAATATGACCATATCTAATGGTCAAGCAAAAAAGAAATTTGATTTAAATATCCTCCAACACAACCACAACTAGGTTTAAGCACATATGTATGGCCAAATTTAGGGGATGGAGAAGAAGAGTTAAACTCTATAGCATAGCTTATGATATTACATAGACAATCTTTTCTAAAGCTATAGGAAGAGGATTTAGTAATTCAAAGTATTCTTACTAACACTTGTGTAATAGAAAAAGATGTATCTGATAGTTCTATGTTAGAATTAACCATATATGAGGAATGTAATGAGAGTTGTATTTTTCTCAAGGAGCCAGACATTATTCATCAACTCCTACCATGTGAATTAGATCCAAGTCCAATCTCTAAAGCTGCTATAATTAAGTCTACAAATACTGTTGAGCTATCAAAAGGTCATAATCTCTACATCAATCGCAAAAATTATCTTCCACACAAATGAAATAGTTAATAGAGCTTCTTCAAAAACATGAAAGAGTTTTGCATGGGACTATGGAGATATGAAAGGGTTGAGTCCTAAATTATGTTCTCATAGAATATGCATCAATGAAGGGTGCTTGCCACTCCGTCAACCCCAGAGAAGGATTAATCTAGCCCTTAGAGAAATAGTTAAAACTGAATTGCACAAATTGCTTGATGTTAGTTTTATGTAACCTATATCTAATAGTAGATGGGTGTCACCTTTGGTCATGGTGTCTAAAAAGGGAGGGAAATGAAAAATTTGTGTAGATTACAAAGAATTGAATAAGTCAACCAAAAAGGATCACTTTCCTTTACCATTTATTGATCAAGTTCTAGACACTATGGCTAGAAAGAAGTATTTCTCTTTTCTAGATGGGTACAATGGTTATAATCAAATAAGTATTGCTCCTAAAGATCAAGGCAAAATCACATTTACATGTGCATGGGGTATATTTGCATGTTTTTTTTACCATTGCCCTTGCAACATTCCAACAAGCTGTGATCAACATTTTTGTTGATATATCATATGATTGTATGGAAATATATATGGATGATTTCAAAACATTTGGAGTCACCTTTGAAGAATCCATAATGAATCTTGAAAATGTTCTTATCCACTATAAAGAACATAATCTAGCACTTAATAATGACAAATGTTTCATGCTCATGCAGGAAGGAGTGGTACTTGGTCATTTCATATCAGCTATAGGAATACAAGTGGATCCAGCTAAGATAGAGGTAATTCTAACGCTGCCCATACCTATAAAACCAAAAGATGTAAGATATTTTTTAGGTCATGCTGGATATTATAGGCATTTCATAAAAGACTTCAGAAAAATAGCTAGTCCTTTATACACATTGTTGACTAAGAAAGATGAATTTATTTGGACACCTAAATGTAATGAAGCCTTCCTACAACTTAAGAAAATCCTCACCATGGCACTAATTTTAAAGGGATCAATTTGGTCAATTTCCATTTCATATTCATATTGATGCATCAGACTATACCGTAGGACCTGTATTAGGACAAAAACTTGCTAGTCTTGAGAATGCTATCTACTATATTAGTAAAAGCCTTCATGGACCTGAGTTGAATTACATAGTAACTAAAAAAGAACTTTTAGTTGTAGTCTATGCATTGAAAAAATTTAGACATTATGTGATTGGATATCCTATTTTTGTTCATACTAATCACTCATCTATAAGATACTTAATGAAAAAACCAGTTGTCACTGGTAGACTAGCAAGATGGCTCTTGTTGTTACAAGAGTTTGATATTACTAATATTGATAAGCTAGGAAAATCCAACATAGTTGCATATTATTTGTCTAGATTGACCATTTTTGATGAAGATCCAACTCCAATTGAAGACACCTTTCTAGATAATTACTTCTTCCATATAGCAACTCATAGACCATGGTATGCAGACATTGAAAATTATCTTGCTACAAATAGATTGCCCCCACACTTCTCTCATTAAGAAAGGAGAAAGCTAGTAGAGAATTTTTTTTAATATTCCTAGATAGTTAACAATCTCTTCTATGTAGGACCAAATCAAGTCATGAGGAGATGTGTTAGGGAAGATGAGATATATGATATACTGCATACTAGTCATGATGAACCATATGAAGGCCATTTTGTAGGGAAAAGAATAGCACTGGAGATACAAATGGATATTACTGGCCAAACTTACATAAGGATGTAGTGACTTATACAACTAATTATTAAAATGCCAAAGGATGGGCTGACCAACCAAAATTGGTGAGATGCCATTCACTCCATAGATTGTAATCATACCTTTTAATAAGTGGAGCATGGAGTTCATAGGTCTAATTGATCCACCATCAAGTGGAAAATCCCACATCTTAGTATGTATGGATTATATAACTAAATGGGTGGAAGTTAAAGCAATGAAAAATGCAAGAGATGAGAAAGTAGCTATGTTCTTGTATGAAGAAATATTCACCTGTTATGGAGTGCCTAGCAAACTTGTCACAGATCAAGGATTTTCATTTACATCAAACTTGATCACTGAGGTTATGAAGGAGTACAATATAAGGCACCATAAATATAATCCTTATCAACCTCAAGAAAATGGGCAAGTAGAGGTTACCAATAGAGAACTTGAAGCCATTTGGACTAAAACATTGCACATACACAAGAAGGATTGGACCAAAAAATTAACTGAAGTTGTTTGGGCATACTAGACCACATGGAAAACAATGAATGGATTCACTCTATTTGAGCTTGTCTATGGTAAAGTAGTAATGTTGCCCATTGAATTTGAACATAAAACACTATGCACTACTTTAGAGTTGAACATCAGTCTTCCTGCAACACAACAAGAGAGCCTCCTCCACTTGAATTTGTTGAATGAAATATGAAAAAGAGCTTTGGAAAGAATAGAAATTATTCAACAAAAACAAAAGTGGTGGCATAATGCACACATCAGGAATAAAAAATTCTAAGTAGGAGATTGGGCTCTCCTCTATGATTCTCGCTTCAAAGAGAATCCAAGGAAATTGCAAACTCGATGGTAAGGGCCTTATGAAATTTAACATGTATTTGACAATTGCATAGTGCAACTAACAACTATTGATCATTTTTAGTTTGAGTTACTTGTAAATGGCCATAGGCTATGTCTCTATCATAAGCCACAGACTAAAGAATAGTTTCTGTAGCAATTCCAACCAACCAGTTCACCAACTCATATGAACACAGTTCCTATAGTAGAAGGTGAAACCCTTTTTCCTACAACCATACAATGATAGAATTTTAGGAGCCCTCATAATAAAACCTCATTTAATATGAGGTCCATTCTTCCATTCACTTTTATTTTTCTTCATATCAATCGATCTCATTTCTCTATCTACCATCCACCCACACTTCACGTCACCCACACATTCTATTTTTCTTGCTTTCAATAAACAAATTTGTTAGCACCTTTTCTGTGGCCATCCAAATTTTCCATCTCATTAAATTGCATGTAGATGTACGATCTCAAATTTTTAGGTATAATAATTTCTTTTACTCTTTATTCATTTTTAGCATATAGGTTTCAATATTTATATCTAATACTACATTATATATATCATATAAGACTTAAGCCAGTTTCTCCTTCCCATGCCAAAAATTTTTAAGTGAGGATACTTATCAAATTTTAGTGGGGAGCTAGGAAAGTGTAGTAATTTCCAAATGTCATCTCCACATTATCCTAGCCATTTCTACAATAAAGGATGTACTTTGGTGGCAGTCTGATAGTTTTCATTTCATTAATTTTTAAAATCTTTCTGTATCTATCATACCTTTTTATTTCCATTTTTGGGAAAAGATCTCCTATACTTGGCATGATTGAAAGGACTAAGAGTTATTATGGGAAAACCTTCAATTAAAGCCTCAATATCCTTCATCAATAATGTATCATTATTCTACATGCCAAAAATAAAGGAGTCTTGATTACAAGAAGTGGTAACGACATATGACATTTTCCATTTTTCATAAAGATTAGTTTTGAAGTTCAAAGAAAGAGGGAATTTGCAGAGTTAAGAGGGGAAAAAATTTATCACAATAGCAAGAGTGGAAGCCAAACATTTTGAAGATGGGGAGATAGCTAGATCCTCATCTAGACATTACAAAACAAGGATGTAAGAGGCTTTCTCTTCCACCTCCATATCTAGAGTTAGCAACCCACATTATCAGGTATTTAATCTATGAAGGTAGGTTTTTGAACTTCCATGCTCATCATTTTAAATTATTGAGTTGCATAAGGCATAACATGCAAGTTAATGTCCCCAACTTTCTCTATAATATATTGAGTATAAGTGCTGAGGAAACTCAAAAGGGAAAGGAAAATTTTGTTTCCCATCATGCCCTCATTAAGCTTCTAGTTGAAAGATCTCTTAGGGATTCCTCCCCTATTTCATGGACAGAATTTGTTGAATCCAAGACCTTACAGCCACAAGCCAACCCTATTCCTCAAAATTTAGGAAATGAGGAAGAAACTATAGAGCTAATTCAAAATCTAGCTGATAAGTCTACTAAGCCTAGTTTAGAGGATGATATGCTAAGCTCTTTTATGGGTAATGAAAAGCACAAGGTTAACTCTAATCTTGAAAAGGAAGTACAAAATCCCTCTGTTAAGGTAACAAAAAAAAAGAAGTCTATTCCTGCAGCATCTACTCCAGTCACGCCTAAACCAAAATGAATCAAAAAAGTGGTTGAAGTTGAAGAGGTTATTGTGTGTAGAAGCCCTCCTACATGAGGTCAAGTATCTCTAGATTCTATTGAAAAACCAAATGCTCCATTTTCAAAGTCTCACATAGAGTTAGTAGTTGAAAATATCCCAAATGATTCTCTTGTGCAATTAGCCCCAAAATGTAGAAATACATGAAAATGAGCCTATCAAGGAGACACCACAAGAGAATCAAGAAATGTGCAAATCAAATCCTATTGCTGTTCTAGAAAAAGCACCTAGCAATGATCAACCTACCATGCCATTAGCCCCTAAATATTCCAATGTTTCTCTTATACCTTATAAATCTTCCTAGTACACCCACCATTTCCAACAAGTTGCTAGAGAGAAAAATATGAAGTCTAAAACTCATAATTTTTGTCATCAACAATTCAGTCAATATTCTTTGGTCTATACAATCATTTCATTTTTCAGAAAGCCTTGTGGAAACAAGAGAGACTAGATGCAAGAGTCAATATTTGACAAAGATGAAGAAATTGAATCATTAAAGGAGAAACAAAAAAAATAGAAGCAAAAAATGAATAAAGCTTGGAAGCTAGTTGGTTAGGCTATGGCCTATAGACCACCCCCATGGGTGTGTGCTATTTGTTTGAAAGAATAGTTTCTGTTATTCAAGTTGATAATGACAATGAAAAATATTGATTATGAATTTAAGAATGCTCAATATTTTTATAATGTGTTTCAAACTTTTCCCTCATGGCAAAAGAAATTGTTGTGTGAGCTCTATTTGCATAACTTCATAATTCCACAAGAAACAGAGTGGAATCCCCTACATTACATAGGGGATGTTCACTTAAGTGCTCTAATGTCATTGATGGACAATGAAACAAATTATGATAGATAGTTGGATACCTATAGAGACCTTGAAAAGTTTGAACCACTACCACTCCGAGCTAAATCCCATAAGCCTTATGACCTCTTGAGAGATTGGTTCAAATTAACTTGTGGAAGGCCAAAACCAAAAATCAAAGAGAAAGTGTTTGAAGAAAGGGAAAAAGTTTACAAAGAGTTTTAGACACTTCCTAATTTCACACAACAAAGAGTAATTGCAAGGCTTAGAAATAGATGGAGTTGATTTCCAAAATCTTTCAAGAAGGTTGAACAACAAAACCCTATTAACATTGAGATGGTAGTTAATAGAGTGGCTAAATATATGCAATTGGGAAGGAAAAGCAAGAAAGAGTTATGGATGCCACTAAATTTCCAATCTCCTACCCTTCTCTGGCCCCTGTATGAGTAATGCTACTAAGTTATACCCATTAGTTGAAGAACACTTGGGTGAGAATTGGAGATGAACTAGAGGATATTTCTACACCTTCAAAAGTGGGAAACAAGGGAAGACAATAGTGGGAAATTTTAGAACAATGGCAAAGAAGTACAATGCTTGAGGAAAAGTATTTGCATAGTGGGGGGCAGATGATGATGCATATTAATGTCTCAAATTTGATATAGTTTTTATATAGTCTGAACTTACTCTTTGAGCCTTGTGAAAAGCATTTCCAATATATCTATTTTAAATGTCTTGTGAACTTATGTTGAATGCGGCTAGAACCTATTAAACATATGTGTTGGTGTAAATACATATTTATTATTTACACTTTACTTAAGTTTACTTAGGTTAATGAATTATTTTATTATTTCTTAGGTGAGACATTTAGGAGTTTGTGTAATTTTATGAGTTGTAATGTTGACAACACAAAAGTAAGCAACTCTAATTCAGCACATGGTGTCTAGAACACTGGAGTTTGCATAATTAACTGAGTTGTCATGTAGACAACACAGTTATTTGCACTCTTAATTTAGCACATGGTGTCTAAAACAAAAATTTTTATGCTACACCTTTGGAGGCTTATCCTCTCATCATCACATTTACTTTTGTGCTTAATGGAGGATAATCCACACTTGGTGCACTTGTGCCTAGTTGTATGACTTATCATGATGTTGATTCCTATACATTCTAGAAGCATTCCAAAGGCCTTTATATATAGGCACTCCTAGTGTACTTTCATACATTATACATTGAATTGAATAGAAACAAATCAATTATGGATATTATTATTCTGATCATACCATGTTAGTCTATTGTTGTGCTTGTGTTTGAGTTCCGTGATCTTGGGTAAATTTTTCCCTAAGGAAAATTCTTACATGGTATCAAAGCTTGGAGAATTTCTCTTCACATAGCCATTTGAGACCAGTATTGCTTCAGCACCTCAACCTAGATCTAGAGTATCACTATCAATGGGAGTGTCTAGAGCCAGAACGAACCTTGCCATTGTGTCTGAAACATGGATTTGGTGAAAATCAGCTATAAATTTTCCTACTATAGGCCAAAGTCAGTTTTGAGGCAAATTTTTTTTGTAGACTGGCACTTGAAGGCCCAATTTGCAAGTTTGATATGATCTTTTTTTAGATCTACAATTTAATTTTTAGATCTATTATTTTAATTTTTCCTACTATTTGTTAGCATTTTCTTGCTATTTTTGAAATTATTTTGTAAAGGCACCGAGTAGTGACACCTTGACCCTGCACCTTGCAAGGAATATTTGGTGGCATATTCCTTCATTTTTTTTGTGGCACATTAATCAAAATCTAGCATCACAGCCTTTAAATCTAGCCAACTCATTAACTGTAGCAGGCAAGAACCGACGGGCCAGCCTACAATCTTTGGCTTCCACTTTGTATTAAGCTTTACATGGGTTTCATTTTAAACAAAGGAGAGATCCTTGTTACCACTAATGTGGGACTAAAGTCCCAACCACCAGTGCCACTAAACCTTTCTAGTGGTAGTTTCACCCACTAGCATAAGCCTGCTGATGGCGGTGTACTCTCTACTCTTATCAATGATGACAAATCAACCTCTGGCAATCACAACAGTCACTTCTAGCCCCATCATTGTATAACTTCCATGACACATGGAATTCATTCAACCATGACATATTAGTCAAGGATCCACCTCAGCAAGAGCCAAGTCAGTAGCAAAACACTCTCTGCATTAGATGTAAGTGTTGCATATTTACTGCTACGTCAGACACTACCTGTTAATGCCACCTATGTACAACAAAGTCCAGTCACCTAACATGTGGCTTTTCCACATCAATGAACATGTATTTCCATGAAATTTCAACTTTTTCTAGCTTGGCCATCTATAAATTGACACATTTTAGTTCCATACGGTCTGGTCAGCATGCCATGTCACCTAGGGTGGTTATTTTTTGTTGACATCATCATTTGATGGTGCTAAAATTGATAGTTGTTTGACCATCATTTCCAAGCATTTTATAACTATTGTGATGGTCATTTGACTATCAAATTTAAGACAACAATTTTCTACCCAGACCCCTCTCTAGATGTAGTTTTGATTTTACAATCCAACTTTGGGAGGCCATAACTTAGTTATCCAGACTCCAAATCATGTGCAATTATTTTTTATTTTGGGTAGAATTTCCTAAACTTTTTAGTGGTGCTATTCTTTTTCTAGTTTTGGTACACGGATTTGTCAAGAATTACATTTTTTTTACAACTATACCTATCTAATCCTACATTTTGCAACTTATAAGGCTCTGTATGGGCTCATTTCGACAAATTTTTAGGTACTATTTTTTTTGAAACTGCATTATTTTTCATCTACTTTCCAATTTTGCAATTAGATTATAGGGTTGTGTGGACAGAAATATCACTTTCAACATTAGGGTCTTTTTTGCATTGTATTGCTTTGATTACTTTTTAAAATTGTTGTATATCCAAGCTACAGTTCTTAGTGTTAGACTTTAGCCTCAAAAGGCAATTGTATATAGAAAAATTAGATGACCACTTAGTACATTTTGACAAGTGGCCTCTCGTACATACACTACCTATAAAGCATTGAATCATACATTGTGGGGGGGGGGGGGTGGGGGTTCATTCATTTTTCTTGCATCTTTGGGGGTTCATTGATTAGTTTATCATGGAAGAGGAAGATTTAATTATCTTGACACTAGACAACTATCATCAATGGAGTAAATTGGTTCTCAAATATCTTATTCAACATAATACACTGCCATATGCGAGAGGACTTACCTACAATGCAAACACTATTTCCATCATTTGTCATGCTCTTTATCTATTTATGCATATGGAGGTTATGGATTCACTTGATGACCTAAAGTCCACTGATCCATATGATGTTTGGATCTATCTTTGGGAGCTATATGGAGATCCACACATTCCTCCATTCCCAAAAGATCTTTTACCTCCAGCTATAGCAACATCCTCTCTAGATGAGATCACACCTCTAGATGCTCTTGTTTCTCCTACTAATCTTATTCTAGCCACATATACTTCAGCTTCAATGTAGTAGGACACTTCATGTCTTCATACTTTAGCTTCACGGGACAACTTCCTACTAGACATTGCAAGTTTTCTTGTGGAGTCTCACATTGAAGATGTGGGAGACATCCTTAATGATATTTATCTTCTCTTTTTTGAGGAAAATACTTCATCCATTTCCATAGTGATTGATCTAGTACATAAGAGAGCCCCTTCCAGCAACAATTGATGACTTCTTGGAAGACATTTCAAGTTTGTTCATGGAGTCACACATAGCAGATTTGGGAGAGTTCTTTGATGATCTACAACTTCTCTTTAATGAGGCAGATCCTTCTATAGTTGTTACAAGGGCTCACTCTGACCCTCATGTCCATTCTCTACATAATCAATCTTTACAGGCTGATGTGATTGTGGATCCTTATGTACAGTAGTTGTAGGAGGTCTCTTTTTCATTTGAAGAGATAGGTTATTCTTTGGAATAGGTTTTACATCAATCCTTGCTAGATTTTCACTTCTTCTTAGTAGTAGTGAAAGGAGTCACCAACAATATTGACACAGGGATAGTTGAGCAGGTTTCAGAGACACTATTCATCATCAAGATTCTTTCTACACCTAGGGTAAGCATCTCATTTGTACCTCTACCATTGTTTCTTCCAAAGGGGAGGAATATTATTCAATTCTCATGGATTATCTTCTACATTAGAGAAACTCTCACTGATCAACACACTACATTTGGGGTGGGGGGGGGCGGGGGGTGGTGGCTACCTTGTTTCCTTGTTGTTCTCTTTTATGGGGGGGACTTTTTCCTCTTAAGGGGTTTTGTCCTTCCACTTCTCTTTTGTATATACTTGATGTATGTTGTAATGGGGGGGGGGGGGGGGGTGTCTTGATTACTCCATCCATCCATGCATCTTGTCTTTTCATCTCTCTTTTTGGGGGAGGGTTTTTCCTGTGAGGTTTTCCCTCTTTCTCCACTTTATGAGAGATTGCATTTTATTATGTTGACAACACAAAAGTAAATAACTCTAATTTAGCACATGGTGTCTACAACACTAGAGTTTGCATAATTAATTGAGGTTTCATGTAGACAACATAGTTATTTGCACTCCTAATTTAACACATGGTGTCTACAACATAAATTTGTGTGCTACACCTTTGGAGGCTTATCCTCTCATCTTATCACTTACTTATGTGCTTAATGGAGGATAATCCACACCTAGTGGATATGTGCCTAGTTGTATGACTTATCATCATATTGATTCCTATGAAATATAGAAGCATTCTAGAGGCCTTTATATACAAGCACTCCTAGTGTACTTTCACACATTATACATTGAATTGAATAGCAATAAATCAATTGTGGATATTGTTATTCTGATCATACCTTGTTGGTCTACTATTGTGCTTATGTTTAAGTTCCTTGATCTTTGGTGAATTTTTCCCTTAGGAAAATTCTTACACTATGGATAGTGAATATGACATACCTTGCTTAATATTATATATAAAGTGCAACATTTCATTTGAATATTTTAAAGCTATGTTATAATATTTGAATGAGAGTAGAAATGTTGTTGTGCATATGTGTTTGAATGTTTCTAATTTTAAGGAAATGGAGAAGTGGCGCAAAGAGTGGTGAGCACCATATTAAAGAAGGAGTAATGAAGATCGGCCATAGCATGAGAAGTGCAGGTCAATTCCAGGTGATAAGTCATGTCTGTCAAAGGAGTTATTCCAAGAGACCTGACTTGTCATTTTATCTATGGACTATTATTCTATTGCTAAATAAATGTTCTAAAGTCATGGTTGACATTCTACCTTTTTCTTCTAACAATGTTTGCTCATGGTTTTTATGTTATGTTTGTAATAAGTTCTAATCCTCTATATATATGGAAGGAAAGAGAAAAGTTAGAGTTAGTTGGAAGGATTTTGAAGTTGTTTTTCTATTCTCTACAAATTATTCAGTCATGTAACAAAAGAAGAATTCTAATGAGAGAGTGATTTTGGACTACCTATTGTGTTCTTAGTTAGTTAGACTCATTTCTAACCAAGGGGGCCCACTTGGGAGATGGAATAGATTTAGGTAAAGTAGATTCATTTCTTGCAATCCCTATTTAAATAGACTTATTGTATTAGTCCTACAACATAGTTACTGTGAAAGTTCCTGCAACACTTGTGGAAAAAAATCATAGTGGATGTTGTTAGAGTAAGTTATTTATTACTCTAGTTGATTTAGCTCTCTTAGGTGCATATAATTAATATTTTATATTAATTATAATGTGGAAACCTAGTTTTCTTTCCTTTAGGGTTTCATTCACCTTAAAAGGTTGAACTTTTGTATTTTGTTTTAATAACTTAGAATACAATTTCGCTCTCACATTCTTGAGAACTTCTAAGCTCTACTTTTTCCATTTTTTGGCTTCTCTTCCTTGTAGGATATTTACATGTAGGTGTTCTTGAGGATCTTTGAAGTTGGTTTTCTCAACTTCTACATAGTGTCAGAGCAGACCTGCTACTTTCTCATCTAAATATTCTTGAAGCTATGATTCAAAGTTAGAAACCTCAACTTTCTTAGGATTTTTTTTCAAAAGAGAAAAGGGAAAATTTTTGGGGCACTTTGGGCACAAATGGATGCCACCATTGGATCTAAAAGGCCATTTTCAGTCAAAAAACATATAAAACTTTTTGTTTTCGGCTACAGGGCATTTTGGAAAAAAAATTTACCCACCTTGGTACAGTCGTATAGACGTAGAGTTGAATTTTTTTTTTTTAAATTAAAAAATTGTGATTTTTGGGTGCTCTACCCACAGGCCACCCCATAGCCACCGGAGCACCACCTGTGCCCAGCCTACACTCAGCTGCAGCCGGTGCAGCACTAGCGGTGCAGCTAGTGCCCCGCCGCCACCAGTTGACCGTCCAGGTGCCACCTCTACCCAGCTCTAGCCAGCAGTGCCACCAAGTTCTCCTCTTAGGTGCCACCACCACTAGTGGTGCTCACTAACTTGGCACTCCAGCATCTGACATCAATTTCTAGCACACTTACATCAGCAATCCATAAGTTGACATCATCATTCTATCAGTTGACGTCACTTTCTCAGCACCCCAAATGACATCACTTCTCGACCAAATGACATCATTTTCTGACTGACTATGTCATCTTTCTGGTAACCAATTTTTTTTTCTAGTGATGGCTTGTGATGGCCATATGGGCATCAAATTTAGGATAGTGTCTGTAATTTTCCAGTGAGCTACTCTTTTGGACCTACAGTCAGTTTTTTGCTCATAACTTGAGCATACAGATGTATTTTTGAGATCTGAAAGAAGCACTAGAAAGCTGACTTAGAGGCAGAGATAATAATGTTAGTTTTTTTTATTCTAATTTTTTTTTTGCTTCCAAATTTGGTGTTGAATTAGAGGTTTCTATTTTCCTCCTCTTTGCATTTGAATTCCAGGTTCTTTTCTCAATTTTTGTGTTTTTCCATAGTTGTTGCTTTGGTTTTGGGGGATATTTTTTTGTTGTGGGGGGGAGCATTTTCTATTCTATTATTTTCTTTAGAATCAGACCCTTCTACTTCCATCTTTTCTTTCTCTCAATGTTGGATCCTTCTGTGATCCAGCTCATGCCACACAACTATCACACTTGGAAGATACAAATGACTAGGCTTCTCATGTCAAGAGGCTTATGGCCATGCCTAGATGTGAACCAACTTGTTCTATAGTGCCCTTATGAGGTTCTTTAGCACAAAAAAAAATGGATGAAGCCATGGGACTGATTACACTGACCATCTCTGATAGTCTACTATTTCATTTGGATGGTTTGACAACTCCATAGGCTATTTGGACCAGATTCCACACATTGTTTAGCATAGTGAATGAGTTTCAAGCACTATAACTTGATGTAGAGTTGACTTCTTTGACATCAGCCAACTTTCTCACTATTGAAGACTTCTTAATGAAGTTTAAATCTCTACATACAATCTTTCAGGGATGTGCTAAAAAGAAAAAAAGATGATGAGTATATTTTTTTCATACTCTCAAAGTTGCGAGGACAGTATTAGATCTTTTCTTCCACTTTCTACTCCACTATGGGTGCCTTGGGTAATAGACATTAGATGCCCTCATTTGAGACATTTTGTGATTAGTTAACATGAGAATAGGCTAAGATCCAATAGGTGGATGCCTCTGGCTCTTCCAGCCAAGCATTTGTTGCTCAAACTTCTCAGGGGAAACCAAAATAGAAAGCCAAACCAAAGAAAGATGCACCAAAAACTGATGCCAAACCTCTAGCTAACCATTCCAAGAGTAAATTTTCTTTGATGTCTATTGAGTCTACCTCCAAGATTAAGAAGAAATTAACTAAGACCTACAATTTGTGTGGAAAGGATGGACATCCCATTTCTAGGTGTTGGAAATGTTTGGAGGCTTTAGAGGAAGCCATGCAGGAGCATCACATTTCAACTCCTAAGTCTGCATCCCCCCCTATAGGGAAAGGTCATGCTACTTCTAGGCCTACTTGGATTTTTGATTCTGATGCCTCTCACCATATGACTAACACTCAGTAGTTGGTCACCTCACTTGCCCCTTGCCCTACTTCCTAGATTGCTATTCGAAACTCATCACATCTTTCAGTCATGGGTTCTGGTTCTGTTGCATTAGTTGAGGGCTCTCTTCAGGATGTTCTTCTTGTCCCTGAAATTTTGACGAACCTATTGTCTATCTATCAGATTTTCCACTCTAGCTTTAATAAGATAGTTGAGTTCTCACCACATGATGTGGTTATTCGAGACCTACACGATTCTGAGATGATTGTGGCTATTGGAAGTGTTGATTCTGCATCTCACCTCTATAGATTTGATGGATTTGAGTCTTTTGATGACATAGGTTCATGTCTTGTTGCACATGTAGACTTAGTAAGTAGACTTTTGCATGAGCATTTTGGCCATGTCAATTACAGATATCTTCAGCAGATGAGCACACAGGCATTTGTTCTTGGGCTTCTCCATATTTCCTGTACAGATGGTGTTTGTTAGGTTTGTGCACTTGGCAAACAATATAGGGATCCTTTTCCACATGGACAAGCCACTCGTGCTTTGGCACCATTTGAGTTGATTCATAGTGAGATCATGTCATTTCCCACTCCTTCTTTTTCAAGTGCCAGATATGTGCTTACTTTCATTGATGACTTCTCCAAACATACATGGGTGTACTTTTTGAAGTACAAGACTAATGTCTTCAATTCATTTTGAGTCTTTAAGACATTTGTTAAGAAGTAGTCTAGTCTTTCTATTTGGTGGATATGCATAGATAATGGGGGGGGGAGTATGTGAACCAAGCTTTCAAGAATTGTTGCTTTGAACATGATCTTTAACATTAATTTTCAGTGCCCTACACCCCTTAGTAGAATGGTGTGGTTGAGAGGAAGAATAGAACCCTTCAGGATATGGCTAATTGCATGATTTAGTCTAGGTCCATGGATTCATGTTTTTGGGCAGAGGCAGTCAATTGTGCTAACTACATTCAGAATCAAATGCCTCACAAGGTAGTTCAAAATATGACTCCTGAGGAGGCTTGGTCTCATGTCAAGCCTGATGTATCTTCATTCTGAGTTTTTGGTAGTGAAGCATGGGGGTTTATACTAGATTCTTAGAGGAGAGCAATGGAGAAAAAGAGTCGACACCTAAATTTTTGTTGATTACTACAAGGATGTTAAGGCCTACAAGTTGTTTGATCCTGATTCCAGAGAGGTCCTATTTCGATGGGATGTCCAGTTTGACGAGTGCCTTCCTATAGTAGATACCCCACATCTAGAGTCTACTTCACTTACCACCACTCCCTTATCCTTTCCTATCTCTTTTTTGGATGATGATCATGTTGATCCCCATTTAACTCGACCATAGGATCCTCTCCAGATGCCTAAATGGACTCAAGCTATAGTTGAGGCTACAGGATCACTAGCTGGTGACCCTACCACTTCCTGTTGCACCCATTCAGATACTGTGAGTTCTAGTCTTCTCAGTCATGCTATTTGTGATGATCCTCAAATTTTTGTAGTGGCAATAGGACATCTTGAGTGGGATAGTGAAATGGAGGAGAAGTATTCTTCTTTGATGAAGAATCATACTTGGGATCTTTGTTCTCTTCCTAAGGGAAGAAAGGTTGTGTGATGCAAATGGTTGTATCATACTAAGTTTGTTGTTGATGGTTCCATTGATAAGTGCAAGGCCCGTCTTTTTGTGAAGGGTTTTTCATAGGTTGAGGGTATTGATTACACTAAGACATTTTTCCCTATCACCAAGATGAACTCTATTCACCTTGTGTTATCCCTCGCAGCTTCATAGGGATGGCCCATTTTTTAGATGGATGTGAAGAGTGCATTCTTGCATGGTGATCTCACTAAGGAGATTTACATGGAGTAGCCTTAGGGATTTGTGTAGGATTCCTCCTTGGTTTGCAGACTTTGATGTTCATTGTATGGTCTCAAATAGGCCCCTCGGGCTTGGTATGAGAAGATGGACTCCTTTCTACTTTCCATGGGCTTCACATGCTACCATTCTGATCCTATAGTCTACATTCAGCATCTTGAGGCTAAGGTTTTGATCCTTGTGCTATATGTTGATGATCTTCTTCTCATAGGTAGCTCATCCTCTATGATTAAAGTTATTCAGCAAGGATTGATGGAATAGTTTGAGATGATTGATCTTGACCTGCTATACTATTTTCTTGGTCTCCAAATTGTTCAATCCCCTACTGGAATATTTGTTTACCAGAAGAAGCATGCTCTTGACATGCTTCGAAACTTTGACATGCTTGATTGTAAGCCTACTCCTACACCTTTTTAGTTAGGTGTTACTTTGTCTACCTCTTGCACTTCACCTTCAGTGGATCCCACATTGTATCAGTAGTTGGTTGGCAGCTTGTTGTACCTGACACACACTCATTCTAATATCTCCTTCGTAGTGGGTCTTGTCTCTCAGTTTTCACATGAGCCTCATGAGAGTCATTGGCAAACTGCCAAGTTTATTTTGAGATATATTCAAGGCACACTGACATATGGCATTCATTATAAATCAGGGTCACCTCACATTTTTGGCTACACTAACTCAGATTGGGTTGGTGATGTTGATGATCGAAAGTCTACTTCTGGCTTTTTTCTCTCTCTTAGCTTTGGTCCTATCACATGGTTGTGCAAGAAGCAATAGGCTCACATACTTTCATCTATAGAGGCTAAGTATCGAGCCATGGTGCTTGCTAGTCAGGAGATTTTATGACTTCAGTAGTTGATGGCTAAGTTTGGTTTTCCTCCTGATCATCCAACTATTTTGTGGTGAGATAATCAAAGTGCTATTCATATTTCCCACAACCTAGTGGAGCATCAATGCACTAAACACATTGAGCTTCATATGCATTTCATTTTTCATTTGATCTAGTATGGTGTTCTCTCTTTGGAGCACATTTCCACTGATGCATAGGTTGCTAACATCTTCACCAAGTCATTTGCATCGCCTCGCTATCTTTAGCTACGGTCTATGCTTGGGATTATGAAAGTTATCCTTGGGGGGTCTTGTTGAGTCCTTCCTTTCTTCGTGTTTTTTTGAGCATGTTTGTTCTATCTCTTTTTGGAGATGGGTTTTTCCCACTGGGTTTTCTCCGATTTACAGAGATTTCCTTGTTTTGGGTACTTGATTAGGCCTTGTTGTTGAGACCCATTTTCCTGCTTTCATAGCTTTTCTAGGTTAGCTTCCTCCTAAGATTCACTTAAGGGGGGGTGTTAGAGTAAGTTATTTACTAGTCTAGTTTCTTTAGCTCTCTTAGGTGCATATAATTAATATTTTATATTAATTATAATGCGCAAACCTACTTTTCTTTCCTTTAGGGTTTCGTTCACCTTAAAAGGTTGAACTTTTGTATTTTGTTTTAATAACTTAGAATACATTTTTTCTCTCACATTCTTGAGAACTTCTAAGATTAGCTTTTTCTATTCTTGAGGATCTATGAAGTTGGTTTTCCCAACTTCTATAGATGTTTGAATTGTTAACTAGTTTAGAATTCCCTTTTCTATAGTTTTTGTAGTTCTTTGTTGATAGTCCAAGGGTGATCATTTTTCTGTGCTAGTAGTATAAATTCCTTTCATGCATTTTACTTTCCTATAGCATAGGTGTTAAGACTCTTAAAATAACTTAGTGCACATACTGTGCTAACCCATTTCAAGTCCTACATCCCTGGGTTGACAATTCAAATGTATTTTCATAATGGAATAGACAATTCTTAAGATGGATATAGTATCCTTGATAGAGGAATAGTGGAGTGATTATCTTGACCTATTATGGAAGACTACATTAGCAACTAGTGAATCCACACAAGTAGCAACAAACTCCATATCAAAAGCAATATGTAGATCTCCATCAACACATGCCAAACTATCAACACTAACAACCTCATTGCTCACAACTAGATGCTCTAGAACACATAACTCATCACCAACAACAACTAGATCATTCATGACCAAGTTCTTTGCAATTTCTATGTCATATCCAACCAATTGATCATGAACACCAACCTCTATCCTAGCATCAACAAGGTTAGGAATATCTTCAGCAATAACCTCTATCTACTCTACAAGTTCTATATTAGAATCCATAATCTGATCAACAAAACCAACTTCTTCCACCTTGACCTTGTCATTCCATCTTCTCTTATGAAAAAGTCTCTTAATTGGTCAAATAAATTTCTTCCAAATTGGTAGACTGCAACTCCACAAACATCTACGAAATGCCTTCCTCATCCTGTCCTTATCTTGGTCATCTGAACAAGTTTCAAACTAAGCAACCACCTTCTTAGTTGGATTAGCCAAACTAGCTTCAAACTAAGAAGACCTCTTAGAAAAATTTCTCTTCACAAAATCATGGATATTCACAATCATCTTAGGGTCCAATCCTCTTGGAGCCATCTCCCAAGATCTTTGTAAACCCTCTGCAACAAATCCTTCCTATGCTCCTTATGACAAAATTGAATTGTTTTCAAGTTAGATCGCAACCTGCCACCTTGCTTGAATAATCAGGAACCACATCACAAGTCCAAGACCATGGATCTATAATCCACAAACTCTCTATAATCATGCCTCAACAAGATCACTCTTCCATCTTTGTATCCATTAATCCATATGCAAGACCTCTACAATTGAAAGTTATAACCATGACCACCGTACAACCAAGAGATCTAGTACTCTAGAAAGAAAATCCACCACTAGATCAAGAAAAAATTAGATCTACTTCTCCACCCAAGTCCTAGTGCAAACTGCCTCAACTTCGGAAATCTATCTGCACACTTAGGAACAATTTTTGCTTTGATACCACCTAATGCAATGCAAGGAAAGAGTATCCACAAAGGAGATGTCCTAGCCCCCAACAATATAACCACATAGTGGAAACACAACAACAAGAAGAAACAATGCAAGATCTGATACTAGATTATAATAATTCATTCATAAAAGATAATTGATTAAGTGCAATATGCCCTACTATAAGGCCTTCTGGGTTAGGAAAAATACAAATAGCAATTAAAAAATCAATTCTTCAAGATCCCTTAAGTTCCAACTTACAAAAACCAACCCTAGCTAGCCCAGATCTATAACATAACAATAATCTAGAAGAAACCACCAAAGAAATCTAAACTTGTGCTCGCAAGCCCACCAAGCAACCTTCTTTTTTTCTAGCCATAGCCCTAGCTCTTCTCCAAGATCCAAGTGTAAACTACCTCATATTTGGTGGTCTATCCACACACTCACAAATCCATTACAATCCTATCGTAAACTACCTCACATTCGGTGCTCTATCCATAGACTCAGGAAAACTCACCCTTCAGGTACTCTCAAATTCACTCCTCCAAATGAATGAATAAAAGACTCCACAAGACCCCCTACTTATACCCAACTAAGCCACAAGTCAGCCTAGAACACAAATTAAATTCCCATACATAAATTAAATGCCACAAGTCAGCCTCCAACATAAACTAAATGCCCAAAATTGATATTCGAGAAAAATCATGATATCTCCTAGCTCTGATTGAAATAGAACTTGCACTTTGATACCACCCCTTAAGTGTGATATGGCTGATTCCTCAAGGAAAAGTGTGCATCCATCCTGAAAGTCATGCATAGAAACTCGTCATGTAGTTTATCAAAAATTGATACTCCAAGAGAATTGCCATATCTCCCAACATATAAGGAATTAGAACTTATGAATTGGATCATAGATAGTACTCTAAACCTTCTTAAATTCATAAAAATTTCAGCCTCTAAATCATTTTATAAAATTAGTTACATGCCCTGTAATAGGTAGCCAGAAACCAAAAAACATGGTTCCAACAACAAGGTACAAACAACTCAAGCTTCAACTCAATCCATCCAATCTCTATGCAATCATGAGGAAAGGTTCTCCAATGTGTCTCCAAGACATCCCTAACCATGAAAAGCATAACCCCACCAAAATCCATACTCAATTCTCTTGTATCAAATGTTTGTGGTCTCTATCAGTGACCTTGAGGAGGCTAAGAGCTGTGAGGTGACACTTAATTATCACCCACTCTTTCATGAGTATGATGATGTATGTCCTAATGAGATACTAGGCATACCTTTGGAATGCAAAATTGATTTTTTTATTGATTTTATTCTAGGAGTGGAGCCTATTTTATGATCTCCTTAGTGTATGAATATTCAAAAGTTGAGTGAGCTCAGACTGTAGTTGTAGGAATTATTGTCCAAGGGCCATATTCATCCTAGTGTATCCCTATGAGGCACACCAATCATATTTGTGAAGAAGAAAGATGGATCATTATGTTTATGCATTGACTACTAACAATTGAATAAGGTGACCATGAAGAATTGATATCCTTTGCCAAGGATTGATGAATTTCTTAATCAAATGAAAGAAGAAATAGTGTTCTCAAATATTGAGCTTCAGTCAGGACACCATCATCTTTGGATTCATGAGGTTAACATTCATCTGATACTTTTTGTACGTGCTACAAGAATTATGAGTTTATGGTTATACCCTTTGGGTTAAATAATGCACCATTCGTGTTTATGATTTTGATTAATGGAGTATTTTTCATGTACCTCGATCAATGTTTCCTTGTCTTCTTGGATGACATATTGATCTATTCAAATATTGTTGAGGAGGATGAGTTCCATTTACACTAGGTGTTGTAGTTCTTATGAGATCATTATTTGTATGAAAACCTGAGTAAATGTGGATTCTTCCATTCTATGGTGAAGTATTTTGGGTACATCACCATATGTGATGGTATTGTAGTGGATTTAGACAAAATTTGAGCTATCACAGATTGGTCGGTACCCACTAGCATTCCTAAGGTTCATAGTTTCATGGGATTTGAAGGTTACTATCATCAATTTGTGAGGGATTTCTCATGAGTGGCTCAATCCATCACTTCCCTTTAGAAAAAAAGGAAGAAGTATGTATGGTTAGATTAGTGTGAGTCAGTGTTTGAGGCTGTTAAGGAGTGATTGACCATTGCACTAGTCCTTGTTGTGCCTAATAATATAGATGATTTTATGGTTTTCACAGATGTCACATTAGAGGTTGTGGGTGCAATGTTGATGTAGGATGGTAATGTGATTGCATATGAGTCTAGAAAACTCAAAGACCATGAGCATTTTTGGGACTCAAAATTGAAGCCTTGATTTTGAGTACCATCCTGAAAATCAAGCCCTACAAGAGCTTTTTGATGCATATGTACCTAGTTGTCCTTTTGATGCCTAAAAGGTGTTTAATGTTTCTAACACCTTGCATTCAATATGTCCATGCATTCCATGAAGACAAATTTTCATTTTGATTCATTCTGTAAAGTTTCGTATTGAGCAATGTCCAAATCTAGGATGATGTTGCATTAGAGGTTGTGGGTGCAGTGTTGATGTAGGATGGTCATGTGATTGCATATGATTCTAGAAAAATCAAAGACCATGAGCATTTTTGGGATTTAAAATTGAAGCCTTGATTTTGAGTACCATCCTGAAAATCAAGCCCTATAAGAGCTTTTTGATGCATATGTACCTAGTTGTCCTTTTGATGCCTAAAAGGTGTTTAATGTTTCTAACACCTTGCATTCAATATGTCCATGCATTCCATGAAGATAAATTTTCATTTTGATTCATTTTATAAAGTTTTGTATTGAGAAATGCCCAAATTTGTACTTTTGCCAAGTGTCAAACATTGATAGGAGGCCTTATTTGCATTTGAATATCTCACACCCAGTGATTTTTCATGACTTGCCACTTTGGGAATGTTTAGTATCGATATCAAAGAGCCTATGTTTCATATTTTGAGTCATTTTTAGATGTTTTGACTAGGTTTTGAATCCCTCAAAGTTGGTCATTTATTGTTTTCATGCTAATGCAAATTGTTCAAAATTCTAGGAGGCCCTATTTGACTTATTATAACTTTAACCCAATTGACCAAATTGAGAAAATTCCTTTTGCATTGCATTCTAGAGGTTAGAGACTAAATATGTTTCAATTTTGAGCTTATGAAAAACCCATTTGATCAGTTTTCAAATGCAATTCCAAATGCAATTTGTAAAGTTTTATAGGTGTCATAAAATGTAGATTGGTTGGTCCCCCTGTTCAGGATGTCATAACTCTGAATCTATGATAGGTGAGATCAAATGGATTGTATCACCATGTTCTACTCTAAAAATTCTTTAATTCTATCAATTTTCAAGTCTTGATGAATCCATCTACACACTTTCCCAGGTCCATTATGTTTACAAAATCCACATTTATGCCACTATTCCCAGCTCTACAATTTTGAGTAGCTCACTTTGACCATTCGCCAACTGCACCAAGTTATTTTTCATGAGCCCTAATCCTAAATTTATACTCTCCTCATTTCAATGAACCAACACCCCAGTTTTAAGACCCCCAAGTGTCCATTTACCCTATTTTTGAAGCCAAATCCAGATACATTTTGTGGTTTTCTAACATGCTTTCTTGTAGGTAGTTTTGAGAGGGCAACTTTGACAATCAATATCTTTTGACTAAGAATTCATCATGAGATGAGATTTGGTAGGTATGATCAATGTGGAATAGAGAATTAGTGTGTTTGATTTCATAGCCTAGTTAGGTGTTTTTGTTAGTTTTTAAGGCCAGTTGAAGGACCTCTTGGCACAAAATTTTTAGCTTGTGGGAAATGGTAAAATAAGATTTAAATAATTTTTCAGCAGTAAATTTTGATTTTAATCAAGATTATGAATTTAGTAAATAAGATTTAAATAATTTTTCAGTGGTAAATTTTGATTTTAATCAAGATTATGAATTTAGTAGGCCATTCTGAAGGATCAAATGTTGGAATTTGAAAAAAATTTTAGCCAGACCCACTTTGGAGCCTGACTAATTCTATGAAACTAATAAGATATTGGGGAATAAAGGCTCTTTATGAAAAAGATGTTATAATGATTCTTTTCGAGTTGATGTTTTTGTATATGAGCATAATCATTAAAAGGCTAAATGAATTATTTTATTGGTCATCAACATATAGATTTGGGGGAAATCATCTACATTGATATTGATAGCCAAAAGTTGGATTGATAGGTTAAAATAGTAACTTGGGAAATTATAGAAAATGAAAGGAGTGACACAAGCGATTATGAAGCAATCATTAAGTCCTAAGACCAAACATTTGTCCGATTAATTAAATGTGGAAGCCACATGTCTTGGAGATGGAAAAACTCTATGGGTTTGAAGGTAGAAGTTCAAAGTCACTAGACATGTGTTGAGTCATTTGCAATACTAGTTATAAATAGGATCAAAGAAAATGTGATAGCAGTGATCTGGTGCCCTCTAAATCCACCATCTATGTGGGAAATTTAGAATACTCTCTCACAAACAATGACATCTTTACAATTTTTAGCACATTTGGTAAAGTGGGAAAGCTCACCATCATGAAGGACCATCAGTCAAGGTAGAGCAAGGGTGTTGCTTTTGTGCTCTTCACTACCCAAGTCGATGCCTAGAAGGTCATGAAAGAGATGGATGGTAAGCTTCTTAATAAGTGAAAACTTAGGGTCTCAATTGCATTAGATAATGGCTAAGCCACTGAATTTATCAAGCGTAGGGTTTACAAGGATAAGAGTAGGTGCTATGAATGTGGAGAGCCTAGCCATTTATCATATGAGTGCCCTAAGATCTATTGGGTTGAGGAATTGTTTTGACAAAAAATAGTTTACAAGTGAAGTGCATGAAGGAAAAGATTATGTAGAAGAAAGGACTATCATATGAGTGCCCTAAGATCTATTGGGTTGAGGAATTGTTTTGACAAAAAATAGTTTACAAGTGAAGTGCATGAAGGAAAAGATTATGTAGAAGAAAGGACTATGCGTGGAATGAACATTTTGAAGAAGCCATAGAGGAAAGAGAGGAGTGGTGGCAATCTTAAGGAGATGTGAGATGTCATGGGAGAGATAAGAGGTAGCGACATAGTTGGAAGTTAAAAAAAAAGCAAGCTATGAGCAAGCTGAGGAGTGGTGGTTATGTGTGTGTGTGTGTGCGTGTGTATATATATGTATATATATATATATGTATGTATATATGTATGTATATATATGTCTATATGTATATATATATATATATGTATATATACATATATTATATATGCATATATACATATATACATATATATATGTACATATACATATATATGTATATATACATATATTATATATGCATATATACATATATACATATATATGTATATATATACATATATATATCTATATATATATGTATATATATACATATTTATGTATATGTACATATATATATATATATGTATATATGCATATATACATATATGTATATGTATATATATATATAGATATGTATGTATATATATGTACATATGTATATATATATACATGTATATACATATATATGTATATATAATACATATATATATACATACATATATATATATGTATATATATAGATACATTTATATACACACACACATATATATATATATGTGTGTGTGTGTGTGTGTGTGTGTGTGTGTGTGTGTGTATATATGATGACCATGTTTTGGCACAATGTGAGAATCAACAAGAATGGTTTGTTCCACATGCATTGTGGTGGCATTATTTTTAGTTTTTAAATATAACAATGCAACACTATGAAGTGTCTAATAATACACACAACTTTTGTAAGCCGTAAAGCAATGCATGGTGGGCCCTGAGAAGGTTAAAGAGTCAAATTTTGAACAACATGCCTAACGAAATGGATGATGAAATGGATTCAATGATGAATAAAATTATAACACATGGCATCTGTCAAACAAATTGCAACTTGACAAGTAGCAGAGGTCTCCAGCTTGGCATAGAAATCTAGGCGTTGATGCGGTAGAAAATGACACGTGTCAATCATCGCTATGTCATGATGACATGGCAAAATTCTGACTCATTGTGAGACATAGTGACCAATGACATGGTAGGAGGATGTGGCACAATGATATGGTGATGCTGACTAGGTGCTAACATGTCTAGATATGTCACACGTCACAAGGTCACTATGTCATGATGATGTGGCAAATAGTTGACTAGGATAGTGACATAGTGACCAATGATGTGGCAGTGACATTACACAATGATTTCATGGCCATGTGGTGGAATAGGTGACCAATGAGGTTGTTAGATGACACCCACATGGCACCCACATGGTAGTTGTTAGATGACGAAGTAGAAGTCAACCAATCAGAGCATGACACATGGCAAGGCCAATCAAACAAGTTTGACCCAAATGAAAAAATGGAGGGAGAACTAAATAGGCTTCAAAATTTTATTTTATTTTTTTCCCCTTTTTCTAATGTGCTTGAGGAGTTTTAAATAATGTTTGATTTATTTTATAGTTCAAACTTTATAAAAAGTTAAATGTGTGTAATAATGTTGTTTCAAAGCCTACAAGGAGCTTGTTTTTCATTTTAAGATTCTAGGCATTTTTGATAACAGAATATGACACTATTATATATCACCAAAATTGGGAGAGAACAAAATTTCTATTTCTAGAGTTTTTTTTTGCATAGGAGGCCACTGGTTCAAGGTATTCAAGGTTTTGTCCCAGGTACTTGATTTCTAGTTTCATTCAGTTGAGGCAATTCAGATCTCCAGTGAAATGGTGAACTAAATAAACATAAAAGGTATTAAAAATCAGTTATGGGAGAGTTTTGTCACTTCCAAATCAGTTTAATCAAAGTATTATCATCATTTCATGATGCTTTTCAGGTATTTTAGCAACAAAATGGTTTTTCATCATTGAGGAAGAGATATTTTGGGTTTGTTACAATACAATGATGAAAACCAAATTAGATTTCATGGGTAGAAAGATGAGAGATGTTGTAAAATAGGAAGGAATGGATATTCAAGTGGACACATGTCATTTTGAGATCAAATTCAGGATTTCGTTCTTCTTCTATATCTTTCTCTTTCTCATCCATTGTAAGGGTTGGTTCCAGTTTGTCTGTGAGACCACATTGTTGGATCTAGAACTATGATTCCACCCTCATTCTTTAGTAATTTCCCTTGTATGAACAACAAGAAATAAGAATAAAGATAGTTCTGATTTGTTAGGCACTTTTACATTTTCAATTTCATGCATCTTATTACATTTTGTTTCAAAGGAATGAATGAAAATGCAGTAGCAAGTTTGATATCTTATCCCCCATTCATGTTGTTTGTGATCTTTTGTGTTTTGTAAAGAAAGGATATTAAACGTAGTTGCAATCTATTGGTTGTATAAGTTGATTTATTATTCTTATGACTCGAGTCATGGGGTAAGAGCACAAAGTTGGGTCATAATTTCACAAAATGAGACCTTTCAAAAATGGGTACCTAATTTGCTTAGAATCGGGTACCCAATTTTTAAAACCTAGTTTGGGCACTTGATCCATGTTCAAAAAATTGGGTACTCAATTTTTTCAACATGGATTGGGTGCCTAAACCTTTTTATAGACAATTTTAAACAAATCAGGTACCCAATATGTTTAAAATCCAATACCTAATTTTAAAATATCAGGTACCTGATTGTGGGAAACTACAAATCCCAATTTTTTGGGGCTTTTTTGCTCATTTTAACTATATAGAAAATGTGATCCCAATTTTAGGACTGATATGGGAGCCTGTTTTGGAGTTCTACTAACCCCTTCATTGCCATTTTTCAGCATACTAGGTATTTTATTTTGTTTTGTACTATTTTATTTAATTGTTTTCAGTTTTACACTTTTTAATTCCATTCATTTATTATTATTTTTTTCAGTTTTAATATGTAAAATTGTAAATTTTCATTGTTTTTTATCTTTAGATTATTATTTCTATTAATTTAAATAATATTTTTGTAGATATTCATTTAAAAATTATTATTTTAGATGTTTCAATGTATTTAATACAAATTACAATGTTGAATGATTATATAGATGTAAATTAGATTTTTTAAACATGTAATTACATTCAATATTTTACATTTATATCAAATAAATAGTAATTAATTATAGATTAGTTTGTAAACCATATAACAAAGAAAATAAAACTAACTATATTCATAAGTCTAACCTCAACCTAACCATAACTATACAATAATTTAACCTAAACCCTAAACATAAAACTAAGTATTTAATGTGTAATGCCCCGCCAAGGGATCCAAACACAAAACTAAGTATTTAATGATTTTACTTATTGTATTGTACTTTGTTTCATGGATCAGAAAGGGATGATGTAAACAATTTTATAAATGTATATTCTTTCAGCCTTTCATACTGTGTGACATGTACAGTGGATAATTGCACATTTTGAATTAATGCCAATTGGTATTCGGAAAAAAATTATATTATTTAAATGGATTGAACTTGTAGTTATTATTTCATGTGGATGTGCTATTTATTTTACTTCTAGTATAATTATTTAAAAATGAAATGTGACTCAACATCTTGGGATCCTTGCCAATAGTGGCATGTTGTGATGGTTAAGTTGTTGCGTTGTTATCCTTGCCATCAAGGTTCAAATCTCATGGGGATGAGGTCCCCTGTTTGTGGCCTCACTGGTTCATACCTCCAGGTCAAAGCGTTTACCTCTCTTTTAAAAAAAAAAACATCTTGGGATCCTTATGGAATGTAATCTCTTATGTTTTTTATGTATTATTGTACATGTTATTCCTTGCTTAGTAAAAATTTAGGTTAGTTATTTGGATCGCTTGGTTGGGCATTACATAATGTGCTTCCTTACCTTAAAACCATATATTTTTTAATAAAACTACACACTAATTGTAAACATAGTATTAACCTTGATGTAAAATCTCACTCTTGCCATTATTCTAAACCTAACCCTAACATTGATTAAAATTTTAACCAAATTATATAATTAAAATTGATAAACTTAATTCTAAGCCTAACCCTAATCATTAATAAACTTAATCCTAAAAGTTAAACTCTAATTCTAATTATAACATCAAATCTTAAATCTAGCACTTGATCCCTAGCCAGGTAATCATAACAGTAGGTCCATAATGGAAAGTAATCTTAATCCTAGGTTTGAAAACTATATTTAATTATTTTTAATTGGGTTGAAGAAATATTATGGATAATAGGAATAATATTATTTCGAGGATATATGTTATTAATAATTAGTTCTAAATAATGAAATGGATTGTGTATAAATATTCATTTATTAATGTAGTTATTTAATAGTGATTGTATATAATTGTCTTAAGTTAAATACTAGATCTTGGTACATTGATATTTTGAGACGCTAAAACTATACTAACTATAAACTTCCTCTATCAAACTATTAAATTAAGTATATTTTATAATTGTCCATTACTCATTCAACTTGTGACATAAGTCTACACTTGTTAAAACTTTAGCTATGAGTTTGTATGATTCTATTCTTTTATAACCTTTTTAACCCATTAATTATTAAGATTCTGAGTCAACAAAGGTAACATTACTAAAATTTGTTTGATCCTGAGATGAACATATAATCCATAATGAGAATACAACCCCCCAGTGTCACAAAATAAGTATACATAAAAATTGATAGTGTTGATGCTTGTAAATTTTAGATGGTTGAGAGAGCCTTTGTACATTGTTCCAAGAGGAATGTATTTATATCTTTGTCTCCTATTTTATCTACACTAAGCTCATAGTTAGTGGAGGTAATCAATTGATTGTAATGTTTGAATGGTCTTAGTTTCCTTACAAGCCTACCACTAATCCTTTAAAGAGTACATAGGACCATTAATTTCCATAGCATTAAACTATAGTGATGATTATGTAATGCTTAATGAAAACTTGAATTGAATCTAAAGTACATTGATTCCAAATCTTATCGATTCTTGCCAAGTCTACAATAGTAATAAATTATCTAATATGGTCCTCCTTTGAATAGAATGAACTTTTACCATTTATTAATGATGAAAAGCATAGTGCTAATAAGGATTAATTTGATTTCAAGTGTATTAAAGATGGTTTCTTTCTCTACTATTTTCATTATTATATTTTCAAGAATATAGAAATCATTTGGACCCCCTATCACTTTAGTGAATGGTTAAATAATTTACTTTCAACATACTTATTGTTAGGCCTAGATAATATCTTTTTTAAGATATAAATATATCTTTTCTTTTATATCTAAGGAAAAATATATTATTCAAAAAGGATAGTTGTGGGAAAAATGTCATTACATAAGAGTCAAATAAGGAGAACTCAAAAAAGCTAATTGAATCTCAAAATCATGGGCCTATTCCAAGAAACAACTATGAAGTCCACTAAGCACCTAATGGAGTGCTTAAAGATGAAAGAGGGTCTTAATATTATCTTTAACCTAATACATCAGTGGGGTCAATTTAAGATTGTAGATAGACCATCCAGCATTGTCGCTATCTATTTTTTTCTCATTCTTGGATGGAGAATTGACTATATTTTTCATAGGAAGCACTTCAAATATATGAACTAGATTATTAGTAGGCAAAATAAATGCATAAATAGTGTTGAATAACAAATCTTATAGGAGTACCAAAATATATTTTCCCTTTCTATAAGGTCAGTCAGGGGTCTAGGATAGAAACATATAACTGTAATATTGTTTTCAACAAGACTTTAAAAACTAAATAGAATAGGAATGTAACTACTCTAGCATGATATAAAATATTAATAATAAAAAAATCACTACAATATTTCATAAAGCAATTCAATGTAGGATCTAGATCATAATCTAACAAAACAATGGTTGAACTATTGGGCACTTTCATATCCTTTTCCTTAATATCAAAAACATGTTCCCTTGAACTTGCATAGACAAAACAATTTCATATCTAACATAAAAACCAGATTTATAGTTCCTCCTTATAACAGAGACACACAGATAAAGATCTACCATCTACATAGATACTTAAAACATAACTACTTAAAGAGTTATTTAAGTCTACTTATAGAGTTATTTATTCAATTCTTGGCAACCAACACATTTCCCTATAGATGTCACCATCTGAAAGGCTAATTACATGTGATATTATAATATGTTCAATCCTAACCCAAACCACAATCTTATCTATATGTTCAATGGACTAATTATTTTAATAGTGATCCTTAATCGTACAAATTTTCTAAGGCATAATCATAAACATATTTATATAAGATATTTTTAGAATTCACATTAAAATTAATTTATTAATATAGTTTTTGGAGTATTATTTTATGATTAGGCTTAAATTTGGTATAGTGTTCAATTAGCCTTAACATTAAAGTTGACTTACGTGTTGAACTTTATTTATTTAATTGATATGGTTTTAAATATCTATGCATTTATATAATTGATATTTTAGATTTATTTTATTAAATAGTAATTTTGTGATTTTTTATGTTGTTTAAGCATATATGCAGATTATATTTGGTGGACACATCACCACCCCCTCCCCCTCCCCCACCCCTACCTTCGCCCCCTCCATCTCCACCTTCACCCCCATCCCATCTCCACAACCAGCTAGTCCTCCTCCACCACCTACCACAAAGGATATGTGAGAGAGCATGAGACATAATCTCAGCAACCTCATGGGAGATATTGAGACTATCAGGTGCGAGGCCCACCCCCTCTTCACCTACTACACCTTGCGGATAGCATGCAAGGCATTGTTCACTCTACATAGCATTTGGATTGTGATATTGATTCATTTAGATTATAGAGGCAAAACATGTGTGCCTTCTATTCTAATGGCTTATCATATAGAGAGGTCCATAACCTCAAAATAGTTAAAGGACATTTTAAAAGATATTTTATAAACCCTAAGATGGGTGAGGAGATTAGCAAGAAGAAGCCTCACATTTCTATTAGATAGTGCATGCATCAATGTATATTAGCATACTTTTAGGAGTAGTGGTGGGTGTTAGACCATCCACCACATGCTAATCATGAGGTGCCCATGTACTTCCTTAGGAAACTATGAGCTAAGTTTGAATTGGGTTTGAAACTCAATTATTTTGGTATTAGATCATTTCATGGGGTTGGTGGAGGGATGCCTTAGGATAGGCCTGGGGCAAAGCTAAGTGATAGAATGAGAAATTTCATGTGGCCTTAGCCTCTTGTAACTCTTCCCACACCCATTTTCTCAGTGCCACACCATCATCAAGCAATGTCATCTGCTCTTACCTCATTGAGTGCCCTTTTGGGAAATTTAGCAAAGTAGTGGATGTAGGTGAGGGATATTTGTCTACTTGGACACATTTGTACTAGTTATGGAGATATATGCAGAGGCCCCTAGAGCAATGTTGATGTGGTACATGATGATCATTATGATAAGGGTGTTGATTTTGATGATGACATGTACATTTCCCATGGTGATGGTAGTGATGATATTGATATGTCATCATTTGTTGACCTCATGCAGGGAGAGCCCAGAGACAGTCAAGAGCAATAGGCAAAATTCTAATTAAAATTTAAATATAAAGTACATAATTATTTACTTTCTACATACATGTGTAAATGTATTAACCATATTAATGTATGTTGATTTTTAAATAACAAAGGATGGATGATACTCTTCCTCCTAGGATGCAGTATAGTCTTTTTTTCAAGACCTACAAAAGTTGGCATCCCTCATACGATATGCACTTTGAATTACATTGTAAAAATGTACATTCAAAATTGAATTTAATAACATGTGCTCATATGTTCTTTTTATCTGATTTTTTATGGATTGTTAGCTACTACATAGTTTGATGTTGGGATAGGTCTTGATTCATTGACCATTGAGGCACAGCCTCAAATACCTACAGTATGAACTTTTGATTGAAGGAAAATAATTTGTACTATTACGTATGTACATTGTTATTAACTTATAATCTAAACAATTTTGACTCGTGTATAATTTTATGTGTTTTGATTTTATGAACAAGAGATGGATCATACTTATCCATACAGGCCTTAGTATAGTTTATTTTTGACTCCATCTTTTGATCATCATGCTAGCATATCTTTAGACACATCTCTGACATTGGCTACTACTTAAGTATGAAATATATACATATTTTATAGTGTATAAAAAACATAGTTTATAAATTATGTACTTTTTAGTTTACATAATATGTAATTCATGTATATATAATTTTGACTCAACATTTATGTATCCATAATTTTAGGACTATGTCACCATGAGTGTTGCTAAGAGTATGGGACTAAGCTAGATGGAGGTACCTACATCATCCTTTGAGGCTAGTATTGTGATTTATGTACATACATAGTTCATTATGCTCTTTATCAAATTTTTAAAATGTATGTATTGTAAATTACAATACCTCACCACTACCATATTTGGTAGCTTACATAGTGCACCTCCTCCCATTATAGAGGGACACCCATCTCATGTGGTATTATTTTTATTATGTAGTGAATATTTAATTTATTTGCAAGCTAGATTTTGAAATCCATTTCAATTAAGCATGTACATGATGAGACACGTCATGTTACACAGGATGATCCATCTGCCTCATGGAGAGTCCCACATGATGAGATAGCTCATATTACACAAGGTGATCCATTTGAGTCCTCTTCATGTGAATTAAAGAGGAATGTAGATCAAATAGATTAGGTCTTGTTGGCACCTTTAGATTGTGTTTTTATGAAACATATTGTTTATTTTGATACACTTTGTATTAGGATAGTTAACTATATTATATGTACTTTTTGACTTCATAGATCATGTTATGACATGTCAGCCAATGTACTATTTTTTTACAACTTCTTATCATGCTAGTGTATGTAGTACATATATTATTATGTTATCATGTTGTAAGTATTCAAACTGTTTTCTTTATTGCGACATATTTTATTCATGTTATGACACATTTTGTAAGTATATGGTACATGAACAATAATTTTAACTATTTATATACAAAAATTGATTTAAACATGTTTAAATGTAAAAGTAATGGAAAAAATAGGAGGTCATTACTTGAATTGACAATTAATTTATAATATCAAGTGCACACCTTTAACTTTCAAATAGAAGCAAACTCCTATTTTTAAATTTGCTTACAACATATTTCACAATATCTGTAAGACAATGTCAATGACATATTTATAGAAGTGAACTCAAAATATAAAATTGGTTCAACACATTTCTTCATATGAGGTCCTATAAAATAAAATTGTAAAACAAAAATGCATGTTAATAAAAGCATAAATTAATATGAGCTATCTAAACTATGTAAATATGTGTGTAATTTGTAAATACTCACTATGTGTAATTGTACAAGATTTTGATGTTTGATCCATATTAACATTTAAATTTGCATAAATTGTAATTGAGACTTGAATAAGAGGTATATATATATATATATATATATATATAAGTTCTCTAATTTGATATTGACAATGCATACATACATGTAATTAAATTATATAAGTACATATATAAAAATAAGACAATAAAGAAAAAGCTTACATGTGTTTGATTTAAATGTAGTCATCCCACTATACCATTTGTATCCTCTCTCTTTTGCAATACATCTATGATTGTCTCGTGCTCATCCATTAAAATTGTCCATAATACCTTATTGGCAGGTCTCCCTTTGTATCTTTCTAATTTGATATTTGTTGCCACAACCAAATGAGAATAGTGTAAAATCATCTTTTCAAATTGGTAGTCTTCAAATGCTGGTAAACCATTTCTTCTTATTAGGTATCTACATATCTAGATGCCAACTACAACGACAGACCCGATTGGATACTCAAAACCATCATTGTCTACTTGATGACATATTATTTTTTTCTTAGGTTCCACACATCTAGCTAGCCAATATTCAATTTGTTCATCATTATCATTAGGTGCAATAACAACATAAACATATCCTACAAGATAAGATAAAGTACATAAACACTTTAATCACATCTGTACATATATAAATAATATAAATTGAAGCATGATCACAACAAAATCTAATTAAATTGTGCATACCAAGTTGTATGAGGTCTAAAATACAACCATAGTCTTCTAATGCAAAAGTAACATTATGGCCTTCATTTACTATATCATCTTGAAAATGTGTTTCAGTAGGTGCTAATGATTTTTGTTGCCAATCTTCAACCCATTCTATATTCTTGCATTCTTCCCATTCACCTGCAAGACAAAACTGACAAAAACAAACAAGCTCTCTAGTCCAAATAGTCCAAGTGTTAGAATCTAAACTCTTAAATGAATGCCATTTAGCTAACCCACTAATTGTATCATAGTCATATCTTGAAAGGATATTCTTCTCTTCAACTAGGTAGAAGAAATGTTTGATTGTAGAGTTCTCACTTGATCTTGTGTATAAATATTTGTTACACCATTTGACAATCTCATGTGCAATTTTGAATTTGGCTTTTTCCTCATATTTTAATTTCTCTCTACTAAGGGGTCTCTTCACACATGCACCAACACCATCATGTTCTCCTTTACCATGTCTAGCCTCAAAAAAACTCCACACATTTTGGATATTAGTTTTCTTATGTGTCCTACTCAATCAATAGAACATTTTAGCATTCTTGAATTGTCCTGTACAATTATCTGACCATATGCAATGTTGTGTCATTTTAATTTTTCTCTCTTTTAAATTATCATAAAAGACCTCAAAACAATATTGGACAAACTCAGATGAATGAAGTTTATTATCGCTCTTATAGAAATGGTACCCTCTCAATATTTTTTAATCCTCCTCTATACTATCAGGTGCATGCCTATAAACTATATGAACATAAATTATTATTTGCACTAAATTTTTATATTGTGGTTGTACCTTATCTTGCGATGCAAGTGTGTAGTTCTCTGCAAAGTCAACAACTAAAAGTATAGTACCAATTGGAAATGTATTCTTACATATGTGAAATTTTCCATCAAGTCATCTAGCATATTGAGAGTGTTTAACATATTTTGGTATGATCACACTCTTAAACTCATCCATAAATGCATGACAACTAACTTTATCTATAACTAGATCACACCTCCTTCCAATCATCCCATCCTTCAATGGATATTCAATAGCTTTGAATCTTTTTACATCAACTAATTGTTGTCCAAAAGTAGTCACAAAATTTTCATACAAACATTCATCTAAGAAAGAATGATTGCCACACATATCACATGTACCAAAAGACATGCATTGAAAAGAAAGTATTGATCATTAGGTGGCTTACAAAACAAACTTGATATGAAATCCTTTATAGTTTGAGGTGGTATTTTAATACCACATTCTTGTAACATTTATTTACTATGCATGGTACCATGTATAGATCAAAATACATCATAATGGTAACAAAATTGAACATGAGTTTTACAACAACATGTGATTTTTTCCTTGTTAGTCCTTGCATACCATGGTTTACACTTTTCAAAAGATCTTTAGCTAATGGTAATAGTTAATACCTTACCATCTACAATTTTTTAAAATAATTCAGTTTGAGTCATGTCCAAAAGGTGTTTAGGATGTGGATCATGTATATTTGACCCAACTCTCAATTTAAGAACATCTCTTGAATTAGGTGATACTCTTGTATTATAATGCCAAAAATTTTCAACCAAAATTTTAACTCCACTAGTAAGTTTCATATCACATCTCGGGAGTCTACCACTAGAAGTCCACAAAATATTTGCTAGATCACATTCAAAGTTAACCCTTCTCTTTACAACTCTTTCTAAAGTCTTACGATTCACATTAAGATATCCACTTATGTTGCTAATCAATCTTTTGTTAGTTGTTGATTTGTTAACTAAAGTTGTTTTTTTTGCTCATCATGTTGCATTCTTATATTTAGAGTGACTTCTCTTTTTGATAACATCAAAGGCACTAGCAATAGTGGATACAACTTGTTTTAAATACTCATTTTTATTCTTGGGTTTTGCATACATTCCTAACCTTTTCATTACTTTTCGTATTTTAGACATTTTAATTAGTTGCAACATCAATTGACATTAAAACCCAAATTTCTTATTATTAAAAAAAAAGTCTATATAATCTATTAGCATGTGTCCTAATTTGTCTCCATGAAACCAATCCCTCAAGATTAACTAGCACATCATTAGGAAAATGAAAATTATGTTTAGGCACTTTACTATCATTTTGATATGTATATTTAGTAGTTGATGTTTCTATGTCTACATTCATACAATTTTTATTTTCAATTGACATTTTATTTTCACTGTTATTTGGGATTTGAATCTCATTTTTAATTTTTCTTGGTATTTATTTCAGGACATTCATTTCCATTGGAGTTTTTCGTGCATGATCTTTTAACAATCTATTCTCATGAAGAAAATCTAAATCATTTAAATCATAACCTGCTTCTAAAAAATCACCAATTTCATCATGAGAAAAAATTTGAGGGTTTGGAGACACACATGTATTGAATGTTTGATTAGAATGTGCACCTGAATCTCCTTGTATTGGGTTCTCTTCTTCATCCTCTTCATCCATTGTGGTATCCTCAATGTCTTTCTCTTTTGAAACATTGTTCAATTTTCTAATTCTTTGTCTTCTCTCTCATTGATGTTGTGCTTCATTCTCTTTATTTGTAAAAATCTCCGCATTTGTCATAACTTTTATTTTCTTCTTTCTTCATTGTTTCGATCCCATGTTCGCACTAGTTTTGAATTCAAGTCAACAACTTGCAAATTGTAGAAGAAGACAAGAAAATAGAATAACTATGACAAAATTCACTATTACAGATTGAAATTCACTGTTATAGATCAAAATCGTTATTCAATCATTGAAGATCGGCCTGTGGGACATATTTTGGGGCCCAATGAGTACATTAGAATCGAGTGCCTAATTTTTAAACAATCAGGTACTCGATTTAATTGGGTACCCAATTTTAAACAATTAGGTACCCAGTTTAATCAGGTACCCAATTTTTAAACAATTGGGTACCTGATCCTATCAACAGTTAAAATGTAATTGGGCACCCGATTTTTGAATTACAAATCGGGTGCTTGATTCTAGTGACATAAGTGAGAATTTGGAATGGCCACAAATTTTACATAGGGTTTTGCCCTGGGGAAAGGCATGGCATAGGCTTGGTCCCACCAAGTCATGCCTTTATGAACCATTTTTTTTCAAAGGCATTTAATCAACAATTTTAGGGATTGTCATAATTTTTATATAGTCATCCCCATTGAATTTGTTGATGAAACAAAAACCCATTATAGATCTTACTATTTTGATTTCAAAAATGTAAATTTTATAGTGTTATTAGTTCATTTGCTATTTTTCTATTATTTATTAATCAAAAAGTATCTCTTAAATGTTAAAAGGTGGCATTCACTAAAACTTTAATAACTTTTTTAATTTTCCATATTTTGTAAATTAATTTACATTTCATCAATTCTCATATAATTCTTTTAAAGTTTAACAGAAATAAATTTAAAAATAAATTTTGATTAAATTATGGCATTTGTAAATGAGACATTTTAGAAATTAGCTTGATTGTAAATTAAAAATTAATTAAAAAATATTCATTAAAAAATTCAAGAAAAATATTCTCATCAATCTTTGGTGTGCCAGGTAAATTTTCTTAAAATAATTCACAAAAATTCATTTAGTTGTGTCAAATTATGGTGTCCGTACACGAGTGTGATATGGTCCAAAATAGGCATTTTGAAAAAGAGGTTTTAAAGATCCATACCAAAAAATAAAAAATATCATACGGGTATACAAATAAATTACATATTCAAAAAGAAGATCCTAGGCAATACAATTTTTATTTTTCAACTTTTTTAATATTTAATCTCTAAATGGCTCAAATTTTCACATCAATTGACAAAATATTTCAAAAACAAGAAAAATGCTTCCACTATTTGGCCAAAAGTGAGACCCAACTTCTTGCACTGACCCCATCTAAATGCTTGATTCATCATCATAGGATTGTAGATCTCATGAAGGGATAGGTCAAGTATGAGATTCAGAAGGATGTAGATGTCGTATTCATAGGGTGAATAGATAGATCAGGAACTCCTGATGTATGAGATATGTCAATTACTTTAAGGGATGTGTTTTAGGGTTTTGTGTGATTACCAAATAGATAAGGCACTGATTAGCTATAGTATCAAATTATTATATTGTTCATGTCATGTTTTTGCTGAAATCAACATCATTAATCAAATATTTTTCCCTTTAATGTTGAAGAACTGAAATGCGATACCCTCACTTAGCTTAGAAATTTATTTGGTCATGTTATTAGCTATTCCATGTCTAAGATCTTTGCATAAGTGTTATAATATTAAAGGTTTTATCTACTTTTTTAGATTCAAGTGTATATTTTAGCATGGGTATCATATAAGTGAATCTAAGGTACACCCGCCTAGGTTTTGTAGAGCTTGAAGTAGAAGAAGGGTCTAGCCTTATAGTTGGCCTAATATCTAAAAGGATATGTTAAGGATGGGAAATAGCTACCCCTAGATGTATCTTGTTCTCATCAGGGTAATTTGAAATTATGTTGTTTCAAAACACTAACAAGCTTAACTACCCTACTCACAAGTTGGAGCTTACAATAGTTGTGCATGCACTAGTACATTGGAAGCATTTCCTTTTGGGATAGGTTTGAACTACATAGGGATCATTGTAGCTTGCAGTATATCTTTACTCAGCCAAACCTAAATGCACGATAACATCACTAGATGGAGTTTCTGTGTGAGTACGATTTTGATGTTCATTACATCAAAGAGAAGGAGAATGTCATTATAGATGCTTTGAGTAGGAGACAACATGAGATATCAATTTTTTCATTAGGAGTGGATTTGTGAGGCCATATCTTAGAGGTCTTGCCTACTTACACATGGTATCAAGAGGTGAGGACGAAGATTGATTCTATGTAATCTTGAGGGGAGGTTTTTCAGGTTTTTCACTAGAGACCGACAGAATGTTGTGACTCTTGGGGCACATTTATGTTCCAGGGTCTAGTGATCTTCATACCTTGGTTTTGTTAGGAGGACATCATGCACCATGTTCTACACATCCTAACATCAAGAAAATGCATTCCAACCTTAGAAAATTTTACTTTTGGGCATAGATGAGGTGTGATGTTGATGATTTTGTTGTTCAATGTCTTGAGTGTTAGAGACTGAAGGAAGGAAATTAGCATCAAGAAGGTCTTTTGTAGCCACATACCATTCTAGATTGGAAGTGGGATACTATATCTATTTATTTTATCATAGGGTTTCCTATGTGATCATGATGAGATGATTGTATCATGGTGATAGTGGACAAGTTTTCCAAGGTAGCACATTTTCACCCATGAAAGCATCCTACACAACTTCTTCTATAGCACATATTTTCCTAGAGGACATTATTTTCTTGCATGGAATCACTCATTACATTAATATTGGATAGAGATCCAGTGTTTACTTTAGCATTGTGGATGTCTCTCCAACATGCTTTGGGCATACAACTCAATTTTAGTTTGACATATCACCTAGAGCCTACTAGTCAAACAAAGAGAGTGAACTAGGTTTTGGAAGACATGCTTTGCATTTATGTGATGTACAAACATGTGAAGTGGGAGGACTACTTGCACCTTGTAAAGTTTTCTTATAATAATGGGTACCACAATTCTCTTTGCATGTCACCTTTTTAGGCCTTGTATACTAGACAATGTCATACCCCTTTGAGTTGGCATCGTTTAGAGGATCGAGTACTTTTGGGTCCATAAATGGTTTAGGATGTGGTGTAACATGTTGTTTGTATTAGAGAGCATTTGGTTACTTCTTAGGATAAGCAGAAGAAGTATGAAGATGCACATAGCTTGGATCATCACTTGGGTGTTTTTGAGAGTGCATCCACAAAAGAGCCCCATCCGTTATGGGAAAGTCTCTAAGTTGGTGCCACATTTTGTCAAACCATTTGAGATCCTAGAGAGGATCGGTCCTATTGCTTATCAACTAGCTTTTCCACCTAGCCTATTGCACATTCATGATGTTTTCCATGTTTCTATTTTGAGGCATTATATTCTCAATGTGACCCATGTACTTGATTGGGATCCTTTGTGGGTGGAGGACGAGAAACTACCTCTGGAGCCTATTCATATCCTTTAGCATTGGAGGCTGACCCTCAAAGGTTGGGATCTAGACCAAGTAATGGTCCAATGGGACCTGAATGATGTGACTTCTTCTACTTGGGAGAATGCTATATGGTTGAGAGATTTGTACCCTTATCTTTTTGCAGGCTTCTAGAAGTAAGCCTATGCCTAGTGGGGGAGGATGTAGTGCCTCTCATTTTTTCATTTTGTACCTTGTTATATTTTGATTCAAGAGAGATACTTTGATACTAATGTTGGATGACATTTGAGATGAGCAAATGATCAAATATTATATTTTGATTATCAGTATCATAGATGATAGATACAATGATGTTTAGTTTGATCATATCTACATGATGATGCTTATTGATGTGACATCATGCTCGATGATGAGATCTGGTTATTTTGTATTTGGACATATACTATGTTTGTGATTATATGATGGACTTATGGGATTTTGGATACTATTATTTGATGCTATAGATATTTACTTGATTCTTCCTTTAAGATATTTTATGATGCAGTGAATGATTTAAATAGATTATTTTAATGTAATTAAATAAATGATTGATTACACGATTTAATGCATTTATCACTTCATTTATATTATTATATAAAATTTTACTTGATCATATTTTTCAATGTGGATGATTTATATCCCTGGCAGTGGCACATGGAGTTAGTGATTCGACTATTTATACCTAGCCAATGTCATCCCTATATGGGTGATGTAACTTATTTAATTATTTAATGAAACTCTCTGGTGATTTAATAAATCCATATTCATTTGAAAATGTGGCTAGACCAATATTTTGTTTGTACATTTAGATTTCTACAATTGTCATAGAAATTACTAAGGAATATTACGATTTAATGTCAAGGGAATTTAATTATTTTAATTATCGACAACTTTTTGTGGTCAAATTCCATTTAATTAGAATTGTCCAACTTTTTTAGGGTTAAAAAGGGGTTTGATTAAGTGAGGCAATTATTTTCCTATTTTAATATTTCAATCCCAAAAAGTGAGTTTTTTCTCACTTCTCACTTTTGCATATGATTTTGAGAGAAAAATCCCAAAATCCTCTTGAGGAGGAATTACTATTTTTCTCATTGTGGAAGCTATGAGCATGGCATTGGCATGAGGTTGATCTCATTGGATCTAACTTGGGGAGACCTTGATTTGTTGAGACTTTCGATAGCTCTAGCAGAGTGATTATTTTATCATGAGCATTCCCATATTTTCCTTTTTGGCTGCTAGGTAGGGCTACCCCATTTTTATGTTTTGGCTCTATTTGAAAGTCTATTTTGGATAGTAATTTACTAGGAGGTAGAGAACTAGTTTTCCCCTCCATTTCTATATGTTGGCTCTATTTGGTTGGATAGGTACGAGCATTTGACTACCTCTTGACTTGGGTTTTGAGTTTTCAAACCATTACGTTGGTCATTTTTGCATACAAACTCAGAACTTGATTTTTATTTGATATTTGGGTTTTTAATACCTGATTGTAAAAAGGGTTTTAATTTCATTGATTTTTGTCAATGTTGAATTTTAGGCACTTTTTACTTTGCCTCGATTTGTTTGTCACCCAATTTTCTTGGGTGTTTCTTGGCATTAATGTTGGTCATGGACTCAGATTATCCATGAGTATTCCAATCTTTCCATAGATGTATTCTTCTTTCATTGGGATTTGTGTCAAATCTATACTACCAAAAATGTGCTCGGTTGAGTGATTTTTATACTTGGTGTTTTATTGTTTCTTGTCCAACCCTTGTTGTTTATAACCTTCGTGTAGTTGGTGAGCCCACACATGAGCATGTGAGCATGTTCTTGTCAGGTTCTTGCAAGACCCAAACTCTCGGTTGATACAGGGGTGAATGCATAGAGTTGGGTCACAATTCCATGGAAGTCAATTCCATGGAATGAGACCTCTTAGAAATGGGTACCCGATTTTTTAAAATGGGCACCCATTTTTCGCTCAGGTACCCGACCCTAAATTTAAAAAATGGGCACCCTTTTTTTAAAAATTGAGTAGTCATTTTTTATTTTCAAAAAATGGGTATCCGTTTCTTAAAAAATTAAAAATTTGAATTTGTTAGAAATGGGTACCCATTTTTTGAAAGTAAAAAATGGGTACCTGTTTCTTAAAAAAACATTTTTTAAGTTTTGGGGGTTTTTACATGCCACTTTTAGTTTTTAAAAATGGGTACCTATTTTTTGAATTTCAAATAATGGGTGTTCATTTCTTACAACATGAGGCGAGATTTTTTTTTCCCTCTGATTTTGGTTTGGGACAGGCTTGGTAAGACCAAGCCTATGCCTTGGCATCTCAAAATTTGACTAAGGCATTGAATTGACAAATTCATGCCTTACCATAATTTTGAGAGGGTCTTTCCCGATCAAATTTTTTTATGAAACAAAAGCCCATTAGAGCTCTCACTGTCCTAATTTCAATAATATAAATTTTATAGTGTTATGGTTTTATTTACTATTTTTATATTATTTTTTAATTAAAAGTGGTACCTAAATGTAAAATAGAGATGTTCACTAAAACTTTAATAACTTTTTTATTTTACGCTTTTTCTTAAATTAATTTATATTTCATCAATCTACATTTAATTCTTTTGAATTTTAAAAAAAAAAATTGAAAAAAGTGAAATTTTAATCAAATTATGGTTTTCGTACATGAGAGGTTTTAAAATTTACCTTTATAGCCAATTAAAAATTAATAATAATAAAATTATTCATCAAAAAATTCAAGAAAAATATTCTCAACAATCTTTAGTGTGTTAGGTAACTCTATCTAAAAGGATTCACAAAAATCATTTATTTGTGTCAAATTATGGTGTTCGTACACGAGCGTGGTATGCTCCTGAAACATGCATTTTGAAAATGTGGTTTTTAAAGATCTATACCATAAAAACAATCTATCATATGGGTATACAAATAAATTACATATTCAAAAAGAAGACCCCAAGCACTGCAATTTTTATTTTTGACTTTTTTTTATATTTAATCTCTAAATGGCTCAAATTTTTGCATCAATTGACAAAATATTTCAAAAACAGGAAAAACACTTGCACTTTTTGGCTAAAAGTGAGACCCAAATTCTTGACTAACCCATAGGTAGAGTTATGTTCATTGGGGTTGAGTTAGACAACTACACTACCTATGGAAATTCATCATATGATGAGTATGGGTATGTAGGGTAGACGTGCGGAGTGACTTCTCTCATTACCTCGGGTAGCATCTCTGAAAAGATGATCATGAAGGAGTTCCTAATAAGTGATAATTAAATGAATTAATGGGTAATAAAACTAAGATAAGGTAAGAGAATATCTCTATGAGTTGAATTGAGGGCATGTTCTTGCACAAGTTTTCTAAGGTCAGCTGTTTGCAATATGGGTTTATCAAGGACATAGTGTGATGGCCTCCCAAGAGAGTTTCTGCATGATATTTAGCTTGGGACTTCCAATGCCAAGCAACTTACACTCCACTAGAGTCATTACATAGTAAAGCCATAGAGAATCTAACTAAGACCTATTATATTACATTGTTGCATGATCTTGGTTCCAATACTCTGCACTGTTTGGTGTGAACATTAGCCATGGATGACTGTATTATGTGTATTTTTCGTTGGATCACTATCTCCATTAGTAGGATGGGAGTGGTCATATAGGTTCCACATGGTTGGGATGTGTAGCTACCTATACCATTGCTGGGGACTGATGTACATTGTTAGCCTTCCTCCAGTTTCGTTTTGGAGCTGGATGTTCACATGGTTCTCTGTGCCTTTTCAGAGTATGTTTCCAATGTGATTTATGATATTTTAGTTTATTGAGATAGTTGATTTATGCACATGTATGTTCACTATGATGTTTCTTTTCTACATGATTACATTAAATGATATGGATTAGATGGTTAGATGTTTGATTCTCCTATATTAGCATGTCATATATATTCCATGCTCTCGAGTGTTTGAGCCTCCACATTTTTATTTCTGGTACTCCCTGATCTGGAGGATTTATTCTTACTATATTTCCTATTATTCATCTTATTTATGTTGTTAGTTGATCCCATGTCAAAGATGTATTTCCTTGCATGAGGAAAACATTCTCTCGCAAAGGTCATGGTAGATTCTCATGTGAGAGAGCATACTCTCACACACCCTAGCATTTACTTATGCGAGCTGATATTGGCTCATGTTTAAGGTGTTTACTTGCATGGTGGAGCATTCTCTCTCATGTAGCGTGATTTTTTCTCATGCAAACATGTATTCACTTGCATTAGTCTGACATGTTTTACTTCTTCACACGATAAACAAGGAGCATTTCTGTGTGCTTTTGAGAAATGAGATTTCAAATTTTGGATATCCTATTGGGTTGCACACCTTCCTTGATCTTGACAATTCAGATATAAAATATATAGTTTATGTATAAGCGGAATTCCCTTCTTCCTTATTCCTTATACTTAAGATATATTTTATATATACAATGATTCATTTGACCAAGGTTCAAGACCTCCAAGAGTTAAGATAAAGATTCTAGATCCTATCAGGTTTCAAGATTTCAGACTTAGTTAGCTTTCAGGATGGCTAGTTAGGATTCCTTGTATGTTCATTAAAATTGGAAATGGACATTGTATTTTTAACTCATATAATTAGTTAATGAAAGTTTTGGTAAGTAGTGACACTTGGAGACTATTGGTTGATTCGATTATTTGGTTAAGTCTTCCATTACAATCTTTGTGATCAGTTGCTTGTTGATGTTGTTAGAATCCATGCTTAATCCCTTTAAATAAAATGTATTGGTTTTTATTTATCCTTGTTCCAAGGATCTTTGGGAAGGGCATTACAACACTCAAACCAACTTAACATGATCTTATAAAAATATATAGGAGGGATGACGACAAATAAATTATTCTAGTTGTTAGAAACTATATCAAACCTTGCTTGATTCAAAAATGTTAATTTTATCTTGACCTAGTACCTTTGTCCATCTCTACCAATCTATTCTTTTTCTTTCTCTTTCCACTCTAAATAATTTTGTGAATTAAGATTCAATGGTTGTACAAAAGAATAATGATAAATCCAAAAGAAATATGTATTTCATAGAAATAATAGTATTTAACCCATACTACATACCCCATTAACATGCAAAGTCATAACTACATACTTAAACTCACATACTTATACAAACATTTGTTACAATGGAGACAAGCTCATGTTCATGAGTGAAACAATGATTAAAACATATGAAATTAATTGTATTGCATATGATAATGATGGTTATATTTCTATGCTCTTCAAATCTGGTGGTGGTGGCATATTGATAAGCTCTGATGATTCTTGCAATTGTTAAGACTGAGAAGACCTAGTTAACATTCACCCTGGTTACACTTAACACATGATATGCATGTGAGCCTATATAAGATGATGATGATGAACACTCATCATCTACTAGTAGCTCAAGTAGTGACAGAAGCTCTTAAATGCATATGTATAGTTTAGAAAACTTGTGATGAAGATGGCATCTACAACTATTGGACTGTCATGGAAAAATTGTGATCAAGATGACACCTCCAACTACTAGTCTTTCATGGAAATATTGTGATGAAGATGACACCTACATTCATGAGAGTTCTTATCAACATGTTTCAATATATCTATACTAAATTGGTTATCAATGTCGAGCATCAATTTTTCTTTCACCTTGACAAGAGCTCCAATAATTTGTCTGGCCATTCGAGAAGAATATTGTTGTAAGTTTCCTTATTTTTCATGATGATGCACCCTTGGCTTAATTTTTAACCCTTCTTCATATTATTTACATACACACAAAAAACCATTTCTAAATTTTCCTACATGATAACAATCAATTAGAAAGTTGAGTGAAATGTATCGACATACCTCAGATCCTTCACAATAAGTCTCCATCATTTTTTCAGACGATGATTTACCCTCTAGTTCAACCAAAAGAATCTCTCTCCTATATCTTGACCTCATATTGTATTTTTGCATTGTAATTAGGTCTACCTTTTAATGGTCTACATTTGGATGAACAACAAACTGAATGATTCCAAGACCTATAATCTGAGATCTAGAAGCTAAAGTTTCCTTGATAGAATTGGCATTTGAATCTTTGTATAAAACCCACTATGCATTGTCCCTCCACCACACTCTTTCTTTTTGTAAAACTCATTGTACATCATCCCACCAATCATTTATTTGATGAAATTTATGCATTTCTAGGTAGTTTCTTCATTAATTGGGCCTATTTAGGCCTATTAGGCCTCTAAACAATTGAATGTACTTTTACATAGGCATAACACAATCATGTTATGTCTTTTAAAGTCATACTAGACATAATGCAATCACATTTTGTTTTTAAAAAAAAGTGTGGTAGTTGTTAGGCTTGGAAATAGGCCTATTTAACTACCCAAAGGCTTGGGTTGTTGTTTCCCCTCTATTTTTTTTTGGTTTAGACAAATCTTTAAGTTCTAAGATCAATTCTCATCTTTGAATTCATGAAGTTTGCAAATGGTGAAGTAGTTATCTCTAAAATTACCACCATAATCTCACAAATTTTTTAACCTTTCTTACCATTTAAAGTTTTTAATTTTTGGACAAGATTATGATTTTGAAGTTGATTTTTCTATATTAGTGTTTTGACAATCCTCTCAAACATATATCTACCATTTTTTAATAAAATTTTATCTACTTAACTAAATGGAAAATAAATTACATATTATTGTTCTATACTTGATCCGATACACTTCAAAAAAAGGGTTGATTATAGATTATTTTGATGCAAGTAGGTTTGGAGTTCTTACCTCTATTGTTCATTTCCTCTACATCTTTGGATCATTCTCCTTCTTTAGTGCTTGTGTATCCTAGTCTAGATGTATCATTGTTGGATTTAGGAGATCTCAATAATTGCACAAAGTATTTGATGGCTTCATTTGGTTTGTTGAAACTTTTAACAAATTCTTTTTCTCTCTTTAAGTCACTCTGCAATTGTTCATTCTACAACTTTAATGTTGTTATCTCAATGTCCTTGACATTCAATTCATAGTTGGCATTCATCATTTGACTTAGAGTATCCAATTACATGTTGGAGATCTTTCTTAGCTCTGTTGACTTCTCTTCCAGTCTATTGGGTAGAATTATTTTGTCTTCTTCAATAATGGCTTTATCTTCCATAGCTTTCTTCCTTTTTTCAATTACCTCACATAGTAGTATAGCTTGTGATTCTTGCTCTAACTTGAGATTTCTAATTTCCTTAGCTTGAACTCTATTCTTTTCCATTAGGTCTACAACTACTACATCAAATTCATTGGAATCTCCATTTGCAGATAGCTTAGTAGTCTCTATCTCTTTGTATTGTGTGTCATTCTCCACAATAGAAATTTTTTTCCTTCTCTTCAAGGAATTGTTTAGGTCTTCTCTTGCTTGATTTAGTTGATGTAGTATGAGATGTATTTAAATCTCCTAGTTCTCAATAGTCTTTCTCAACTTGTAGACTTCCATTTCAAGATCTGTTCTCAAAGCTACAAAACTTCTCTTTCAAAGAAGAAAGCTCTAATACCAATTGTTGGAAATACAATAAGAAAGGTAAACTTCTGAGGGAGGTGGAGGTGAATTAGTGGTTTAAACTTGAACAAATAAAAATTTCACCACATATCTATCTCATGCATTCAATGAGTAAACTGAAATAACATGTAAATCATATATATCTAAATCATGTAAACATGTAAGCATTCACACACATAACATCATATGTGATTACCTAGAAACCCTCCAAGTGAGAAGGTAAAACTAGGGTGGGGATGACACCCACAAATCTTCACTACTATAGTAATAAAGTGTATCCAGTGAACGTTACAATGTTTTGACCATAAAACATGATCTACCTTGTGAAAGATCTGCCTTGTTAAAGGTTTAGAAAGACTATTAGGTCTCACCTTGTTAGAGGATTTCAACACCTTGTTAGAATTGTGCCTTGTTAGAGGACTTCAACTTACAACTAAGTAAGCACTTTGTTAAAGGATTTTATATAGTTTTTTAGGACTACTCTGTTAAGAGATTTGACTAAAATCACCTATTAAAATGTCTCAGCATAGATCCTGTAGTTGGCACTTGCTTGCCTAATAACAGATCACCTCTAAACAATGCCTTCTTGATCCTTCTCAATCAGATGTCTCAATGTTGTATCCTTTTCCCTCCTCTATTCTTCTCTAACTAATTCTGCAATTCACTCTTTCTTCATAACTTCTAAGTCACCATGAATGCTCTGCATGTGAACTATCTTCTTCACTCCTTCAATTCCATCATTATCCATAAATAGTTTAGGGCTTTCCACTTCTTAAAAAGACTTTGGTGTCTTAGGGCTAGGTATGAATCTACAACTTAAATTCATCTAATTTGCCACTTAATCCTTCTCATTTTCTGATTGCCTACATGTAATTGCATACAGAATCAAAATAGAGATTTATTCTTATCTCCAAAATAATGAAATACAATCTTAAGTCAACTTAACAATGGTTTACATAGTTGTTCATGCCATTACAAACAAATATGTCAAAACTATCTTACTTAGTATCTGAAATCTCTGATGCTCAACAAACACTACTCTTTATATTGTGACTTGACACCTGCATTACTTGTCATCCATTGTTTACTCAACTTCTGAATCACTCGGCATGGTCTATCTGCTTAACACTTGAGTATCACGGCACATGAGTGGCTTGACACTCATTGCGACTCAACATGGTCTAAAATTTACATGTTGTGCTCGACATGTATTACTAGTTCAACATGAACTAAGTAAATGGCACAAGTGTGTTGACACTCACTTGTGAAAAACTAATCTGAGATCAACAATATCCCCTTTGATAGGAGTGTCAAAAACACTTGAATATACATTATCATCCTTAATCTCTCGAGCATATCATATCCATGACTCGGCTTATATAAAAAATTTCAAAATTTGCAATAACTTGTATACCTCAAAATTTGATAACTCCCCTTTAGTTAATATGTCTATTTTGTAACCAAAATTCAATGCTCCTTTCTAAGTAAATGTGTCTCTGCAGATACATTTTGACTTTAGTGCTATGTTTTCTAATACTTCTTGTATACCTACTCTGCCTTAGCTAATATTTCTCACTTCGATATATCGTTACTACTATGCTCCATATTTCTAATTCTCTCTTATTCTCCCCCTTTGCTTATACTCCCCCATATTATTTTTCTCCCTTCATTTTATTTTCCCCCTTTTTGACACTTATGTCAAATGGACTATACACTTATTGTGTGTTTCTCTAGAGAAGATTTATGGACATCCATTATGATCTTGAGGGTTGCATCCCAGTTATCACATGTAACATCCAATGACTTAATTTGGATTGCAAGCTCGACAGCAAGGTGGACTAGACCATCTAGAGTAGAAAGATTGAGGTTTTTCTTCAGTAGATTTTCAACATAACCTAGCTCCTTGTGTAGTATCTCCATATGTGGGGTGAGGGTTGCTTATATGCTTGTCAATTTTTCTCTTATGTTAGCCTCATCTACTATCAAAATAGCTAACTAACTTTGTGATTGAAGCAATGTCCTAAAATGCTTCTCACTCTGAGCTGGATTTGTAGGTAATCTTGTACCTAATGTAGATAACTAGCTTTCAAAACTCAGAATGTGACTTCTGGTCTCTTGGCTAAAGAGTGTAGGATTACATAGTTTTGTGTACAATGAGAATATATTCTCAAGCACCTTCTTCACATCCTCAACTATTGCCAATGCAACTTTTGTAAGTGTTATGTCACCAGATATTTTGGAATGCCTACCCCTACTTGACCTTTCTGATTTGTTTTGACTGGATTCTTTTAGGCCTGTTCTATTATTATGTTTTATGATTAGTAGTGCTTGATTATTGTAACTAATTAGTTGTATTTAATATTTAGTTGATATATATATATATATACATACATACATACATACATACATACATACATACATACATACATACATATGTTGAGGTACTTAGTGCCAGTTATTTCAATTATTGAATGATGTTAGTTAAATGAATGATTTCTATGCAATTTCTAAGGATACTTACCGCATACTTGTATGTGTATGGTGTGCATGTATGCTTTCTTTATGTTTGATGTTTTTTATGTGGTTAAGGAAGGGTTGTAGTCACCTGCTAGTCAGGATCTACACAATGAACCACTTCCTGCCATTTCCTATTCAGTTTAGAATAGTGTGTTTGTACATGCATAGTTTTTATGCAGATTGCAAGTATTGGGCATCGAATTCCTCGAATTGCCAGGATAAGTGTAGCCTATCACAGTATTTCAATGGTATAAGTGGGGAGATAACTCTTGAGTCCAAATCCTAACCTAAGCCAATTGTCCTAAAAAATAGGACAAATATATGAGTTAGTTTCACCTTTTCGAATTTGTTAAATGACATGAATTCGTGACTTTGACCGTGGAATTTGACTTTGTTCTTTGACTTTTAGCTGAGTTGTCATATTTGGTTTTGTGGGTCTATTGTGATTTTCTATTATAATTAAATCAAATTAAAAGATAATTTAATGGTTCAATTTAATAAAAATTTATAAAGAAATTTGATATTTAATTATATTTAATTAATTGAGAAACTAATTAAATAAAATAATTAAATTTAAAGATTTTATTAAAGTACTATTTTGACATATTTATATTTATTTAATTTAATAATAATTATTTAGGATTTTTATTTTAATAATAAACTCTAGATAATGTTATTAGTTAAGTTAATAAATATATTATTAAAAATGTATTGTGAATTACTTAAATAAAAGAATAAAATTTAAAGATAAAGTTATAGTTCTAATTTTGGCATATTTATAATTATTTAATTTAATAATAATTTATTTAGGAGTTTTATTTTAATTAATAAACTCTAAATAATATTATTAGTTAAATTAATAAATATGATATTAAAAATGTCTCATGATTAATTAAAGTGAGAAAGAAAATTAATTTAATAAAGATATTTTAATTTAAATTTCTTAAATTTATTGCATGAAAATTATGTATAGAAATTTCAATACTTCATTATATTTAATTAGTTGAAAAATTAATTAAATTTAAAAGATTAAATTAAAGTTCTAATTTTAGAATATTTATATTAATTTAATTTTATTATTATTATTTAAGAGTTTTAGTCAAGAGCCTACACACACAATGATAACTTGTGAGCCTCTCAAGTGGGAGGTCTTGGGTTCAAATTTGATTAACACATAAAAATAATTAATCACAATAAATAAGAATAATCAATCTAGGCTTCGGTCATTTACCAATCCAAAAAAATAAATTTAAGAGTTTTATTTTAATAATAAACTCTAAATAATATTATTAGTTGAGTTTTATGCTCTAGTGACTCTTTTTTTTTCTTAACTTCATTTATAAATGTTTAATTATCTTGTTTAAGTGATTCATTGAGGTAAGTTAAGAGTAGTCCATTTAGTTTTTAAGATGGAAGCTCTTATCTGATTTATATTTTTTGGGCTAAGTAATAGTCGTTGTATAGAAAGATCTTTGTTATTTGGCCTCCCAGAAGGATGGGTTGGGATTGAATTTCTATTAGACCTATCTCAGAGGTAGCAACTTGATGGTAGGTAACATTAAGTGATGTTTTGATGTCAAGTAATAATTTATGACATATTGGCATGTTACTTAGACCAAGCACATGTATTGAAGTTCTTTGTTTCATTTATTGTTCTTGTTATTGTAGGCTCTATTTTAGGGATGTTCTGTTACTATATGGTATTTTTTAGTTACTTGTAGTTTTATGATCAATTAAATAAGTAGGAAATATTCTTCTAATATTGTAGGTTCAGATTCTACTTATGTTTTAACATGGTTTCCTTTTAATAGTATAGATTTATTTCCACTAACCATGTTGATTGACAAGCTAAGAAGGAAGGATGAGTGCATTGTTCGGATTGGGAAGAGTCCTACCATAAACAAAATACTTGTCTTTATGTTCAACAAGCATATTAGTCCTGAACTAGTGGATTTTTAAAATACTTTTAAAATATAATGTAATTCGACTGGGGTATGCCCCTTTTATGTCATTATTATACAAGATGTAATTAAACATATTGTAATCTTATTGGGGTATGCCCCTTTTAAGTTGTAATAATATAGGACGTATGTCCTAGGCAAGATTGGAGGTTTTTAATTAATAAAAATTATCAAGGCCTTGGCAATTTATTGATCAAAAAAAAATTCTTAATTGAGTAATAAATATTATTTGATTAAAAAGAAAATATTAAAATATGTGAATATTTGATTAATTAAAAAATAATTAAATTTATGCTTTAATAAAAAGTCTACACTTAGAGGTCTGAATTCAGAGGACTAAATTTAGAAAATTGGTTAAAGAAAGATTAGAATATGATGTTATTTAATTAATTATAAATTAATTAAATATGTATTTTAGTTTAAAATATTTATTTTAAAAGTCTAATTTAAGAAGTTGGAGAAAAATAAAATTAAAATATTAAAAGATTAAAGATTTAATATTGTTTTATTTTGATTACTTAATTAATAATTATTAAATTAGAGTTGCATTTAAATAATGAGATTTAATTATTCTTATTAATTTAAATAATAAACTATACTTTAAATAGTGTTTACACTAATTAATAAGTGGAGGAAAAGAAAATATAAAAGAATATTTTAATTAAAAAGTTCTTTAAATGTGCATGAAAGAATTAAATTTAAAAGATTTGATTAAAGTTCTAATTTAGACATATTTATATTTAATTAATTTAATAATAATTTATTTAGAAGTTTTATTTTTGACAAACTCTAAATAATATTATTAGTTAAATTAATAAATATTATATTAAAAACATTGCATGATTTAATAAGGGAGAGAAAGCTTTAATTTAATAAAGTTTATTTTAATTAAATTGTATAAAGTGTGTGCATGCAAATTAAAATATAATAATTAAAGACAAAGGGTCTTCACATGATTGCATGATCAAAGCCTTGATTTGGGGGAAAAACTCAACATCTAAAGTCCTTGATGCTTGACATACACTAATCTTTATACTGTAACTCGAAACTTGCATTACTTGGCATCCACTATTTACTCAGCTTCTAAATCACTCGGCATGGTCTATCTACTTGGCACTTGAGTGATTTAGCATATGAGTGGCTCGACACTCATTGCAACTCAGCATGGTCTATTACTTACATGTTGTGCTTGGCATGTATTAATAGTTCGGCATGAGCTAAGTAAATGACTTATGTGTATTGACACTCACTTGTCAAAATTAATCTGAGATCAACAGTTTCTTAGACTATGTTAACTCAAGTTTAGATGTAATCTTTGCAAGTTTAGATCTCACATCTAATTCAGTCTTCTTGTCATCATCCTTCAAACTCAAATTTTGATTTGTAATCTCTAGCTCATGCTTTAGGATATGATTTTATTTCTTAAGCCTTGAAACTTCATGTTGCAATCCTTTGTTTTATATTTAGATTCTTTCTTAGATATGATATGTTCAATCTTTTCCTTTAGTTTCAAAATGTAATCCTTAGCATCTTCAAACTTATCTTTCAAAGTATATCTCTCTTCTATAAGTACATCTAGCTATTCAATAGCTTCTATGTTCTTCAGTAACTAATCCATATCCATAGAGATCTTACTCAAGTTGTTAGGTATTTTCTAAGTAAAAGTGCTCTGATACTAATTCTTAGAAATAAAAAATACTGAGAGAGGGTGGGGGGTCAATTAGTATTTCATAAATTTTTTCCCAATTATGAATATCATTAACAATATTATAACTTGCATAAATGAGTAAAATGATTAATATGATCAGTAAATATAGCCATAACATAATGCAACACATAACACCATATTTTGTTAACTAGAGAAACCCTAGCCAAGGGAAAATCCTGGTGGAGAAGGTACCCACAAAATGATCCACTAATCAAAAGTATCTTGTGAAAGATATTGACCTTGCTAGCAATCTATTACATCTGTATAGTGTCTTGGTCCTTGTTAGAGGACCATGCCTTGTTAGAAGCCTCAACCTTGTTAGGAGTTAATAAAATTTACAAAATGTATGCAAGTTGAACCCACTATCCAAACATACAATACACAATGATATTCATTATACAAAAGAGTAGATACAAAAACCTCTTTATAATTGTTGATATCTTCAATATCTTAAATGACCTTTGTATCTTGTTGTATCATGTTTGCATAATCTTTCCTTTTACTTCTTTACCATCAAAGTTTTCATCACAAAATAAGTGCACAATTTAATCATATCACATTTTTTTCTTCGCATTTCAAAACATTTCCTTTATACCCTGATTTTTCATAATAACCTACACTTTCAGCCTTCACACCTTTACACATTTCCCAAAATTCAAAACTATATCTTGTCCACCAAGGATTAATATCTAGGATGACATCCCTAACTCTATTTGTACTGCTTTGCACACATACCTATAGTATCCTTACATATTTTACTTGTTGTAGCTAAGAGCACACATGCTAATGTCGCCTCTGTGAACTTCACTAATCAAATCTCTAATTGTAATGCTAGAGAAACTTTGTGATACTTAGATAATTTTCTAAGTTTAACTGCCAAAATTGTATCTCCATATTTTTCTCACTTTATGTTGAGTATATATTTCCATAAATGACAACCTCATATTATCTAACCTAGCCAAATTGCTAACAACTACTATTACGGGCTCATCTTCATTCACATTTAACATATCTCGTCTCTTTTTTATGGTGGCTTTCGTTATCATTTGCACTATATTCTTGATTTTTCACCTTCCTCTTCTATTTATACTTTCACAAACTACTTCTCCCCATACTTTAAGAAATTCCAGGACTCTTAATCAACTGATTTTACCACCTTCTAAAAGTTTGGGCCCAAAATTTTGTCTTTTGCCTGTAAAAATCTCAAATCCTATGAAAATTTATTTAGAAATTTTTAACTAGATTAGATTTGGGGTTCTATAGTCGCTTTCTTACTAATTTTATGAGTAATATATATGATACCTGATACATCAGGTACTCGATACATTGGGTATCCAATCTATCTGATAACTGACACCTTAGCACCCATATTAGTCAAAAGGAGAGACATAGAATAGGATGGTGTGGATTCAAATTAATTTAATGTGAGATCTAGATACTCCTATGCATGATCAACATGATTTTAATTATATTGGTCAATTATGTGTCTCTTTGGTTGTTATAAATAACACAAACCAAGATTACTAAATAACCTTTTAATTACAAATTGTGGTATATATAATCAATATATAGTTTATAGGATGCACTATATTAAATTACATTATATTATATTATAAGTTACTAAATTATATTATATTACATTACATTATATTATATTAGATAACTTACGTTAACATGGAATGGGTCAAAAGGGGTCAGAAGATACCCTATGACCCCTTTCAACCAATTCAAATTAATATAATATGTCCCTAAGAGTCCTAGTACCCCAAGGGACATATGCTATCATATAATGCGTCAAAAGGGGTCACAGGATTCACTAGTTTGATAACAACATATGGAATTCTAGGGGTCCTAAGATCACTAAGGACATATATTATCATAGAATGGGTTGCAAGGGGTCAAAGGGTACCGAATGACCCATTTTGACTCACTCAATGACAACATTTGAACTATTAGGGGTCCTAGTACCACTAAGGACATATGTTATAATTGAATGGGTAATAAGGGGTCATAGGATGCCCTATGACCACTTTTGACTAATTAGAATAAATAGAATAAGTCCCTAAGGGTCCAAGCACCCATAGTGACATATGTTATCATAAAATGGGTTGAAAATACCCTATGAACCCTTTCAACCCATTCAATGACAACATATAAACTCCTAGGGGTTCTAGAACCATTAAAGACATATGTTATCATGGAATAGGTTGAAATGGTTCATATGGTATCCTATGACCTCTATCAACCCTATGATGACAACATATTGTTGGAAATGTAGAGTGTAATTGAGAAGGAGGGGTGAATTAGTTACCACAAAAAAAATTCCCTATCACTAGATGTCAAAACAAACCTTTCACTGATCATGGAATACTGTCCAATTCAGTTAACACTAGAATATTACTATCACTTAGTTAACAAATCAATCTTATGATTATTAATCTATTATAACCTTTGGTAACTTAGTCACAGAAACATAAAGCATAAGAAAATAACATGAATACATATGACACCAAAATTTAACATGGAAACCCAATTTGGGAAAACTACCATGCAACCAGTTACAATATTTTTCACTCTTGAAATGTCACCTTGTTAGAGGATTTATAATATGAATTTTAAGTCAACTTTGTTAAGGGATTTCTTCACTATTACAATGGTTAGAAGGTAACAATAATTTGACCTGATTATGAAGCAACTATCTTTGTATATTTAGATCTATGTTTTGGCTTTATCTCTAGACCCTTACTAATATGATGTTCTTTGCATCTTATCTTGGTGAATATTTCCCCAAAATATTGGAGAGAAGCAATTAGCACAATAGTTCATACACTTATTTGAGTTCAAGTGGAGAAAGGTGCAAACAAAAAACCTTATGAATTATGGTATGGCTACAAGCCTAATGTTAGTTATCTAAGACTATTTGGAACCAAATATTATATCTTGAAATATTTTAGGAAAGGAAAAATTGATGCAAAAATTGATGAAGGTATATTCCTAGGTTACTACAATAAAAGTAAGACATACAAATGTTTGAATCTTGCTACTCACAAAGTCATAGAAAGTGAATATCTGAAGATTGATGATTTTGTAGAAAGAAGTGAAGAATAGAGTGCCAAGGAGCCAGCAAACTACATAAAGTTTTTTTACTATGAGGAGGAACCTGAGACTTTACCACAAATATTTGAATCCAATCAAAAATAAAGTGAACCTGGCAAATTATTTATAGTACAACCCAAGTCATAGATAGTTCAACTTGAGTTATAGCCATAGGAAGTGAAACTCAAGTCATAGGTAGTGCAACTTGAGTCATAGTTAAAGGAACCCAAGTTTTAGTCAAATCAGCCAGAAGAGCCTGAGAAAAAGGTAGAAGATCGTGGAAAACCAAATGAACCAAGCTCAAAGTCAAGAAAGAAAGATCCAAGGCTTGCAAAATATGTCATAAGACATCATGTACCCGAACAAATAGTTGGAGGAGAGACATAAGCCATACTAACAAGGAACAATTAAAAAGGTATGTGTTTGCTTACTAAATTTGAACCTAGATCTATAAAAGATGAATTAGAAAATTAAGGTTGGATAGAGACAATAAATGAAGAAATTGAGAAAATAGAAAAGAATAAACATTGTTCTCTTGTACCTAGGCTTAAGGATAAGAATGCGATTGGTACAAAATGGATATTTAGAAATAAGTTGAGTGAGAAAGAAGAAGTAACAAGGAACAAGAAAAGGCTTGTATACAAATGTTTTGCTCAAGAAGAAGGTATTGACTATGGGGAAATATTTTCCCCTATTGCAAGACTTGAAGGAGTAAAAAATACATCTAAACTATGCTGAGAAAAAGGGATTCAAAGTATATTAGATGGATGTTAAATCATATTTCTTGAATGGAAACTTGGAAGACGAAGTCTACATATAACAACTCAAAGGTTTCATTAATCCAAGAAAAAAGTACATGGTATATAAAATTCACATAGCTTTAGATTGATTGAAGCAAGCTCTTAGAGCATGGTATGAATGGTTGCATGGATATCTAGTAAGAATTGGTTTTGAAAAGATAAATGATAATAGAAACTTGTATATTAAGGAAGGACCATAGGACAAGATATTGCTTGCAGAAATATTTGTAGATGATATCATATTTGGAGGACATGAGAAACTATGCAAGTCACTTACTAAAGAAATGAGGAAAGAATTTTAAATGTCTATTTTTGGAGAGATTAAATTATTTTTGGGTCTAAAAGTTCATCAAATGAAGGATGGCTTATAAATCAATCAGTCAAAGTAGACGAGGGAAACATTGAAAGCATTTGGAATGGAAGATTCCAAACTAGTTGGAATACCTATGTCTACTGGACATAAACTTTAAAAGAATGATGATTCAAAGTAGGTAAATCAGACTACTTACAGATTAATGATAGGGAAAATTTAGTGTGTGGTACACACCGGACCTGATATTGCATTGGCAGTTGGCATAGTTGTAAGGTTTTCTACTAATCCTAAAGAAAATCACATGATGGAAATAAAAAGAATTTTGAGATATCTAAAAGGCTATAAGGGTATGTGCAGGATCATGGTGTGCCAGAAAGTGGTGATGTGAAAAAAAAAAGATTTTGAAAATGTCTAAAAGTGTTTCAAAATATGCTCTGACTTTTTTTCTACCCATCTTGTTACCAAAGCTAAAAAGTTAGGACCAAGCATTATCAAGTATCTAATTTGATATCAGATATCTAATAAAATATTGGATACTCAATACCTATACTATGATTTAAAAAAAAACAAACCTGAGCGTTGTTTGTTTCACATTGTATTTTTTGGCTTAAGCTTTGGTATTTGATTAGCGAATGAATACACGATATAGGTAAGTGTTTTTTTGGTTTTTTAAAAAATGTTTTCAATGAATTTTATTATAAATCTATTAAATTTTATTGTAAATTTTTAATTTTTTATTGGATTTGTTAAAAATTAGGTTTTTATTAATAGAAATTATTGAAATTTAGGTTGTTTTTATAGAAATTTTATGTTTTGCAAATTAATAGGTATGGCTGACTAAAATGATGATATTGAGGCAAGAAATATTGTTCCTCGTAACCCCCCACCAAATGATCCAATGCTCCCTCAAAATCATCCACCAAATGATCCCCTACCCCCTCAAAACCCTCCTCAAATCAAAGATTTGATATTTGAAAATCTCACCAAATTGAGGGCTTTGCGAACCACATAATATTGTACCCACATTGGCTCCTATGTTATCCACATTAAATACCATAGTGGATAAGATTGAAACACTTACCAATGAACAAAATGTCGCTCTTTGTTGGCATTTGGCATGATGAAATGCATGCCATGTTTGATGATGGGTTGGACTATGGTTGCAGCCCTCAATATAAGTAAAGATGATTTTGTTGCCCTTTTTGTGAACCCAAAAACCAATTTACAAGTCGATTGCAAAAGCCCAAAATATCAATTAAATGGTGCAAAAATGATGCTATATGTGAAAACTTTTGGGATCGTTGGTGGATGATTTTTGACATCCCTCCACATAGCAATTTAGAGGTGCGATTTTATTTCCTTAGAAAATTGTATGTAGAATTTGTGTTGAGCCTCAAGGTGAACTATTGGAGCATGAAGCCCAATATCAGTGTAGGAGGAGGAGCTCCTCAAGATAGACCCTCTTCCCAGTGGAAGAAAGATAGCACTTTTGTCCCCCCTATTGATGTCTCCACCCCTCCTCGAGTGTAGCATCCTGATATTATTATAGAGGCTAGCTCTTAGACTATTAGAGCCATCCATAGATTAAGTAGCCTTTTGATATTCTAGGCTAGGTCAGTGTTGCCTCCCCATGTTGATGATGTTGGCATGAGTTCATCACCAGTGAGCTCATCACATGTTTGTGTGCCCCATACTTGCATAATGTACAAGAATATTTGTCTAGGTCCCATAGGTGATCTTTCTAAGTATCAGTTTGTATTTGACAAGGATACACCAAATGTGCATACAGAGGCAACAAACCCTAATGTGAGAGAGGAGGAGCATGTAGAGACATGGACTCCTTCTATGTCAGTACGTGTATACATTTTTTGCTTACAACATATGCGATTTAAAGTTAATATTTATAATAGAGTAATTTTAATTTTTAAGCCGTACTGACTTATATATGTATGTGATCTTCATTAATTTCTAGTTGATGATTGAGGAGGATCTCAAACAAGTTGATGATGCCACACTCTCGGCTATTTCATTTTTCCTTGAGACATCTATGGTACATTATTTTGTGTTCTCATTATTTTTTTCTATTTGATATAGTAGCATATATGGTTTCTAATCTTTTTTTTTCTTGCAGGTATCACCTATCCTTGGGGGACAAAGTGCAGGGGATGAGGTAGGACCCATTAAGAAGAGAAAGGTAATCAGGTGCTTTCTATTTGATTAAATATTGATGCATTCTTGTAAAATGTTTGTGTTAATGAAATTTAATTACATTATTTATTGTAGGGCGTGGCTACTAGTGGTGAGCCCATGTAGATTCCACATTGTAGATGCTTTGGCATTTCCATTTGCACTGAGAGCCCCATTGTATGTATAAGTATCATTTATTTTTTACTTTCCTTATTTTCATAAATAAATTCAAAACTAATTTCCATGATGTTAACAACTAGTATTTTGTGTCTCATAGGAGACACCTAGTGCACACGAGATTAGATGGTAGAGTTATGTATCTTTGTCGATGCATCCATTATATCCTAAGGAGGAGTCCACACAGGTAAGTTGTAGTTTGAATTCTTGATTATATGCTATAAATTTAGCATTCTATGAATTATAATATTATATTTTAAGTGTAGATTCATCTGACAAACATATTTGAACATACATGGGCCATAATCAGCGAGGTACAAGCATTGTTGAGGACATATGAGAGGACTCCTGACTAATGCAAAAGGTTGATGAGAGAGGCATTTATGATGAAATTTTAATACTATAAATCTTCATTAAAAAAAAATCAATATGAAATTAAGTAATTCAATGTTAGATACAAAGAATCATATAAATTTACTAGTCTAACTTTGGGTTTTCCTTTTTTGTTTATGTAGGAGGCATTCAATCCACCTAGCATAGTGAAGAGGCTGCATTTTGATCATCCACTAATAGCCTATGATAGTATAGTAGTCATAGAATGTGTCATGAGACATTTTGAGATGGCATATACCACATTGTTTATAGAAACATTGATATTATACACATTCTGATGGCATGATCAGCCACATTTTGTATATGGATCTATGTATTATGATATATATATTTGTGTAATTTATTTATGGATACATGAACTTTGATATATATTTGTGTAATTTGTCTATGGATACATTTATTTTGATATATATTTTTGTCATTTATGTGCATAATGATATACATATTAATTTAGTATAGTATTGTTCAATTTATCATGGATCATGTGTATTGTTCATGTTTATGGAATATCATTCATTTTGATCATGTTTGTTATATTCGATTCAAATGCAATAATTTGTTAATAACATTTTAACAACCTTTATTATCAAATTTTGATTCAATATTTAATTTGAAATGTTATCATATATGTTTAATTTAAAATAATCCTTGCAATCCACCTCCTTCACCTTGGTACATCAACTTTACAAAGAAAAATGAGAACAAGTGCTATTATGAGACTTTACTACACATTCAGCTTATCAAGCCCAAATGATAGTTTGGTAATGCAAGAAAGATTCAAGGCATCCATTAGCATCATGACATTGATATGTATGAGTTTGGATCAACCAACAACTCTAAAATAACTAAAAATCAATATCAAAAAAAAAATTCAACTACATGTTGTTGTTAGCACATTAAAATCACAGTCATAGCAAGGTCATTTCACACCTTATATAGTTGTCTCCAACCTTTATGGTCATGCTCAAAACCCTAACTAAATCTTTGCACTCATTTTCACTTTGCAAGAAAAAGTTGCAAAAATTTTGCAATTTTGAGCAATTTTTTTCTATAACTTAAAATTCTTAATTAGATGAGTTCACCAAACTTGGTAAGGGGTTATTTTAGGCCTTTACATGATTTTCCTATAGCATTAAACATTTCATTGATAGACCTCACGAGCTCTGAGTTATGACCCTTGGAAGATTGACCTCGATACACACTTAGAGCAACTTGGAGACTCTTTAGTACGGGGTCACCGTGGATGATGGAGGCTCTCTACGGATGGAACAAGGGTGTCAATAGAGTTCACGTACCCACAAAAAGCTAATGGAATTGATAATTCAATGCCAAGCTCATCGATTTCAAAGTTATGTTGTGATGCACCTATGAATTGAGGCACACTACGAGTTTTCGCATTGAACGAGATCACGGTGTCAAATCCAAATGAAATGCAATATCTTAAAAATGAGATAGGTTATTTTAGGCCTTGGAATGACCATCCTATATAATTTGATGTTTCATTGATAGCCTTCACAAGCTCTAAGTTACAACCCTCAGAAGATCAACCTCAATATGCACCTAGAGCACCTTGGAGACTCTTCGGTACAAGGTGGTTGTAGACGATGGAAGCTCTCCAATTTTAGAAAAAGGGTGTCAATAGGATTAAATCACCCATTTGAAGCTAATGGTGCTAATGATTCAATGCCAAGATCAGTGGTTTCAAAGTTACATTGTGATTCACCTATGAACTGAGGCACACTATGAGTTTTGGCATTGAGAGAGATCGTTGTGCCAAATCCAAATGAAATGTGATCTCTCAAAAATGAGATAGGTTATTTTAAGCCTCAACATAACCATCAAATAGCATTCAATTTTTCACTGATATCCCTTACAAGCTTTGAGTTACGACCCTCAAATCATCAACCTCAATACGCACTTAGAGCACCTTGGAGACTCTTCTATACAAGGTGGCCGCGAATAGTGGAGGCTCTCTATGGCCAAAGCAAGGGTGTCACTAGGGTTAACCAACCTATCTAGAGCTAATGGTGCTGACGATTTGATGCCAAGATCAATGGTTTCAAAGTTACGTTGTGATGCACCTATGAACTGAGGCACATTGCAAGTTTTGGCATCGATCGAGATCACTGTGTTGAATCCAAATGGAATCTGATCTTTCAAAAATGAGATAGGTTATTTTAGGCCTTGCCATGACCATCCTATAGCATTTTATGTTTCATCAATAGCCCTCATGAGATCCGAGTTATGACCCTTGGAAGATCAACCTCGATACGCACTTAGAGCACCTTGGAGACTCTTCGGTATAGGGTGGTCGTGGATGATTGAGGCTCTTCACGGCTAGAAAAAGAGTGTTACTAGGTTTGCCTGCCCATCCAAAGCTAATGGTGCTGATGATTTGATGCCAAGATCAATGGTTTCAAAGTTACATTGTGATGCACCTATGAAGTGAATCACACTGTGAGTTTTGGCATCAAGCGAGATCACAGTGCCAAATCCAAACAAAATGTGACCTCTCAAAAATGAGATAGGTTATTGTAGGCCTTGGTATGACCACCATGTAGCATTTAATTTTTCATCAATATCCCCCACGAGCTCTAAATTATGACCATCAGAAGATCAATCTTAATACACACTTAGAGCACCTTGGAGACTCTTCGGTATAGGGTGGTTGCGAATGATGGAGGCTCTCCATAGGAAAAACAAGGGTGTTATTAGGGTTCACCCACCCATCCAGAGCTAATGGCGTTGACGATTTGATGCCAAGATCTGCGGTTTCAAATTTACGTTGTGGTGCACCTATGAACTAAGGCACACTATGCATTTTGACATCAAGCGAGATCATTGTGCCAAATCCAAATAGAATGTGATCTCTAAAAAATGAGATAGGTAACTTTAGGCCTTGGCATGAATGTCCTTTAGCATTTGACATTTCATCGATAGCCCCCATGAGCTCTGAGTTACAACCTTTGGAAAATCGACCTCAACACGCACTTAGAGCACCTTGGAGACTCTTCAGTGCAAGGTGTCCATGGATGATGGAGGCACTTCATGGTTGGAAAAAGGGTGTTACTAGGGTTAGTATTAAGAAAAAATATTATTTTTTACCTCTCCCAATTTTTTGGCATTGGGCATAGTGCAAGTTTGTTGTTAGTATATATTAAAATCATCATTTTTTAGGTCCCTCCACATAAATTGCATTATGTAAAATCATCTTTGTTTCTTACATTAAATCAACAAGTTTACATTTACAATATCTCAAGTGTTTCATTATTATTACATCAATACACAACTACCAAAAATCGTAGTGTCAATAAAAATATTGTCAAAAATCGTAGTGTCAAAAATAGAATAGATTTTTCTTCATTTTGCTCCTTATTTAGTTTTTTATGTTCATGCATGGCTACTCCTCATGATGTACCTACATTTCAATATCACAAAAAAATTAGTAACTTATTGTATTAAACAAGATAATCATCGGTTCACTGAATCATTGTGAACAAAATAATATAAGAAGTAAATATACCTAGTCATGTGTTCTAGTAGGGTCCTCTTTCTATTTTAGGGTCTCCAACAAGGCTTCATGATCATTATTAGTAATAGTAAAAAGATCTTTTACTTTTGGTCTTCCTTGATACTTTAAAAAATTTACATTTGTTTCTATAATAAGATGTGAATATATGAGAATTATTTTGTGCTTCAGATAATCTTCAAATGCAAGAATTTTGTTCCTTCTAAGCATGTACGTCTGCAACCATGTTCTAGCGATAACCACTAAACTAGTAGGATATGTGAATCCATCATCATCTATGATCATTTGTGTAAGCTTTTGTTTACCTCTTACACAATATGCTAACCAATAATCTAAATTCTCATCATTCCTCTATGGTGCAACCAATGCAATGAGATGTCTTGGCTGAAGAAGATCTGATAGATAGTTATGCTCAAGTGAACTTTCCATATCATCATTTTTGATAGAGTGTATGATAGACAATGGAGTAAGATAATGTGGAGCCCATGTCTCCACCCACTGACTCGACTTACAATGATCCCAATCACACTAAAAATAACTAGGACAAAAAAAAGCTAATTGTCATATCCAAATGGTCCATGTACTAGAATTAGAGCTCTATAATGAATGCATTTTTGATGAGTCTCTCATTGTATCACACTCTAATCTATCACCTATGGACCCTTCCTTAACCGACCAAAAGAACCTGCATACTAATGAATCAAGAGTCCCCCCTTGTGATAATGCTCATTTACACCAACCAACAATGTTATGAGCATCAAGAAGCTTTTCTCCTAAAATCTTCAATTGCTCCTTAATTAGAGCTCTCTTCACACATGCCCCTACTCCATCATATTCACCTTTCTCATGATCGAACTCAAAAAAACTCCAAATATGAGGCACCCCCCTCTCTATGTGCATCCTACACAATTAATAAAACATGTGAGCATTCTTGAATTGACCTATACAATTATCTAACCAAATAATATGTCTATCCATAGCAAATGCATGCTCCTATAAGAAATCAAAATAATTCTTGAAACAATGATGCACAAACTCGTGAGAGTGAGATCTATCATCACTCATATAAAAATGATACTCTCTAATAATCTTCTAATTATCTTCCACATTATTATGGGCATGTCAGAAAAGTCAACAACTGACATAATAGTGCCAATGGGAAAAGTCTCCTTACACATTCTAAATTATTGATCCAACCACTGAGACTTATGACTATGTCTTACATTCTTATAGAAAATATTTTTCTTGAAATCTTAAATAAAACAAGCCACACTAATTTTGTTTGCAACCAATTCACATCTAGAGCCCTCACCCCCACTCTTCAATGTGTATTTTTTTACTATTTTCTTTCCAAGATCTTGTTCACACCCCTCATGGAAACATGTGTCAAACTTGGATAAGCCATCAAATTCTAAACACTTCTCATTTAAGAAAGCATTTCTATAAAAGAAACAATCATCAACTCTACGACATAAAAATTGATCTAGCAAGTCTCTTGATGATTTTGGAAGACCACTAGCACCATAATTCTCCACCATTTCTTTACTATGCAAAGTAGAACAGATGGAGCATAATAGTTCATGGTGCATAGAAAAATTGACATGATATTTGCAACATCATGTATTTTGAATTTTAAGTGGAACACAATAAAATAGTTTCAAAGATTTAAAAGCCCTTTGTGATATATGAAGACTCGGATGACTCTCTCTAAATTGCTTGAACAACATAGTTTGACTTACCTCCAAATAATGTTTAGGATATGGCGTGCAGTCTCTGATGTCAATTCTCAACTTTAACACATCTTTAGCATTGGGTGATACTCTTGAGATAGAGTGCAAAAATTGTGTGATTTATTCCTTCACATCATTGGATAGCTTCTTATCAAAATGTGGAAGTCTCCCACCAAAAGCCCATGTTTCATTTTGAAGGGGATCATCAATTCTCTCTCATCTACTAAGTGCTCTTCTCAAAGTAGTATGATTTATGTTCAAGTCAATACAATTTTTTCTCATATATCTACCCTTTCTCAAATGATAACTTACCAAAGAGGTTGTAATAACCTTTTTAACAGCTCTCTTATACTTCTCCCTTCTATTTTTCCCAATGCTACTGAGAGCACTGAAAAAATTCTACACAATAATGACATTTCTTTCCAATTTTTTATTGACATGAATCTTCAATTTGGAAAGCATAGGTCTCATCTTTTGCATCTTTAATAAGTGTATAAAAAGTTGGCATTGCTCCACCACTATCTTGTTGCTGAAAAACATCTTATATAGTCTTGAAGCCTATAACCAAATGGTTCTTTCTGATTTTTTCCCTTCCAAATTGGTAATAATCATTTCATCAATTTCAATTATCCATTTTGGTGTTCTAGAACCTTCATGTTGATTATAATTAGGAGATATGTAACATTCATGTGCATTGTCATGTTTGACATGGTCAATCATGCAATTTACATTATGACCTAGTAGCATTTCATTCTCCAAATTTTCATTCTCTAGTTTTGTAATCCTAGCATTATCAATTATCAATTGGTACATTTTCATTCCCCAACTACACATATTTATTATTTGACCCAATGATTTCACCTTCGACCAATACATCATCAACTTGAGTCATATTTAACATACCTTGTCTCTTCCTTCTGTCTCTTCCTTTGGTGCTTTAGCTAGTCCTTTTCCCTATATGTTGCAATGTTTTCATTCAATACTTTCCTTTTGCATTTAGCCTTTCGAAGACTATTAATCCCCATTCATATGACAATATCAGACACCTAATGATATATTATCAAACCTTTTTTGATCGTATGCGCCCCAAAAAGTCAATTTTTTCAAAGCCCATGAAAATGACTTGCAAAAAGCAATATTGTCGGGTCTACAATGACAAGGAATATGTTAGAAAAATCATGCCAGTATTATCGAGTATACGATCTCATATCAAATACCCAATTTTAAATCAGATATCTAACATTAGATTGGGTGCTTGATATTGATTCCAAATTTTGGAGGGAATTATGGGCAATGTAAACAAATTTCATTACTATGTATGATTAATATATATATGATTTATATACGATTATTATAATATATATTTATTATATTATATTATTATGATTTTTACTATTATTATTAAATATAATAATGTAATATATGTTATTATTATTAGGATAATAATATTAATTATTTGTAAATATTTAATTAACAAATAATAATAATAATTGTAATTAACAAATATTACATATCTATGTCCCTTAATTTTTGATTTCTTATGATATTGGTGTTGTTTATTTATAGAGTTATAATAATTTAATAACTAGTATCCAAGGGACATAGATATGTAATATTTGTTAATTATTATTATGACCTATATATATATATATACATATATATATATATATATGTACATATATATATATATATATACATGTATATATATATATATATGTACATATATATGTACATATATATGTATATATATATGTACATATATATGTACATATATATGTACATATATATGTACATATATATATATATATATATACATGTATATATATATATGTATATATATATATGTACATATATATATATATATATATACATATATATGTACATATATATATATATATATGTACATATATATATATATATATACATATATATGTACATATATATATATATATACATATATATGTACATATATATATATATATATATGTACATATATATATATATACATATATATGTATATATATATGTATATATATATGTATATATATATATATATATATATATATATATATATATATACATATATATATGTGTGTGTGTGTGTGTGTGTGTGTGTGACTATTAAATTATATTATTATGCATCAAGCGGGGTCATAGGTTAACCTATGACCCCTCTTAATGCATTTCTTTACAATAGACCCATTTCGCTAGACCGAATGAGTTGGGAGAGGTTATAGGTTAACCTATGACCCATATCGATGCATTTCATGACAACATATGTTCTTAGGGGCCCTAAGAACCCTAAGGATGCATTTGGTTCATTGTAATGTGTCAAAAGGGGTCACATGTTAACCTATGAACCCCCTTGACGAATTTGATGACAATGTATGTCCCTGGGGGCCCTACAACCCCTAGGGATGCATTTGGTTGGTTCTAATGCTTCGAGAGGGGTCATACATTAACCTATGATCACTCTCGATGCATTTCATGACAAAGAATGTCCCGACGGGCCCTAGGGCCCCTAGGGACCCATTTGGTTGGTTTGAATACATTGAGAAAGGTTATAGGTTAACTTATGACCCCTCTCGACACATTTCATGACAACATATGTCCCCATGGGCCCTAAGACCCCTAGCAACACATTTGGTTGGTTCTAATGCATCAAGAGGGATCATAGGATAATTTATGACCACTCTCAATGCATTTCATGATGACATATGTCCTTAGGGAGCCTAGGACCCCTAGGGACCCATTTGGTTGGTTATAATGCATCAAGAGGGGTCATAGGTTAACCTATGACCCCTCTCATTGTATTTCATGAGAATGTATGTCACTAGGGGCCCTACGACCCCTAGGGATTGATTTGGTTGGTTTGAATGCATTGATAAGGGTCATAGGTTAACTTATGACCACTATTGACCCATTTCATTGCAGCATATGTCCCTAGGGGCCCTAGGGACCAAAGAATGCATTTGGTTAGTTCAAATGCATTGAGAGGGGTCATAAGTTAACCTATAACCCCTCTAAACACATTTTATGACAACGTATGTCCTTTGGGGCCTGAGGACCCCTAGGAATGCATTTGGTTGGTTTAAATGCATCGAGAGTTGTCATAAGTTAACCTATGACCACTCTCGACACATATCATGACAACATATGTCCCTGGGGGCACTAGGATCCTATGGGGCCCTAGGGGTCCCTAAGACCCCTAAGGACACATTTGGTTGGTTCTAATGTGTTGAGAGGGGTCATAGGTTAACCTATGACTACTATAAATGCATTTCATGACAACAAATGGACCCATTTGGTTGGTTTGAATGTCTCGGCAAGGGTCATAGGCTAACCTATGATCCCTCTTGATGCATTTCATGACAACATATATCCCTAGAGGCCCTAGAACCCCTAAGGACACATTTGGTTGGTTCTAATTTCAAGAGGGGTCATAGGTTAATCTATGACTCATCTTGATGCATTTCATGATAACATATGTCCCTAGGGGCCCTAGGACCCCTAGGGATATATTAGGTTGATACGAATACATTAAGAGGGGTCATAGGTTAAGCTATGACCCTTCTTGACATATTTTATGACAACATATGTCCCTAGGGGCCCTAGGACTGCTACGAACACATTTGGTTAGTTCCAATGCATTGACAGGGGTCATAGGTTAACCTATGACACCTCTCGACAAATTTCATGACAACATATATCCCTAGGGGCCCTAAGACCTCTAAGGACACATTTTTTTGGTTTGAATGTGTCAAGAAGGATCATAGGTTAATTGATGACCCCTCTCAATGCATTTCATAACAATGTATTTCGCTAAGGGCCCTAGGGACTCATTTGGTCAACTCGAATATGTCAAAATGGGTCATAGGTTAGCCTATGACCCCTCTCAACGCATTTCATGACAACATATGTCCTTAGGGTCCCTAAGACCCCTAGGGATGCATTTGATTGATTTGAATGCATCAATAGGGGTCATAGGTTAACCTATGACACCTCGTGATGCATTTAATGATAACATATGTCCTTAGCACCCGTAGGGATGGATTTGGTTGATTAGAATGCATCGAGAGGGTTCATAGATAAATCTATGACCCCTCTCAATGAATTTCATGACAACATATGTCCCTAGGGCCCTAGGTCCCCTATAGAAGCATTTGGTTAGTTCAAATCCATCGAGAGGGGTCATAGGTTAACCTATGACCCCTCTTGATGCATTTCATGACAACATATGTCCCTAGGGGCCCTAGGACCCCTAGGGACACATTTGGTTGGTTTGAATGCATCAAGAGGGATCATAGGTTAACCTATGACACCTCTCGATGCATTACATGATAACGTATGTTCCTAGGGGCCCTATGACCCCTAATAATGTATTTGGTTGGTTCAAAAGCATCGAGAGGGGTTATAGTTTAAAGTATGACCGTCTCAATGCTTTTCATGACAATGTATGTCTCTAGGGGCCCTATAACCCCTAGGGATGCATTTGGATTGGTCCAATGCATCAAGAAGGGTCATAGGATAACCTATGTCCCCTCTTGACGCATTTCATGACAACATATGCCCTTAGGGGCCCTAGGGCCGCAAGGGACACATTGGATTGGTTCCAATGTTTTGATGCATTTCATGACAATGAATGTCCCTAAGGCACCTAGGGCCCCTAGGGACCCATTTGGATGGTTCAAATGCACCAAGAGAGATCATAGATTAACCTATGACCTGTCTTGATGCATTTCATGACAACATATGTCTCTAGGAGCCTTAGGACCCCTAAGGACGCATTTGGTTGGTTCAAATGTGTCAAGAGTAGTCATAGTTTAAATTATAACCCCTCACAATGCATTTCATGAAAACAAAAGTCCCTAAGGGCGCTAAGGCCCATAGGCACCCATTTGGTTCATTAGAATGTGTTGAGAGGGATCATAGGATAACCTATGACCCCTCTTGACACATTTCATGACAATGTATATCGCTAGGGACCCTAGGACGCCTAGGGAAGCACTTAGTTGGTTCTAATACATTGAGAGGGGTCATAGGTTAACCTATGACCCCTCTCGATGCATTTCATGACAACATATGTCGAAAGGGGTGATAGGTTTACCTATGACTGCTCTTAAGGTATTTCATGAAAATGAATGTCCCTAGGAGCCCAAGGGCCTCTAGGGACCCATTTGGTTGTTTAAAATGCATTGAAAGGGGTCATAGGTTAACTTATGATGTCTCTCAATGCATTTCATGAAAACATGTGTCCCTAGGGGCCCTAAGACCCCTAGGGACACATTTGGTTGGTTCTAATACATCAAGAGAGGTCATAGGTTAATCTATGACCCCTCTCAATGCATTTGATGGAAACATACGTTGTTAGGGGCCCTATAATCCAAAGGGATCCATTTTCTTGTTTCTAATATGTCAAGAGGGGTCATAGGTTAATCTATGACCCCTCTAAATGCATTTCATGACAACGTATGTCCCTATGGGCCTTAGAACCCCTAGTGATTGATTTGGTTGGTTTGAATGCGTTTAGAGGGGTCATAGGTTAACCAATGACCCCTCTTGATGCATTTCATAAAAATGAATGTCTATAGGGGCCTAAGGGCCCCTAGGGACCCATTTACATAGTTTTAATTCCTCGAGAGTGGTCATAGGTTTGTGACACATTCCATGAAAACATATGTACCTAAGGTCCCTAGGATCCCTAGCGATGCATGTGGTTGATATTAATAAGTTGAGAGGGGTCATAGGTTAACCTTTGACCCCTCTCAACACATTCAAATCACCCAAATGGGTTCGTAGGGGTCCTAGGGTTGTTAGAGAAGTATGTATTCACCACTTTCGATGCATTTCATGACAATGTATGTTCCTAGGAGCCGTATGACCCCTAGGGACACATTTGGTTGGTTCAAATTCATTGAGAGGGGTCATAGATTAACCTATGACCCCTCTCGATGCATTTTATGAAAAAAAATGTCCCTAGTAGCTCTAGGACCACTAGGGACCCATTTGGTACATTCAAATGTGTTGAGAGGGGTCATAGTTTAACCTATGGCCCCTCTCAATGCATTTCCTAACAATATATGTGTCTAGGGGCCCTACGACCCTTAGAGATGCATTTCATTGGTTCGAATGTGTTGAGAGTAACCTATGACCATTCTGAATGCATGTCATGAGAAAATATGTCTATAGGGGCCCTATGGAGGCATTTGGCTGATTCCAATGTGTCGAGAGTTGTCATAGTTTAATCTGTGACCCCTTTCGATGCATTTCATGACAATGTATGTCCCTAGGGGCCTTAGGACCCTTAGGGATGTATTCAGTTGGTTCGAATGCATCAAGATTTGATGCATTTCATGACAAGGTATGTCCTTACGGGCCCTAGGACCCCTAGTAACAAATTTTTTTGGCTTGAATGCATCGAGAGTGGTTATAGTCTAACTTATGACCCCTTTCAACACATTTCAAGACAACGTATCTCCCTAGGGGCCCTAGGACCCCTAGGGATGCATTTGGTTGGTTCTAATTTGTTGAGAGAGGTCATAGGTTTAACTATGACCACTCTCAATGCATTTCATGAAAATGAATGTCCCTAAGGGCCCTCGGGCCCTTAAGGACCAATTTGGTTGGTTAGAATGCATCGAGAGGGACCATAGGTTAACTTATGACACCTCTCAATGCATTTCATAACAACAGATGTCCCTTGGGCCCTAAGAGCCCTAGGGATGCATTTGGTTAGTTCTAATGCATTGAAAATGGGTCATAGGTTAATCTATGACCCCTCTCAATGCATTTCATTGTAACATATGTCCCTAGGGTCCATAAGACCCCTAGTGACCTATTTGGTTGATTCTAATGCATCGAGAGGGGTCATAAGTTAATCTATGACCCCTCTCAATACATTTAATGACAACGTATGTCCCTATGGTCCCTAAAACCCCTAATGACTGATTTGGTTGGTTTAAATGGATTGAGAGGGGTGATAGGTTAACCTACGACCCCTCTTGATGCATTTGAAGAAACTAAATGGGTCCATAGGGGTCCTAGGGACATTAGAGACATATGTTGTCACCCATCTAGATGCATTTCATGACAACATATGTCCCTAGGGGCCCTAAGACCTTTAGGGACGCATTTGGTTGGTTTTAATTCATCGAGAGGTGTCATAGGTCAACCTATGACCCCTCTTGATGCATTTCATGACAACGAATATCCCTAGTAGCCCTAGGGACCCTAGGGACTCATTTGGTAGGTTCAAATGTGTTGAGAGGGGTCATAGTTTAACCTATGGCCCCTCTTGATGCATTTCTTGACAACATATGTGCCTAGGGTCCTAGGACCCTTAGGGATGCATTTTGTTCATTCTAATGTGTTGAGAGTAGTCATAGGTTAACCTATGATCATTCTAGATGCATTTCATGAGAACATATGTTCCTTGGGGCCCTAAGGATGCATTTTGTTGGTTCCAATGTGTTGAGAGCGGTCATAGGTTAATCTATGACCCCTCTTGATGCATTTCATGACAACACATGACCCTAGGTCCCCATTTGGTTGCTTTGAATACATTAAAAGGGGTCATAGGTTAACCTATGATGCCTCTTGATGCTTTTCATGACAACGTATGTCCCTAAGGGCCTTGCAACCCCTAAGGATGCATTTCATTAGTTTGAATGCATTGAGAGGGCTCATAGGTTAACTTATAACCCCTCTCAATGCATTTCATGACAATGAATTTCACTAGGGGCAATAGGGCCTGTAAGGACCCATTTGGTTTGTCAACCTATGACCTATCTTGACACATGTCTTGACAACATCTATCCCTAGGGACCCTAGGACCCCTAAGGACACATTTGGGTTGTTCTAATGCATTGAGAGCAATCATAATTTCACCTATGACCCCTCTCGATTTATTTTTTGATAATGAATGTCTTTACAGGCCCTAGGGCCCCTAGGGACCCATTTGGTTAGTTAGAATGCATTGGGAGGGGTCATAGGGTGACCTATGACCCCTCTCGATGTAGTTCATGACAACATATGTCCCTAGGTGCCCTAGGACCCTTAGGGGTGCATTTGGTTGGTTATAATGTGTCGAGAGACGTCATAGGCTTAACTATGATCCCTCTTGAAGCATTTCATGACAATGAATGTCCCTAAGGGCCCTAGGGCCCCTAGTGACCCATTTGGTTGGTTTGAATGCATTAAGAGGGGTCATAGGTTAACCTATGACCTATCTCAATGTATTTCATCATAGAATATGTCCCTAGGGGACCTATGACACCTAGGGATGCATTTACTTGATTCTAATGCATTGAGAGGAGTCATTGGTTAATCTATGATCCCTATCGACACATTTCATGACAACATATGTCAGTAGGGGCCATAGGACATTTAGGGACCTATTTGGTTTGTTGTAATGTGTAAACTATGACCCCTCTCGATGCATTTTAGGACAACATATGTCCCTAGGGCACCTAGGGCTCCTAAGGATAGATTTTTTTGGTTCCACTACGTTGAGAGGGTTCATATGTTAACCTATGACCCCTCTCAGTGCATTTCATGACAACAAATGTCCCTAGGGATTCTTTTGGTTGGTTCAAATGCATTTAAAGTTATCATAGGTTAACCTATGACTCCTCTGAACATATGTCATGACAATGTATATCCCTAGGGGCCCTAGGATCTCTAAGGCCACACTTGGCTGGTTCAAATGCGTCAAGAGGGGCCATAGGTTAACTTATGACCACTCTCGACACATTTCATGACAACGTATGTCCCTACGGGCCCTAAAACCCTTGGTAACTAATTTGGTTGGTTTGAATGCATCGAGAAGGGTGATAGGTTAACCTATGGCCCCTCTTGATGCATTCAAAAAAACCAAATGGGTCTGTAGGGGTCCTACGACCATTAGAGACAGATGTTGTCACCCATCTTGACACATTTCATGACAACATATGTCCCTATGGGCCCTAAGACCCTTAGGGATGAATTTGGTTGCTTCTAATTCATTGAGAGGTGTCATAGGTCAACCTATGATCCCTCTCGATGCATTTTATGACAACTAATATCCCTAGTAGCCCTAGGGCCCCTAGGGACCCATTTGGTAGGTTCAAATGTGTTGAGAGGGGTCATAGTTTAACCTATGGCCCCTCTGAATGCATTTCCTAACAACACATGTGCCTAGGGTCCTAGGACCCTAAGGGATGCATTTTGTTCATTCTAATGTGTTGAGAGTGGTCATAGGTTAACCTATGATCATTCTAGATGCATTTCATGAGAACATATGTTCCTAGGGGCCCTAAGGATGCATTTTGTTGGTCCCAATGTGTTGAGAGCGGTCATAGGTTAATCTACGACCCCTCTCGATGCATTTCATGAAAACATATGACCCTAGGTCCCCATTTGGTTGCTTCAAATACAATGAAAGGGATCATAGGTTAACCTATGACCCCTCTTGATGCATTTCATGACAATGTATGTCCCTAATGTCCTTAGAACCCCTAAGGATGCATTTGGTTGGTTTGAATGTGTTGAGGGAAGTCATAGGTTAACCTATGACCCCTCTCGATGAATTTCATGAAAAGAAATGTCACTAGGGGCCATAGGGCCCATAAGGACCCATTTGGTTTCTTAACCTATGACTTGTCTTGACACATTTCATGACAACATATGTCCTTAGAGGCCGTAGAACCCCTTGGGAGACATTTGGGTTGTTCTAATGCATTGAGAGTAGTCATAGGTTCACCTATGACCCCTCTCAATGCATTTTATGATAATGAATGTCGTTATAGGCCGTAGGGCCCCTAGGGACCCATTTGGTTGGTTAGAATGCATCAGGAGGGGTCATACAGTAACTTATGACCCCTCTCGACATAGTTCATGGAAACATATGTCCCTAGGTGCCCTAGGACCCTTAGGGGTACATTTGGTTGGTTATAATGTGTCAAGAGAGGTCATAGGTTTACCTATGACCCCTCTTGAAGCATTTCATGACAACAAATGTCCCTAAGGCTCCTAGGGCCCTTAGTGACCCATTTGGTTGGTTTGAATGCATCGAGAGGGGCCATAGATTAACCTATGACCTCTCTCAATGTATTTCATGATAGCATATGTCCCTAGGGGACCTATGAAACCTAGGGATGCATTTACTTGATTCTAATGCATTGAGAGGGGTCATAGGTTAATCTATGATCTCTCTCGACACATTTCATGACAACATATGTCAATAGGGCACTAGGACCTTTAGTGACCTATTCTCTCAATGCATTTCATGACAACGTATGTCCCTAGGGAACCTAGGGCTCCTAAGGAAAAATTTTGTTGGTTCCACTATGTTAAGAGGGGTCATAGGTTAACCTATGACCCCTCTCGACACATTTCATGACAAAAGATGTCCCTAGAGATCCTTTTGGTTGGTTTGAATGCATTTAAAGTGATCATAGGTTAAACTATGACTCCTTTGAACATATGTCATGACAATGTATGGCCCTAGGGGCCCTAGGATCCCTAAGGCCACACTTGGCTATTTCAAATGCATCAAGAGGGGTCATAGGTTAATCAATGACCACTCTCTACACATTTCATGACAATGTATGTCCCTACGGGCCCTAGGACCCCTAAGGATGCATTTGGTTGGTTGTAATGTGTTGATAGGAGTCATAGGTTAACCTATGACCCCTCTCGATGCATTTGATCCAACCAAATGTGTCCCTAGGGGCATTCATCAACATATGTATGTAGGGGCCCTAGGACCCGTAGGGATGCATTTGGTTTGTTCTAATGCATTGAAAGGGCTCATAGTTTAACCTATGACCCCTGTTGATACATTTCATAACAATGTATATCCTAGGAGGCCTTAGGAACCCTAGGGATGCATTTGGTTGGTTCTAATGTGTCAAGAGGGGTCATAGGTTAACCTATGACCCCTCTCAACACATTTCATGACAACGAATGTCCAGTGCCCTTAGGGAACCATTTAGTTTGTTTCAATGTGTCAAGAGTGGTCATAAGTTAACCTATGATCCCTCTCGACGCATTTCATGAAAACATATGCATCTAGGGGCCCTAAGACCCATGTCTAGGTTAATCTATGACCCATGTTAATGCATTTCATGACAACATATTTCCGTAGGGGCCCTTGGACCACTAGGGACCCATTTGGTTGGTTCTAATGCATCAAGAGGGGTCATAGGTTAACCTAAGACCCCTCTCAACACATTTCATGATAATGTATGTCCCTAGAACCTCTAGGGACTGATTTCATTGGTTCAAATGCATTGAGAGAGGTCATAGGTTAACATATGACCCCTCTCAACACATTTCATAAAATGAATGTCCCTAAGGACACTAAGACTCTTAGTGACCCATTTGGTTGGTTCGAATACATCGAGAGGGATAATAGGTTAACCTATGACCCCTCTCGATGCATTTCATGAAAATGTATGTCCTTAGGGTACCCATTTGGTTGGTTCAAATGCATCGAGAGGGGTAATAGGTTAACCTATGACCCCTCTCAATGCATTTCATGACAATGTATGTCCTTAGGGGCACTAGGACCCCTAAGGACCCATTTGGTTGGTTCTAATGCATTGAGAGCAATCATAGGTTAACCTATGACCCCTCTCGATGAATTTCATGAAAAAATATGTCCCTAGGGGCCTTAGTAGCCATAAAAACATATTTTCTTCGTTCCAATTCATTAAGAGAGGTCATAGGTTAACCTGTGTCCCCTCTTAACACATTTCATGATGACGAGTGTCCATAGGGGCCCTTGGGCCCCTAGGTACCCATTTGGTTGGTTCGAATATGTCAAAAGTGGTCATAAGTTAACCTATGACCCCTCTCAAAGCATTTCATAACAACATATGTCCCTAGAGCCCCTAGGGACCAATTTTTTTGTCTGAATGTGTCGGGATGGGTCATAGGTCGATGCATTTCATGACAACATATTTTCCTAGGGCCCTAGGACTAATAGGGATGCATTTAGTTGGTTCTAATGCATTGAGATAGGTTATAGGCTAACCTATGACCCCTCTTGATGCTTTTCATGATAATGAAAGTCCTTACGAGCCCTAGGGCCCCTGGGGATCCATTTGGTTGATTTGATTGTGTTGAGTTAATCTATGACCCCTATCGATGCATTTCATGATAGCATATGTTTGTAGAGGCCCTATGACCCCTAGGGAAGCATTTAGTAGGTTATAATGCATTGGGAGGGGTCATAGGTTAACCTATGACCCCTCTTGACACATTTCATTATTAGATTGATGTGACTAATTAGGAATATACTGTACATACTTCATAATTCTTTGCAGTTTGATGGGACAACCGTGAGCTGGCTTTCTAGTCTACAAAAGGTTAATGCTTTATCCAATATAGAGGTAGACTATGTAGCTACTACAAAGGCAGCCAAGGAGATGATATGGCTTTAGTTCTTCTTGCAAGAATTTGGACATCCTTACAAGGATAATTATTTGTTTATAGACAGTCAAAGTGCCATTCATCTTGCAAAGAATTCAGCTCTGCATTCAAAGACCAAACACATACAGTTACGGTAACATTTCATTCGTTCAATTTTGGAGGATGGACAGTTAAAGCTGGAGAAGATACATACCAATGACAATCTTGTAGATATTTTGACAAAGGTAGTAATAAGGGAGAAGCTAAACTCCTCTTTAGCTTCGATTGGTCCTCTAGACTAAATATGAATAAAATAATAGTAGAGCCTAGGGTGGTTTGATCCAGTGGGAGGCCCATGCAGTAGCGGTATTGCTACAGGATCAGTCTCCAAGTGGGAGATTGTTGTTTAGTGTGGAGTCTAATCAATCCCCAAGTGGGATATTGTTAGATTGTGGTGACTGATCAGGAAAGTACTGTAGATACTATAATTATTAATTATAACCCTAAAGTGGTTAAAATACTTATGTCAAAGGGTTTAGGGTTAGGGCTTGTTTCATAAGGTGTGATGAGAAATTGGTTCTTGTTACAGTATTGAGCTGTAAGGGATTACGGATTGTAATCAGGTTGTAATCACTGGATCATAAAAATATTGGACTTGCTCTTTGGTGGACGTAGCTCAAGGATTGGGTGAACCACATTAAATCTTGGTGCCTTGTGTTCTTTTCTATGTGATCTATTATTTTTTGTTATTGGTTATATTTGGATGTAATTGTTATTTCTATCCATGGTTTAATCCTAACATTCATAACAACTTATGTCCATAGGGGCCCTAGTACTGATAGGGACACATTTGGTTGGTTATAATGCATTGAGAACCATCATAGGTTAACCTATGACAACTCTTGATGCATTTCATGACAACGTATGTCCCTAGGTTCCCTAGGACCCTTAGGGGTGGATTTCGTTAGTTTAAATGCATGGAGAGGGGTCATACATTAATGTATGACACCTCTTGATGCATTTCATAGGAATGTATGTCCCTAGGGGCTCTAGGACCCCTAGGGATGCATTTGGTTGGTTCAAATGCATTGAGAGGGATCATATGTTAACCTATAACCCCTCTGGATGTACTTTATGACAACGTATGTCCGTAGGGGCCCTAAGACCCCTAAGGATGCATTTGGCTGGTTTGAATGCGACTAGAGTGGTCATAGGTTAACCTATGACCCTCTTGATGCATTTCATGACAACATATGAACCTAAAGACCCTACGACCAATAGGGACACATTTGGTTAGTTTGGATGCATCAAAATGGATCATAGGTTAACCTATGACCCCTCTGAACACATTTCATGACAATAAATGTCCCTAGGTGACATAGGACCACTACGGACACATTTGGTTAGTTTGAATGCATTGAGATATTTCATGAAAACATATGCCCTTAGGGCCCTAAGAACCATGGGAATACATTTGGTTGGTTCAAATGTGTTGAGAGGGGTTATAGTTTAACTTATGACCCCTCTCAACGCATTTCATGACAACATATGTCCCTAGGGGCCCTAAGATCCCTAGGGACACATTTAATTGGGTCAAATGCACCGAGAGGTATCATAGGTTAACCTATGACCTCTCTCGATGAATTTCATGATAATGTATGTCCCTATGGGCCTTAGGGCCCCTAGGGACACATTTGATTGGTTCCAATGCATTGAGAGGGTTCATAGGTTAACCTATGACCCCTCTCGACGCATTTCATGACAACGAATATCGATAGGACCCCTAGGGCACTCAGGGACCCATTTGGATGGTTCAAATGTGTCAAGAGGGGTCATAAGATAACCTATAACCCCTCTTGATGCATTTTATGACAACGTATGTTCCTAGGGGCTCTAAGACCCCTAGGGAAGCATTTGGTTGGTTGTAATGCATTGAGAGAGGTCACAGGTTAATCTATGACCCGTCTCGATGCATTTTAAGACAATGTATGTCCCTAGGGGCCTTAGGACCCCTAGGGATACATTTGGTTGGTTCTAATTTTTCAAGAGTGGTCATAGGTTTACCTATGATCCCTCTCAATGCATTTCATGAAAACAAATGTCCCTAGGGCCCCTAGGGCCATTAGAGAACCATTTAGTTGGTTAGAATGCATTGGGAGGGGTCATAGGTTAACCTATGACCCGTCGTGATTCATTTCATGACAACATATGTCCCTAGGGGCCCTAAGACCCCTAGGGACACATTTTTCTAATTCTGATGTGTCTAGAGGGGTCATAGGTTAATCTCTGACCCCTCTGAAAACATTTTATGGCAACATATATCCCTAGGGGCCTTAGGACCCCTAGGGACTCATTTGGTTGGTTCTAATGCATTGAGAGGGGTCATAGGTTAACCTATAACCCTTTTTGATGCATTTCATGACAACATATGTCCCTACTAGCCCTAAAACCCCTAGTGACTGATTTGGTTGGTTCGAATGCATTGTGAGGAGTGATAGGTTAACCGATGACCCTTTTCAACACATTTCATGACAACAAATGTCCCTAGGGGCATTACGGCCCCTAGGGACCCATTTCATTGGTTTGAATGCCTTGAGAGGGGTCATAGGTTAACCTATGACCCCTCTCGATGCATTCCATGAAAGATATGTCCCTAAGATCCCTAGGACCATTAAGGATACATTTGGTTGGTTCTAATGAGTCGAGAGGGGTCATAGATTAACCTATGACCCCTCTCAATGCATTCCATGAAAAGATATGTTCTTATGGTACTTAAGACTATTAAGGATGCATTTGGTTGTTTTTAAGGTCCCTAGGACCCTTAAGGATGCATTTGGTTGGTTCTAATGAGTCAAGAGGGGTCATAGGTTAACATATGACCCCTCTCGATGCATTCAAACTAACCAAATGGGTCGGTAGGATTCTGAGGCCGTTAGGGACATATGTCGTAACTCCTCTGGATGTATTTCATGACAACATATGTCCTTAAGGGTGCTAGGACCCCTAGGGATGCATTTGGTTTGTTCCAATTGGTCGACAGGGGTCGTAGGTTAACCTATGACCCTTCTCGATACATTTCATGACAAAAAATGGTCCTAGTGGCCCTAGGGACCCATTTGGTAGGCATAATTTATTTGAGAGGGATCATAGATTAACTTATGGCCCTTCTCAATAGACTTCTTGACAACATATGCACCTTGGGTCCCTAGGACCCTTAGGGATGCATTTGGTTGGTTCTAATGTATCGAGAGTGGTTATTGGTTAACCTATGACCGTTCTCAACTTATTTCATGACCTTAGAGGCCCTAGGGCCCCTAGGGATGCATTTGGTTCGTTCCAATTGTCGTGAGTAGTCATTGGTTAATCTATGACCCCTCTCAATGCATTTCATGAAAAAATATGCCCCTAGCATCCCTAGGACCCCTAGGGATGCATTTAGTTGGTTTGAATGCATTGAGATGGGTCATCGGTTAACCTATGAACCCTATCGACACATTTCATGACAAGGTATGTCCCTATGGGCCCTATAACACCTAGGGATGCATTTGGTTGGTTCAAATGCATTGAGAGAGGTTATAGGTTAACCTATGACCCCTCTCGACTAGGGGCCATAGGGCCCCTAGGGACCCATTTGGTTGGTTTGAATGAGTTGGGAGGGTTCATAGGTAAGCCTATGATCGATCTTGACATATGACCCTAGGGTCCCTAAGACCCCTAGGGATGCATTTGGTTGGTTCGAATGCATTGAGAGGACTCATAGGTTAACCTATGATCCCTCTCAATGCATTTCATGAAAATGAATGTCCCTAGGGGCCCTAGGGCCCCTAGTGACCCATTTGGTTTGAATGCATCAAAAACCTATGACCCCTCTTGACGTATTTCATGACAACATATGTCACTAAGGGCCCTAGGTCCCCTAGTGATGCATTTGGTTGCTCTTAATACATCAAGAGGGGTCATAGGATAATGTATGACACACTCCCAATGCATTTCATGACAACATATATTACTATGGGCCCTTGGACCCACAGGGACCTGTTTGGTTGGTTCTAATGCATCGAGAGGCATCATAGGTTAACCTATGACCCCCTCTCAACATGTTTTATAACATCGTATGTCCGTAGGGGACCTAGGACTCATTTCATTGGTTTGAATGTATCGAGAGGGGTCATAAGTTAACCTATGACACCTGTCGACATATTTCATGATAACATATGTCTATAGGGGCCCTAAGATTAATAGAGATGCATTTGGTTGGTTAAAATGCATTGATAGGGGTCATGGGTTAACATATGACTGCTCTCGACACATTTCAAGATAATGTATCCCCCTAGGGGCCCTAGGACCCATAGGGACACATTTGGTTAGTTAGAATGCATTGAGAGGGGTCACAGGTTAACCTATGACCACTCTCAACACATTTAATGACAATGTATGTCCTTAAGAGCCCTAGGTCACCTAAGGATGCATTTGGAATGTTCTAATGCATTGAGAGGGGTCATAGGTTAACTTATCATGCCTCTTGATGTATTTCATGGCAACAAATGTCCCTAGGGACCCATTTGGTTAGTTCAAATGTTTCAAGAGGGTTAATGGTTTAACCTTTGACACCTCTCAATGCATTTCAAGACAAGGTATGTTACTAGGGGCCCTAGGGCTCTTAGGAAAAAATTTGGTTGGTTTGAATGTGTTGAGATGAGTCATACCTATGACCCCTCTTGATGCATTTCAGGACAATGTATATCCCTAAGGGATCTGTGGCCTCTAGTGACCCATTTGCTTCATTCAAATGCATCAAGAAGGGTCATAGTTTAACCTATGACCCCTCTCGATGCATTTCATTACAACATATATCCTTAGGGGCCCTAGGACTCCTATGGATGCATTTGGTTGGGTCAAATGCATCGAGAGAGGTCATAGATTAACCTATGACTCCTCTCAATGCATTTCATGACAACATATGTCCCTAGGGGTATTAGGGCCCCTAGGGACACATTTGGTTGGTTCCAATACATCAAAAAGGGTCATAGGTTAGCCTATGACTCCCCTCTTGATGAATTTCATTACAAAGTATGTCCCTAAGGGTCCTAGGGCCCCTAGGAACACATTTGGTTGGTTCCAATGCCTCAAGAGGGGTCATAGGTTAACTTATGACTGCTCTTAATGCATTTCATGATAATGAATGTCCTTAGGGGCCCTAGGGATCGTAGGGACCAATTTGATTGGTTTGAATGCATCAAGAGGGGCCATAGGTTAACCTATGACCCCTCTCAACATATTAGAACAAACCAAATCCATCCTTAGGGGTCTTAGGGCCCTTAGGGATGTATTTTGTCATGATATGCATCGTAAGTTGTCATAGATTAACTTATTAGCCCTCTTGATACATTTGAAAAAAATAAGTGCAGTCGTAGGGGTCCTACCACCCCTATGGACATATGTTGTCATGAAATGTGTAGAGAGGGGTTAGAGGTTAACCTATGACCCCTTCCAATGCATTCAAACCAATCAAATTTGTAACTCAGTGTCCTAGGGAGCATAGGGACATATGTTGTGATGAAATTTGTCGAGAGGTGTCATAGGTTAACTTATGACTCCTCTTGATTCATTAGAACCAACCAAATGCATCCCTATGTGTCCTAGGGACCCTAGGGATGTATTCTATCATGAAATTGATCGAGAGGGGTCATAGGTTAACTTATGACTCCTCTTGATGCATTATAACAAATCAAATGCATCTCTAGAGGTCCTAAGGCCCCTAGGGACATATGTTGTCATGAAATGAGATGAGATGGGTCATAAGTTAACATATGACCCCTCTCGACACATTATAACCAACCAAATGTGTCCATAGGGGCCTTAACACCCCTAGGAACATATGTTGTCATGAAATGCATTGAAAGTGGTCATAGATTAACCTATGACCCCTCTTGATGCATTCGAACCAACCAAATGCATCCTTAGGGGTCCTAAGACCCCTAGGTACATACATTGTCATAAAATGCATTGAGAGGGGTCAGAGGTTAATCTATGGCCAAGTGCACCCCTAGGGGTCTAAGGGCCCATATGGAATTTTTTTGTCATGAAATGCATTGAGAGGGGTCATATGTTAACCTATGCTGCCTCTCAATGCATTAGAACCAACCAAATTCATCAATAGGGGTCCTAGGTTAACCTATGACCCCTCTTAATGTATTTCATGACAAAAAATGTCCCTGGGGGCCATAGGGCCCCTAGGGATCCATTTGGTTGGTTTGAATGCATCAAGATGGGTGATAGGTTAACCTATGACCTCTCTCGAGGAATTTCATTACAATGTATATACCTAGGGGCCCTAGGACTGCTAGGGAGATATTTGGTATGTTATAATGCATTGAGAGGGGAAATAGTTTAACTTATGACCCCTTTTAAGGCATTTCATGACAACGTATGCCCTTAGGGCTTCTAGGGCCCTTAGGGTTGCATTTGGTTGGTTCTAATGCATCGCTATGACCCCTCTCAACACATTTCATGACAACGAATGTCCCTCAAGGCCCTAGGGCAACTAGTAACCCATTTGGTTGGTTCAAATATTCGAGAGGGATCATAGGTTAACCTATGATCCCTCTCGATGCATTTCACGAAAAAATAGGTCCCTAGGGGCCCTCTAACCCCTAGGGACACATTTGGTTGGTTCTAATGTGTCGAGAGGGGTCATAGATTAATCTATGACCCCTCTCAATGCATTGCATGACAAGATATTTTCGTAGGGGCCTAGGACCCTTAGGGACCCATTTGGTTGCTTCAAATGCATGATGCATTTTATGACAATACATGTCCTTAAGGGCCCTAGGATACCTACTGACACATTTGGTGGGTTCCAATTCATCAAGAGGGGTCCCCTCTCAACATATTTTATGACAACATATGTTCGTAGGCACCCTAATGCCCCTAGGGACCCATTTTGTTTGTTCAAATGTGTTGAGCAGGGTCATAGGTTCACATATGACCCTTTTCAATACATTTCATGACAACATATGTCCCTATGGGACCTAGAGACCCTAGGGATGCATTTGGTTGGTTCAAATGCATCCAGAGGGGCCATAGGTTAAACTATGACCCATCTCAATGCATTTCATGATAACATATGTCCCTAGGGGCCATAGGACCCCTAGGGATGCATTTGGTTGGTTCGAATGCATCAAGAGGGTTCATAGGTTAACCTATAACCCCTCTCGATGCATTTTATGACAACTGATGTCCTTAGGGGCCCTAGGACCTCTGGGGATACATTTGGTTGGTTTGAATGCTTTGAGAGGGATCATAGGTTAACCTATGACCCTTCCTAAAGCATTCCATGACAACGTATGTTCTTAGGGGCCCTAGGTCCCCTAGGGAAATATTTGGTTGGTTCGAATATGTCAAAAGTGGTCATAGATTAACCTATGACCCCTCTTCACGCATTTCATGATTATGTATGTGATGCATTTGGTTGATTCCAATGCATTGAGAGGGGTCATATGTTAACCTATGAATTCTCTCGATGCATTTCGTGACAACATATGTCCATAGGGGCCGCAGAGCACCTAGGGATGCATTTCATTGGTTCCAATATGTCCAGGGGGGTCATAAGTTAACCTATGACCACTCTTGATGCACTTAATGACAACTTATGTCCCTAGGGGCCACACATTTGGTTGGTTCGAATGCATCAATAGGAGTCATATGTTAGGCTATGACCCCTCTTGATGCATTTAATGACAATGTATGTCCCTAGGGGCCCTAAGGCCCCTAGGGACCTATTTGATTGGTTTGAATGCGTTAAGAGGGGTCATAGGTTAACCTATGACCCCTCTCAACACATTTCATACCAATAAATGTCCTTAGGGGAACCCATTTGATTGGTTTGAATGCATCGAGAGCAGTCATAGGTTAACTTATGACCCCTCTAGATGCATTTCATGACAACGTATGTCCCTAGGGGCCCTAAGACCCCTAGGGATGCATTTGTTTGATTCTAATGTGTTGAGAGAGATCATAGGTTAACCTATAACTCCTCTCAACGCATTTCATGACAAAGAATGTTCCTAGGGGCCGTACGGCCCCTTGGGACCCATTTGGTTGGTTCAAATGCATCAAGATGGGTTATAGGTTAACCTATAACCCTTCTCGATGCAGTTCATGACAACATATATCCCTTGGGGCCCTAAGACTGCTATGGAGACATTTGGTTGGTTCTAATGTGTCAAGAGGGGTCATAGGTTAACTTATGACCCCTCTCTAGGAATTTCATGACAACATATGTCTCTAGGGCCCCTAGGATCCCTTGGGATGCATTTGGTTGGTTCTAATGCATTGAGAGGAGTCATATGTGTCGGGAGGGGTCATAGGTTAACTTATGACCCCTCTCAAAGCATTTCATAACTATGAATGTCCTTCGGGACCCTAGGGCCCTCAGAGACCCATTTTCTTGGTTCTAATATGTTGAGAGGGGTCATAGGTTTGTTTAGTTCCAATGCATTGAGAGGGGTCATAACTTAACCTATGACCCCTCTTGATGCATTTCATGAATAAATATGTCGCTAGGGGCCCAATGATCCCCAAGGATGCATTTGGTTGGTTCTAATGCATCAAGAAGGGTCATAGGTTAATTTATGACCCCTCTTGAAGCATTGCATGACAAGATATGTCCCTAGGGGCGCTAGGACCCCTAGGGACCCATTTGGTTGTTCAAATGCATCAATAGGGGTCATAGGTTAATTATGACCCCTCTTGGTGCATTTAATGATAACGTATGTCCCTAGGTGCCCTAGGATACCTATTGACGCATTTGGTTGGTTCTAATTTGTCAAGAGGGGTCATATGTTAACCTATGGACCCTCTCGATGCATTTCATGACAACAAATGTCTGTGGGGTCCCCCTCAACACATTTTATGAAAATGTATGTCAATAGGGGCCCTAAGGCCCTTAAGGACCCATTTGGTTGGTTCAAATGTGTCGAGATGGGTCATAGGTTAACCTATTACCCCTCTTGATGCATTTTGTGACAACATATGTCCCTAGGGGCCTTGAGACCTCTAGGGATGCATTTTGTTGGTTCTAATGCATCGAGAGGGGTCATAGGTTAACCTATGACCCTTCTCAACACATTTCATGACAACATATGTCCCTATGGGCCCTAGAAACCCTAAGGACACATTTGGTTGGTTCCAATGCGTCGAGAGGGGCCATAGGTTAATCTATGACCCATTTCGATGCATTTGATGACAACATATGTCCATAGGGGCTATAGGATCCTTAAGGATGCATTTGTTTGGTTTGAATGCATCGAGAGGGGTCATAGGTTAAGCTATGACCCGTCTCGATGCATTTTATGATAACATATGTCCTTAGGTGCCCTAGGACCTCTAGGGACACATTTGGTTGGTTTGAATACATCGAGAGGGATCATAGGTTAATCTATGACCCCTCTCAATGCATTTCATGAAAATGTATGTCCCTAGGGGCCTAGGACCCATGGAGATGCATTTGGTTGGTTCGAATACGTCAAGAGGAGTTATAGGTTAACCTATGACCCCTCTCAACACATTTCATGACATCTTATGTCCCTAAGGGCCCTAGAGCCCCTAGGGAACCATTTGGTTGGTTCCAATATGTCGAGAGGCATCATAGGTTAAACTATGACCCCTCTTGACACATTTCATTATAATGTATGTCCCTAGGGGCCATAGGGCCCCTAGAGACACATTTGGTTGGTTCTAATGTGTTAAGAGGGCTCATAGGTTAACCTATGACCTATCTTGATGCATTTCATGGCAATGTATGTACCTAGGGGTCATAGGGCACCGAGGGATGCATTTGGTTAGTTTCAATGCATCGAGAGGGGTAATAGGTTAACCTATGACCCCTCTCAATGCACTTCATGACAATGTATGTCCCTAGGGGCCACCCATTTGGTTGGTTTGAATGCATTAAGAGGAGTCATAGGTTAACCTATGACCCCTCTCAATGCATTTCCTAACAACATATGTCCCTAGGGGCCCTAGGGCCCCTAGGGACCCATTTGGTTGGTTCAAATGCATTGAGAGGGGTCATAGGTTAACCTATGACCCGTTGCAATGCATTTCATGACAACAAATGTTCTTAGCCTGTAAGGACCCATTTGGTTGGTTTGAATGCATCAAGAGGGGTCATAGGTTAACCTATGACCACTCTCAATGCATTTCATGACAACATGTATCCCAAGGAGCCCTAAGACCCTTGGGGATGCATTCTATTGGTTGTAATGCATCGAGAGGGGTGATAGGTTAACCTATGACCCCTCTCAACACATTTCATGATAGTATATGTCGCTAGGGGCCCTAGGACCCCTAAAGACATAACCCTTCTAAATGCATTTAATGACAACATATGTCCCTAAGGGCCCTAGGGACCCTAGTGACCAAGTTGGTTGGTTTGAATCGATGCATTTCATGACAACATATGTCCCTAGGGGCCCTAGAGTGTATTTGTTTGGTTCAAATGTGTTGAGTGGGGTCGTGGGTTCTCTTGATGCATTTCATGACAACATATGTCCTTATGGGCCCTAGAGCCCCTAGGGACCCATTGGGAAAGCATCTAAAGGGACACTAGTGGCCCTAGAGACATATGTTGTCATAAAATGTGTCGAGAGGGGTCATAGATTAAGCTATGACTCCTTTCGATGCATTTCATGACAATATTATGTCTATTAATAATATAATACTGTATATTTCAATATAATAATATTATAATACTATATATTTTAATATAATAATAATATATTACTAGATTAAATAACAATAATAATCATATATATTTCTAGATATTATATTTAATAATAATTATTATATATAATAATAATCATAATCATATGTAATAATAATATTGCCCACATTTCCCAAATTTTTGTTTCCCTTTAAAATTTCCCTCCAAAATTTCCAATTTTGGTGGTTTCCCTCCCAATTGGAAAATTCAAACTTTTTGGATGCTCGATTTCATATTGGGAATCTGATCTGTAATCAAATACCTGATTTGAAATTAGGTATCTGATTAGGCTTGGTATTTACCAAACCTATTTGGTGAACCCAAAAAATGTGTTTGAGAAGGGTTTCACTAACACTCAGACTTCAAGTAGCCATTTGACAATATTATTTTCATCGAAATTGAATGAAACGAAAAGGGTTTTTTTATAAAACTCTCAAGATTCCATCAATATAATTGTTGTCAAATTGTGAGTATGATAAGTATTTATTAGTTAATTTTTAGTATAGATGATTATAAAGTGTTGATTGACATACTGATAGAAAAATAGCTATAACTTTCAAATGGTATAACATTTTTGAAATACAAAAGTTGCATCACATTCTATGCTTCGACTAGTATAAGGAAAAAAATAAAAATCGTAAAGTTTCCAATTAGTTAAGGTGGTTAGACATGAGAGTTTTTTATTCTCAAAATGTTTTAGTAGAAAATTTATATTTAATTATTTATTTGGAATAAAAATATCCAAAAATATGTGTCACATACGTGCATGAGTCTATTTTTTATATCTATAATTGTATTAAAAAATATTATCATTTAATTTTGATTAAGGTGGTTAGACATACACCTACTTTTTATTTTCACCTTGAAATTTTCATAGTACTGCATTAAAATCTAAACTTTTGACCAATCAAATATTTTTTTCTTTGGATATGGCCTAGTAGTTTAGAAACTACATTCAATTTTCTATAGATTATTTTCTTACAAATTTTTGATACAAATTCTTGAACCACTTTAAAATTATGTGTCAAGTTGACATAACCCTAATTTTTTGGTTTTTAACTACCACTTAAGGTCATAGTTTGGTTGACCATGATCTTGCAGATACCCATAAGAAATGAGAAAAAAATGAGTTAAGAGCTTTTATTGATGAAGATTGGGCAGAAAGAATTGATTATATAAAAAGCACTAGTGGAGGAATATTCTTTCTTAGAAGGAGATTAGTATCTTGGACAAACAAGAAGTAGAATTCTATTTCTTAATCTATAGTAAAGGTAGATTATGTTGCTATGATAGTCAATTGTTCTAAGATAATATGGATCAAGAAATTAATGTTAGGAATGATGGAAGAAATCAAGGAACCATTGGTTATCTACTATGATAACACAAGTGCAATCAATATATCCAAAAATCTTGTGATGCACACAAAGACAAAACACATTACAATCAAGTATCATTTCTTAAGGGAATTGGTTCAAGACAAAGAGGTGAGATTGGAATATGTGAACACCAAGGCACATATAGAAGAAATATTTACTAACGATTTATCTAAGGATGCATTTATGTATCTAAGAGGTAAACTAGGGGTTATTCCCCTATTTGAAGCTCACTAAAGAAAAACATAGTGAGACATCAACCAAGCTCCAATAAAGATCTAACAAGTTGATGTAGTTTGTCACACTTCAGGTGTGAAATGCAGAGCATAATGCATATAAATCAATACATAAGGTACATATCAACATCAAATCTTTTATCCTTTGGCATTTGATGTAAAAGAGGGAGAGTTTTGTATCTCAGAAGGAAGATATTTAGATGATGGAATATACAACAACGAGAAAGAAAATAATAGTAGTCCATAGTAGAGTGTTGACATATATAAGAGGGAGAACTCATGTGGAAGTAGTTGACACAAATATAAGTAGAATCTCAAAGGGAGTTGACATGGATGAGAATCATAATGAACCTAAGGATATTATCTAATTACTCATACTCTTAGCAGTCTATATTGACATGTTGTGAACTAGCATCAATACCAAAGAGGAAGCTTATGGGAAATAATTCTTCAATTGTATGTTGTCATTGATGTTACACAAATGTTATTATTAACTGATAAATGAAGATTTTTTAGTATTAACCTTGCATATTTGAGTAGTGGCCAAGAAGTCGGGTAAAGGATAACTTTAAGTGTTAATCGAGAAGCTGGTTAATGAAGGAAATCATTCTTGTAGTATTAACCGAGTGGAAGGGCATCAAAAGACTCATAGTGTTAACTGACTGTTCAATCTTAGTATTGACTGAGTGATAATAGAATGCAATTTTCTAATAAGTCAATTGATTAAGGCCTACTATTTGGATGTTTGTTGATTATTTCGAAGGGTATTCAATCCAACTTGTCCTAGCTTATGATATATAAGAAAGGTTAAGTTGTGAGGATAAACTATACAAGTGAAATATGAAATAAGATGGATATGTGAGTGAAGAAAAAAGAAGACTAGGAAAGTGTGGAAGATAAACTACAAAGAACATTTGATCAGTAAGGATCTAGAGATAAAGCCAAAATAGAGATCGAAATGTAAAGATATTTGTTTCATAAATCAGGTCAAATTATTGTTACCTTCTAACCATTGTAATAGTGAAGAAATATCTTAACTGAGTTGACTTAAAACATGTTATAAATTCTCTAACAAGGTTGTACTTATAGTATGTTTTGTAAGAATTAACAGGGTTGGCTCCTAATAGGGCCCACTTTAGAAGAGCAAAAAATATTGTAACTAGTCACATGGTGGTTTTCCAAATTGGGTTTCCATGTTAAATCTTGATGCCATCTATGTTCATGTTATTTGCTTATGCTTTATGTTCTGCAACTAAGTTACCAAAGGTTATAATAGATTAATAATCATAAGATTTCTTTGTTAACCTAGTGACAATAATATTCTAGTGTTTACCAAGTTGGATAGTATTGCATGATAAGTGAAAATTTTGATTTTACATCTAGGGACAAGGAATTATTTTTGTGTTAACAGATTCACCCCTCCTCTCTCAGTTACAATTTACATTTCCAACACATATGAACTGCTATGCATTGTAGGACCCCTAAAAATATATCTTATCATGGAATGGGGTGAAAGGGGTCATATTATTCCTTATGACCCATTTTAAATGATTAGAGTAAATATAATATGTCCCTAGTGATCCTAGGATCCCTAGGAGTTCATATGTTTTCATCAAATGGGTCCAAAGGGTTCATAGGATTTTGTATTGCCCATTTTAACCCATTTGATGACAACATATGAACTCCTAGGCATCCTAGGACCACTCCAGATATATGTTATCATACAATAAGTTGAAATGGGTCATAGGATACCCTATAATCCCTTTCAACCCATTCCATGACAACATATGAACCCTTAGGGGTCCTAGTATCACTAGGGACATATATGTTATCATAGAATGGGTCACAAGGGGTCATAGGATATCCTATGATCCCTTTCAACTTATTAGAATAAATATAATATCTCCTTAAGGGTTATAGAACACCTAGGGACATATGCTATCATAAAATTGGTTGAAAGGGGTCATAGGGTATCCTATGACCCTTTTGACCCATTCATTGACAACATATGAACTCATAGGGATCCTAAAACCACTAGGAACATATGTTATCATAAAATGGGTCAAAAGGGGTCTTAAGATATCCTATGAACCCTTTTAAACCATAGAATGAAAAAATATTAACTCCTAGGGGTCCTAAGACCCCTATGGACATATGTTATCATGGAATGGGTCAAAAGGGGTCATAGGATTCCCTATGACCCCTTTTGATCGATTAGAATAAACATAATATATCTCTAAAGGTCCTAGGACCCCTAGAATTCATATGTTTTCATTCAGTAGGTCAAAATGAGCGATATAATATCACATGATTCTTTTGAAATGACTCAATGGAAACATATGAAATCCTAGGGGTACGTCTTAGGAGCACTGCAAATATATGTTATCAAAGAATAGCTTGAAAGGGGTCATAAGATACTTCATGACCCCTTTCGACCAATTCGATGACAACATATTAACCCCTAGGGCTCCTAGGACCCCTAGGGACATGCGTTGTCATAGAATCAGTCAAAAGGGCTCATACGATACCCTATGGTCCCTTTCAACCCATTCAATGACAACATATGAACTCCAAGTGGTCATTTGACCCCTAGGGGAAATATTATCATAGAATGGGTTAAAAGTGGTCTTAGGGTATCCTTTTTCCCCTTTTAATGCATTTGATGACAACAATTGAAATTTTAGGGATCCTAGCACCACTATGGACTTATATTATCATGGAATAGGACAAAAGGGGTCATAGTATACCCTATGACCCCTTTTGACCCATTCCATGATAACATATGAACTCTTATGGGTACTTGTACTACTAGGGACATATGTTATTAGGAAAAGGGTTGCAAGGGATCATAGGATACCCTATGACCTCTTTTGATCGATTAGAATAAATATAATATGTTTCGACCCATTTGATGACAACATATAAACTCGTAGGGGCCCTAAACCCACTGAGGGCATATGTTACTATAGAATGGGTTGAAAAGAGTCATAATATACCCTATAACCCATAGGGACATATGTTATTATGGAATGGGTCAACTTGGTCCCTAAATGCCCTATGACCCTTCAAGTGATAAGAATAAATATAATATGTTCATAGTGCTCCTAGGACCCCTAGTAGTTCATATGTTGTCATTAAATGGATCAAAAGGGTCCATATGATACCCTATGACCCTTTTGAACCCATCCAATGATAACATATCAACTCATAGGGTCCTATGACCCCTAGGGATGTATATTATCATAGAATGTGTTCAAAGGGGTCATATGATACTCTATGGACCCTTTTGACCCATTTGATGACAACATATGAACCTTTGGGCGTCCTAGGACCCCTAGGGACATATTTTATCATGGAATGGGTCATAAGGGGTCATAAGATACCCTATTACCTCTTTCGACACATTCAATGACAACATATGAACTCCTAGTGTTGGGCCCATTTTCCATTGCACCAAAAGACATGACTATTAGTGAACATGGAACACCACATAATTAACCACCTGTGGGCAAGGGAGCACGTCGCATCACCCAACAATCTCCCCCTCGATGCGCATACCAGGTGCTTACGCGGGTCGGGAAGGCACTGGGGAGATTTGAACCCATGACTAGGCCAAAACCAGGCTCTGATACCAATTGTTGGGCCCATTTGCCATTGCACCAAAAGCCATGACTATTAGTGAACATGGAACACCACATAATTAACCACCTGTGGGCAGGGGAGTGCGTCGCATCACCCAACACCTAGAGGTCCTAAGACCACTAGGCACATATGTTGTCGTAAAGTGGGTTGAAATTTTTGTCCTAAAATTTTTGTACTATTGCATTAAAATATGGGCTTTTGACTGATCAAATTACATTATTTTTAGATAAAACCTAGTAGCTTAGAAACTACATCCAATTTCCTACAAATTCTATTCTTAGATCTTTTAAATGTAAATTTCATAACTAGTTCAAAATTATACATCAAGTTGTCACAAACCTGACTTTTTGATTTACACTACCACTTAAGGGTATAGTTTTTCCCATCATGATCATGCACATACCCTACTCAACTTGGTTTGGTTTTGGGGAGAACATCTCAGTTGGTGCAAAAACTTACATTCTTGTGCAATTGAAAGCTAAATGGTGCATCTTTCAAACCATTCATCTTGGGACCAATTTGTTAGCTCCATTGGCTCCAGTTAGCCTTGAGAACAATCTAATGCATGATATACCTAAGTGTACATAGCTTAGTTTTTGGATAGTCAACTTGGTTTGGTTTTGGTAATCAAGTTTTAGTTGGTGAGAAAACTTGCATTCTTGCACAGTTGAAAGTTGTTAAATGGCACTTCTTTAACACTATTTTTATTAGGACCAGTTTGTCAACTCCACTGGCTCTAGTTAACCAGGAAAATGCTAGTTGACACCTTGTTTCATTCACGTATCCTTAAGAATGCTTTGCGGCATGATGGACCTAAGTGTTCCCAAGGTGCACTAAGTGGAATGGGGCAATGATTTTAAGATGGTAATATCTCAGCCCTCGTAATGGGCATTGAAGATTTGTTAAGGGCACAAGGATAGTGTCATGTAGGCCTAAGTGTATGTAGCTATGTTTTGAGAAACTCAACTTATTTTAGTTTTCGAAAACATGTTTTAGTTGGTCCAAAAAGTCACATTCTTTTGTAGTTGAAAGTTTCTTAATGGTGCTTCTTTCAACCTATTTTTCCTAGAAGTGAATAAAATGTTGTAGCCTTAAGAATACTCTAATGCATGATGAACCCACGTATTCCCATGGTGCACTAAATGGAATAAATGCATAAATTTTTCTGTAGGGGAACCCATGGAAGGAAACTATAGAGGATAAGGTCACATTAAAGTTGTATGTTTATTTTGTTTAGCTATTTGAGCAATAAGTCCTATTTTATTTGGTATTGCAAGGTGCGACATGAGTATAAGAAAACATGTGCAAATGACCAAGTAAGGACATGTGTGGTAGAGCCTTGTCATTTTGGATATTTTGTGGTCCTAGGAATATCTATGTTTGGTCATTATCTATTGAGTCCTACAAATGTTGGTCAATGAGGTTGATTGGAGGAATGAAGAAGTCAGTGTGTGTGAACTTTGATGTATGAAGTTGATTTGATGTATTAATATTTTTCATATATATATATATATAAAACTATAACATAGTTAATGTAAAAGTTTCAAGAACTATTGTATCACTCATTTAAAAGTTGCTAAACTAAATGTACCAAGGCTATCAAACAACCAAACCCTTCCTCTATGCTAAAACAAGACCTTTAGATAAGGTTTCAATATGAGCACCTATTGTGTACATAGGTGAGTGATAGAAAGGTTCCTATTATGGAGGATAATCAAATGCCATAAAGGAAGCCACATCAGATTTTTTACCAAATAATGCATTCTATCAAATTTCCTTGAGGTAAATGCGATGATTGTCATCAACGTTGAGGCCATGATAATTATATTATCATGGAATACACAAAATTCATCACAAACTTTCACAAAAATGAAACTAGCAAGTATAAATTTGATTCAAAAAACTATGTCGCCATCTTCCCATCTATACAAACTATGAAATCATGTGAAAGGAATGATAAAAGAAGTAATATGCACTTTTCAAGGCATCAAGTTTGGACACATTTCATTAAATCTATTAATGCTTAACTCTCCAATAAATATGTCTGATGAAGGAATATACATTATATTGCATGTAAATTATTCAACTAATTATCTTATGGAGATGCCATCCCATAAAATATAATGATATCAGTGATTGTGTTGTGATACAAGGATTCACAATAGAAAGTGGTTGCACACGTGAAAGTAGATATGAAATCAAAGTCACTAGATCTGGGGCATTTGACAAAATTTATTTAATAAAAGTTATTTAGTAAATGTGATGATTTTACAATGTTTTCACTTTAATGTTGTTCAATAGGATGTATGAATGTATGACTAATGGAATAAAATAAGATAAAGTTCTTGATCAAGCATAAGTTGTGACTTATGAAAAATGATAATTATGTATCGTGGTCATGGAATAGATAACTATAGAGTTAGAAATTACTATAAGTTGTGAGGTATGTTTAATGGAAAGATAAACTTAGGATTTAGGATTTTTTTTAGTATCCCATAAATGTTTCAAGTGTTGGTTTTGATAAGACTAGTCTACATCTTAGGGTTTCTTTACAAATAAGGGCTAATTAGACCTATTAGGTCACCATAACATTTTAGTAAATTGATTCTTTTATTCTTAGTTAGGGATTGGAAAGGGTATCTAGAACTACCATTAGTTGTTTAAGTCCTTTTGAAAAATTGAAGGTTATGTAGTAAATATTGGTATGATAGGCCAACTACGAGGAATGAGGACTCTATTAGAAGAAAGTATGTCCTATTAATTTGAAAAATCCAAATAAATGGTTGGAACATGGTTAATAAGAGGATTTAACTCATTTTCCAAGTTGGAAAGGATTCGTGAGTATTTTGGTGTGTTTTGGGGAGGTGGACCCAAATAGCCTAGTTAGAGGCATCTAAGGAGCAAGTGGCATATTGATATTTTGCACTTATTTTGAGAATTGAATAAATACCTATTATGGGTGTAATGAATCTAAGTAGAAGGGAGTGAACATGTTCAAAATTATTTCAAGTTGATGTATACACTCTTGTGTTGAGAGGGTGTGCTCCCACACTAGAAATGAAGTTGCATACAATTATATAGCAATAAATGACATACCTTTGGCATTTTTTTACAAGATAACGTAGATAAATAAATGAAGTTAAAATTAATAACAAAGAAATAAAAGACATATATAGAGAATCATAGAGCAATATTGTCATTTTTTATCATGCTAACATATTAAATTGGATACAAATTGCATTCAAATGATATACATGAAATACTTAAAACATAAACATGATATATATATATATATGTGTGTGTGTGTGTGTGTGTGTGTGTGTGTGTGTGTGTGTGTGTGTGTGTGTCATACATCAATAATCTGATACATCAACTATATGTCTAATAAGTTTATACACCAAATATATGTCGAATATGTCATGCATCAATTATAATATATAAAAAGTAGAACGAATATACATCAAGTTGTACATGTGGACTTTATGTCAAAAATGTCATAAATCGAATACGATATACAAATCCTTGGGATTAATTCTTGATAGATATTGTAGGTTTGTTTGTGGAGACCTAAATTTAGGATTGGACGTAACTAATGATATACATCTTGTCTTTGTAGAGGATGATCCTTCTTCAGTTATTGTGAGGGAACATTCTCATAGTCATCATTTTCCACTTAAACATTCTTATAAGTTTTACATGATCGTAGATCCTTTGATAAAGTAGTTCGAGGAGGTCTACTTTACTCTAGAGGATATATTTGAGTGTTTGGAGATTTGTATTCATGAGTCTAAAACTTAACTTGAGATTGTTACATGGTTGAGATTGTTCATACTCATGTGTTCTTGGATATTCCTATTCAAGTTTCCTAAGACATCTTACATTTTGATGGTTCTTCCTAGAAATTGGAGAGGATTCTTTGACACACCTATGACATGATTTTTTCCTAAATGGAATAAAATCATTCAATTTTCTTGGTGCAAATTCTACATTGATCCATGAACATCTATTATGGCTGTAGTACATTCAATATTGGGGGGTTGGGGGGGAAGGATTTGGTTTGATTCTTATTGGTTAGTGGTATTATCAACAACCAAGGACATGGCAACACATCATCAGACTTCACAGACATCATAATCCATTTAGATTCCCCTTCCTTAGTCCTATCCAAAATGGGAGAAATTGTTGCATTTGTACTTGGTCTATCTTTTTCCCAAGGGAATGAATTTTGTTTGTAGGAATTGGATTCTCTTTTCTCTTCAAGAAATTTCTATCACTTGCATCACCTTATCTAGTTGATAGTTTATGACTTGCATAGCTTATAGTTATCATGCATTGCCTATATATTTAAACACATCTACATTGTATTTCATTGATTTGGGTGAACATTATTGAATAAAATTGTGAAACATGTTAGCATTAATAGAATTGTGCATCATTAATGTTACAAATTCGCTTATATGTAAATGACATATCTAGAAAGAACTTTTTGGATAGATCCCAATTCAAGTAGAGTCAATGTACATACTACTTGTATATTCTCTCACCTATTACACTTTTAAAATGAAAAAGTAGATCTATTATTCACATAAAAAAATAGAATTTCAATTTTTAAAAATACATGATTAAATACATCCTTGATGTTGTTAAAATAATGATTCATTTATTATAAAATTTAAAAGTAAAAATTCCAAAGCTAAAAATGTGAGTAATAAACACACCTAATTTCATTTAGTTAACCTAAATCATAGCACATGTGTTTGTGTCATACTTAAAAGTCCCCTCATTTTCAAAAAATATTTCCCTAAACTCCATTTTGTCACCCCGTCTAATTCCCACTCAATACCCCTCACACCATTTTTCCTATATAAACCCCCACCCCTACCCCCTCCCCACTATTTAGGCAATATATTTCCCCTCCCACCCCCCTCCCCCCTCCCCTTTTTGCCCATTTTTAACCTCTAAGTGTGAATGCACACAGTATTGTATTGCTCATTAGTGAAGATCCCATTGTAATAAGTAACTTCTTCATGGACCTTTCTCCTCACCTATCTTTGATGACCTTTAATCTAAATGCCAACATCCTAAAATATAGGATGAGAATATTTTAATCTTAACTTTTTTACACAATTATTTCCATACAAAAACAAATACCAAACTAAGTTATAAAAATACATGATTAAATATTTCCTCAATGTTATGATTAGGTAAAGTGGGAAAAGGCTCAAACCTATTACAAAATTAACATCAAGTCCATAGACAAAGAGATAGAGTCACAAGCAATGACACCTTACTAAAGCATAATAGGAAAAAAACTAACCAATTGAACTATCAAGATAAAAAATAAAGGAGAAAATTGTACTAGCTTCGGAAGGTGAAAACAAAAAATTCCTTATAGAAGCTAAAACACAAAAACAACTAAGCAACGAGCAATAACAATCAAACACTGAACCAACACAGAACTAGCAAAACCATATCTAGAAAGTATTGAACACTAACCCTACAACACCATAGCAATAAAAAAAAAAAAAACAACCATCAAACACCAACAATTGAACATTCAACAACCACCAACACTAGAGGAAATGATATAGAAGACCACCCAACTATCTTTATGGATCCTTGAGCTAGTCTAGGAAGAACTACTTGAGGGGACAGAATGAAATAGCCTCACTCATCCCCTAAGAATCCTGCAACTTAAACTCCTCTTTACATAGAGTATGCTCCCTTCTTTTCCTCTTTGCTTTTCCTTTTCTCCATCTCCATTCTTATTCACCCAATGGAAGATTCCATCTTAATCTAGGCATCATTTTGTTGAGAGGCTAACTCCTTAAGTTGATCACCAAGGTTATCTTGGGCCTTTTTTATAGAGTCGAGGGTCATGAGTATTTCATTTTTCTCCTCCTCTAAGGGCACCTTGTTCTAAATTTTTGACAATTGCTTCTCTAGTTGCTCCCAATTATGTGATTTTCACCAAATTCTCTCCCCACATTCCACCAAGCTTTGCCATGTTTACTAGTAGTACAATCCTCTGCTTTCCTCTCCATTTCCACAATAGCTTCAAGTTTCGTAATTATCCAATGGGTAATGTGTATGTGAAATAAAAACCATCTCGAAAGAGCCTTAAGCTTGTTATGACAAATGGCCTACTTATTTGAGTGTAAGACAAGAATTTCCAGGTCCATAGAGCCATCCTTCCTTTTAGGGAGAGGACCAAGAAAATTTTTCCGAGATAGTTCTAGATCTTCAATGTCGAATAATGATTTATTCATTATAATAATATTCAAAATCTCTAATTTGAATGCTAAAATTACAACCAATTATCAAATCTTCTTAAAGATATCTCCTCTCTTATCCTTGATGCCCTTTGATCTATATGTTAACAGCCCAAATACAAGATTAGAATGTTGTAATCTTTAACTTGAAAAATTATTGTTATACATAAACCAAATATCAAAATAACAAATATGATTAAAGATGTCCTTGATGTCGAAATAAGGGTTCCTTTATTATAACATTTAAAATTTATTATTCCAAGTCTGAAATTGCAAGTTGTAGACGCTCAAAAATGGTTCGCATATACGACCTCATCACTTCTTCATACTAATTTGTCCCATTTTCTCATTCTACTAACTTCAATCTTTTGGCCAGATTGACCATATTTTGTCATTTGTATCCCCTTTCGTATCAATTTCATATCAACTCAGAATCATATCAAATCAACTCGGAATCATATCAAATCAACTCAGAATCACCCCAAGTCAACTTAGAATCACTCAAAATTGGTCCTAATCAACCCAAAACATATCAAACATCCCAAATCAATCATCATTTATCCGCTCCCAGGCATTGTTGTGGCTTTCAGTGTCTTGGAAACCTATCAACTTATCAATCTTATCAATCTAACCTTAGTACTGTCATGGCTCTCAGTACTAGGTCAAAATATCATTCATGTCACTCAATATTTGATGTTGTTGAGGCTTTCAATGTCAGATCATGGCATCATCAACCATTTTAATAATATTGACAGTGTCCGTCAGTGTTATTATGATCAAACCTTATCAATCAATTTCAATCCTGTAGCATTTACAATGTCGGTTAAATGTTACATATCAATTTATTCATGTCATGTGTCCTTGGCATGTTATCAATTTTGATCTATCAATTAATTTGATCGTGGTTTTGGTCTACCTTTTCATCATCTTATTCGATATCCATCATTGTCACATTTTCATCAAAGGATACGGTCGCATTCATTTAATCAATTTGGCCAATTATCTACTAATTTTCTCTATAGGATTAAATAACCCATAATTTAATCCTATTCTTTCTAATTATTCTTCCCAATTATCATCCTCAATTAATTAATTTTATTAATTAATTGATTCATTATTTGTAAACCATGGAGATTCTTAATTTCCTAAGTTCCATTTTTTCATCATTAAATCCATTTTATACTAATTCTTATTTTGTGGAATAAGAGGATTTTTAATTCAAATATTCCATAAAATATTGCATCATCATGACACTTGGATGTGACACCTCGTGGATCCTCCTTTGACACTTGGCTGAGATTTGTCATAATCAAATATTATTACCTCTTACGCATGTCCCTATTTGGCTTATTTGTCATAGATTCTTGGCTTTAAGTGGGTTGAGGAATCTTATGATGCGTCATAGATTCTCTTCCAAATTTGACTCTCCCGTGTCATAGAATCTTACTTTTGGCATATTCTGTCATATGCATCATAGGAAATATTATTACCTCTTACAGATGTCCCTATTTGGCTTATTCATCATAGATTCTTTGCTTTAAGTGGGTTGAGGAATCTTATGATGCGTCATAGATTCTCTTCCAAATTTGACTCTCATGTGTCATAGAATCTTACTTTTGGCATATTTCGTCATATGCATCATAGGAATCTCTTGCCACATCGCATGTCAGTGGGTGACAAATCCAATGCCCTCACTTTGAGTGAAAATTATAAAATGAACACTCTTTCTCTCATTTTGGGGTCTCTTGAATCCTAGAATGCTTAAGTCTTGAGTCCTTGAATCTTTGAGTTTTTGAGTCTCTACTAATTTGCATTTTGCATTCTCACTCTCACAATACAATCACACTTCAAGTATTCTCATGGCTTTATCACTATCATAGGCTTTTGCTTCAATTTTGTGTGCACTATAGGAAACTTTGGAGCTACAATCATTTGGAGAAGAAAGAAGGACATGGGAGCTACAAATGGAAAAGGGAGTTTTTGATTATGCTTGCTTTCTTTTGTTTGGTTTGGCTTTCATGGTAGACTAGTGGGTGCTAACGTATGTTGATTGGGTTGGTGATTTTCTCAGAGTGTGTTATGCATTTTTTTACCCATTTTTCTGGTCCTACATTTGGTGAACCCGACGTGAACATGCATATCTATCTTGAGTTTTCTTGTTTGTGCTTGTAGGTACAAGGAAGGAGCTCACTTGGAAGGGTATAACGACTATCTACTCTTCTTTTTCACACATAGATTAATCAGGGGGTCTAGTAAAATGCTTATATGCTATTGTTTCATGCATTCTATTAGCTTGCTGTCCTAGGGCGCACTCTGCTCTGTCAGGGCGCACTTGGGACCCCTAGGAGCAGTTTTAGGAGCCCAAAAGACACCAAAACCTCTTTTTGCTGTTTCCAACTTACCAACAGTGCCCATCTGGGCCCCAACTACATCATTGATGCAATCTGCACTATTTGGGTGGACTTGGGAGTGTAGCTCTAAAAATTTCAGTTCCTGGGTCTTGACTAGGCACCCATTTCCCCACACCCTGCACCTGACTTCCCAACTGCGCCCTAAAACTACCAATTAAACCTAACTGGCCCCCAACTACATCATTGATGCAGTTTGCACTATCTGGGCGCACTTGGGGATGTACAAAGCCATTTTGGCCTTCTAGGGAGCAATTTGCACTATCGGAGCACACCTAGGTTCACAGTAAGCACATACACCAATCAAAATTTGCATTTCAATTTCCTATCTCTCTCTAGGACATAGATTAGGTGATTTTTGTGTTACTGATGGTCTATTTGCAGCATGTGGCAATCGTGGGATGAAGACATGATCATAAACTACTAATGCTTTGTTTGCAGGACGTTGTCAAAGACTTTGTGTGTCTTTCAAAACTATGTGTGTGGATTTCCTAGATTAGATAACATTTCATTTGGTGCTTAAAAAGGACCTTTTTCTTTTCTTCCTAGCATGTCTACAGTGTTAGATCCCTAGGAGTTGCACTGGACGTATCCTCTCCCCTCGCCATTCGTGGATCTTGGGTGTAAGAGAAATCCGTGTAACTTCTATAGGAGGCCTGCCTTGGACCAAGATACTTGATATTGGGTATGCCAAGGGACGACCTCAGAGCGGTAATGGGCCAAAGCCAGGTCAACATTCCAGCCGCTATATAAAACTCGATTATAGTGAAAGCTATGTCGGCGGTATTGCTACATGATAGCTCTCCTCCAGTACCCTTGTGGTGCATCAAACCTCGATTCTCGGGGCTGAGAGACCTTCTACGAAAGTTTATCATTAACTTGCCGAACAGAATGCCCTTACTAAAAACCATGTTTTAGTGGCCAAAATCCTTTCTATCCATTGGCTCAAGGGGTCACCCATGCTCGTGAAGACATCCTACATTCTCGTGGTCCTTAATAGAGGCAACAGTCCCTTGGGAAGTCATGCCCCTTGGGAAGCGGATCTTGGTAGCCCCGAGAAGTGAGTGCGCTGTAAGGGGGAGCCTGTGGTGCCAAGATCCTAGGTTTTCCACTCTAGATAAGCACAGCTGAACTTCGGTTCAAGTAGGAATTTAGTGGATACTGTCCTAAAAGCCTAGGTTGTGGTGTGTTTGTTAACTTTTTACAATAGCTATTCTTGTCTTAATGTGTCTTGTGTGTGTGTAATACATAATCAAGATAAAAGCCAAACTGTTAAATTTACACCTTGGATATCATTTGAACTTGTCAAAACCTCACACATTGCCAAAACATTTCAACCTTTATCAAACTTTTCAAAAATTGATTCAACACACTCGAACCTTGGAAAACATGGTGACTTGTGCTCTTAAATGTGCTTGGAAAAACGTAAATCTCACACTTGCATAGATTTCACTTGCATTCACCCTAGTCTAGGCTTCATTCTTACATCATATAGACATCATATTGCACCTTTTAGTCCTCTTTTAGTATCTATTACTTTTCATATTGCATCCATTTAGGTTCATTTTTACTTTCCTTAATTTTTGCATTCCCATCTCAGAACCAGCACTTTGCATTCACCGCCTTGCATCTTTGCATGCCTATTCATCATCTTGACCACTTTATCCATCATTCTGGGTGTCCTAATCATCATTTTGAGCATCCAAACTGGCCCTAACACTGTCTTCTACCATTTATTTCTCTATGACATCAATCCTGAAACCATAGCTTCCAAAATTGCATGAGTTTTAGCCCAGCTTACCAACTGTGCCCAGAAACTACCAACTGCGCTCAACTGGGCCCCAACTACATCATTGATGTAGTCTGCACTATTTGGGAAAACTTGGTGGTCTTGAGACCTAGTTTTGGGTTCCAGATAACATTTTGGGGCTTCAACAGTGTCCTTAGGTACTTGGTTAGCTCCCCTTGCACTAGCTTGCCCGGATTTGCATTCTACAGCACCTAATCGTCATCACCTTCACTTAAGACATAATTCTATATGTCATAACCTTCATTTTTCATCTCCCAACCCATCCTAACATCAGCCCCAGCATTTTGGCTTCCTAACATGTCAGTTTGGTAACCATACCCCTTAGAATCAGCAAACATTCTTCCTAGCTTACCAATTGCGCCTAGAAACTACCAACTACACCCAAACTGGCTCCAAGCGCATCAATGAAATAGTTGGTACTGTTAGGGTGCACTTGGCACTATTAGGGCACACTTGGGTACCTACACGACCATTTTGGGCCTCTGAACTGCACTTTAGGACCCCAAAACTGCATCTAGGAGCCTCTAGACCTCCCTGTTCTACACTTGACCCAAAATCGTATCTTGCACCTAGAATCCCCTTTTGCATCATAGGAATTGTCTGTATCACATATCCACTCAACATCACCATCATTTTGAGTCCTCAAAACATCATTTTGAGTCCTCAAAACATCATTTTGAACCCCCAAAACCTTTTAATTTAGTCAAAAATCTGGAAAAAGTATAAGTCTTAGAGTATCTCCTAGTGTTGATGGATAATGTATCTTGACTAGTCCTTTTATCTTTGCTTATCATTTTCTTTGGTCAAAATTTATCTATGTCTTGATATATTTGACCTTTTCATCTTTTATCAATTTGATCTTTTTGTCTTTTATCAGTTTTTGGTCAAGATCCAAAGTCCTTTATCACAAGGTTAAACTCTTAGGCAAAATAATTTCAAAAGGTTTTATCTAAGTTCAAAAATTTCCATTTACCCTTTTCATAGCATCCCCAAACGTCATTTTGACCTACCCTAGTAGTATATCCCCTTCATATTGCATTGATCAAAATCCTTAACATCATTTTCACTACCAAACCCTATCAAATTGTCCATCAACCAAATTACCTTCTTGAGCATTTACCCTCATTTTGCATGTCCCAAACATCATCATGAACCCTAGAACATCATCCTTTGCATGATATACCTTGCATACATCAACCTTTAGTACCCTTAAAAAGTCCAAAATGTAACCCTAATTGTCATTTTGCATACCTTAGAGTCATTTTCATTCCCTCTAGTCAAACCTCAAAACATCACCTTGCATTTGCATTTGCATAGCATCCCTAGGACATTTGCACTTTGCACATCAAAACCTTAATTCATCTAGTATTTCCTCACATTGCATAACATTCCTAAAGAATTAAAAATCCCAAAAAAAAAACAATCATATCTTGCATATCCATCACTCTAAAATCACCCAAAACACTCAAAAAATTCCATTGCATTTGCACTCTTAGGTATCATGCCAGCACAACCAAAACCTCGTCCAAGACAAAGAAAGAGCAAGAAAATCCAACAAACCTTTGCGAAGACCAAATCGAGGCATCACAACCATTACTATCAAACCCTTTGAATATGTATCTACAAGATCCTCATAATCGAGCTATGGCACAACAAACCTTGAACAATGCACCTACCATGATATTTCCTCCAAACACTTCCCCCACACATGGGATGGTTCAATGGAGTCTTGACTTTGAACCTATATTCGTGCCAATGCCACCAGGAGAAGGAAGTGTACCAACCTCACCTAAAGATGAACAATCACATTCATTTGAATTCAACCAACCTAACACATCAAACATACAACAAGGTATTGTACACCTAAGTGATGGCTCTGACACTTATTATGGCATCACTGATGAGGAAATGGCTAGGGCATGTCAAGACAAAAGTTTTCACAAGAACTTCAAATGTTTGGCAGCTCAAGAAATTGTCAAATTTAATCCAAACTTGGAAGGTCCTAGGTCCAAAAATCAAACCAACACAACAATTGAAAACATCCAACCCATGATAAATTTGGACTTAGACAAGGGAAAACAACCTTTGGAGTTTTTAAACACAATAATGGCACCTATAAGATCCCATCAAGAACCAACAATTGAAATCCTCCAAAGTACATTTGAACACATCAATCTCAACCCCTTGTTTGATGAAATACCACCAATCCCTAAACACCCCAAAAGGACATTAAGACTTGATTTTAGTCACATGATGCAACAACAAGATGCACCTAAAGGGACCTGTGCTCTAGGGATGCCAGACGTACCTTCTTTGGAGGCAAATCAACAAAGTACACCTTTGCTCCTAACTTTACCCAGTACTATGACATCAAACACTATGGAGCCTCTCATAAATACAACGTGTGAAACATCAAGCGCAACCATCCCTATGGACACACAAAGGAAAAGTCTTATTGACATTACACCCATTCCCAATAGAAATGTATCTCATAGTCAAGTCAATATGATGTCGCAAGCAGGAACATCTAAAACACAAAGGTACCAAAATAACAATACAAACATGACGTTCAATTCTCAAGGACTTAGTCAACCCCCACGACAACAACAACCTACAATGGTACAAGGACTCAACACTTCCAAGGCAGAACCAAGTCTACATCCACTTGACACACATCCCACATATCAACAACAACAACCACAAGTGGGGCAAACATCCAACATTCCTAACATGCAATCCCACGTGGACCCACTTGACTTACACACAATTTATCAAAAACAATTCCAACAACAACAAATGATGTTTGCTAAACAACAAGAGCAACTCAAGGAATAGTTGGAATACCAAAGATGCCTTGAGCAACAAATCGCATACCAGCAACATTTGTTACAACTACAACATGTGTCACAACAACCTTAACAAATACCTCTACAACAACAAGCACGCACATGGTCTCACATACAACCAACAGAGGTATCCCAACAACAACCACAACACATGGCACAACAACAACACATGGTACAAAAATCATAGTCAATCCCACAAAAAGTGCCACATCAAATACCACAACAAGTTCCCCAACAATAGGGACCTTTTTGTCTTCGAGGTGCCAACATACCTCCACCACCTAGCGACACTTCATCAGATTCATCAGACACAGAAATGTCAGAATCAAGTAGACATAGTTCTTGCCATAGCAAACAATCTACTCATAGACACAAAAGACTTGAAGGAAAGACCATCATGCAAAACCCCAATGAAGAAATATTACAACAATTCAAAAAAATTTCCAAACAAGTCGAGGCATTGGGAGTCCAAAAGAAATAGGCTCTATATACAGAAAGGGACCTACGTCCTAACCCATTCGATAAAAGTCTATATATGCCTCCATTCCCAAGACACTTTGAGGCTCCAAGGTTTGAAAAATATCGAGGAAAAGGCAACCCTATTGATCACATCTGAGAATTTTGTGCTTTATGTACTGAACTCAGTGATGAACCCACTTACCTTATGAGATTGTTCCCTCATTCTTTAGGTGGGCCTGCACTTGAATGGTACTCCAAACTTCCTGGTAATATCAAATCTTGGTCAGAGCTAGCAGACAAGTTTATCTCCCACTTTTCCTTTAACATTACAAATGAGGTGACACTTTTTGATTTGTGCTCAACTAAATAGAAGAAGGGAGAATCATTCATCACATTCTTATTGCACTGGAGAAGCTTAGTTAGTCAATGCTCACTAGACATTCCTGAAGAACAACAAGTAAACTTGTGCATTGAAAACTTAGTCCCAGACTTAATGTATGAACTCAAAATCAAGAGTCCAAGCACCATTTCTAAACTAATGAAAAAAGGGGCTAGTATTGAAGATGCTCTTATCCGTAAGGGAGTCCTCAAGATAAACAAAGAAAACACAAACACCAACTTGTCTAATGACAAGGCAAAAATTTTCTCCAAAAACAAGAATGTGACTAATGATGGTATTATAGATGCTCGCACAATTAGCACAACACAACCTCAATTGACTTTGAAAGGTGTAAACCCTACAAATTCACAAACCTCTAATCAAACATCAACTCCACAACAAAAAACTGAGACTTCCACACAAGACAAACCTCAAAGACATCCTAGAACCAAAGACAAAAAATTTACACCATTGGGAATACCACTTGAGACTGCATTACAACAGTTATTGAGTAATAACTTCCTGCAATTACCTCCAATCAAAGATGAACCATTGACTAAAGCTAATTGGTGGGATGACAAAAAGTATTGTGATTACCATCGCACTAAAGGAAACAAGACTTCATCATGCTTCCAATTGAAACATGCAATACAAGACCTTATTGATGATGGTGTCATCACAGTTGATCCATCAGTATTAGCATCCAACTCTGATCATACTATTTTCAAAGATCCTTTGGGTAATCATGACAAAGAGAAACCCTCAAGTTCAAACTCAAACTCACAAGGTAATGTGAATTACACACGTACGGCTATGACTACACCATCAATTGCTTTAATGAGTCCGACTTTCCCATATCCACATTCACATTGAAGGCTGAAGACCCTCATTATGCTATCACTACACACCGTAGCAAGATTACCCTACCTGGAGCCCCAGCTAGACCTACTGCTTCTACTAGACTTGTACCCCCATCTAGACCTATTGCTCCTACTTCATTTGATTATAGCCTTGTTGAACAACTTGGCAAAACTCCTGCACAAATATCCATTTTTGACCTACTACGTGCATCCCCCGAACACCAAAAGATCTTGGAGCAAGCTCTTAAAGAGTCAATAGTCCCAGATAACATGGATGTTGCCCAGTTCCAAGCCATGGTTGGGAACCTATCTGCATCACAACATATCACTTTTTCACCCCATGATATTCCTAAGGACAAACCTAACCATAATGATCCCCTTTATCTCGAAGTCTTCATCCATAATGCCAAAGTTAGACATGTCTTAATAGATGGAGGAGCAGGACTGAACATCTATACTCTTAAGGTTGTCAACAATTTGGGTTATTCTAAAGATGATGTGGATCCCTCTCGAAAAATCAAAATAAAAGCTTATGATGATGGTGAACGCTATTCCAAGGGCATCATCACATTACATGTCAGAGTTGGTCCAGCTACTGAAGACACATTGTTCCATGTCCTAGATATAGAAATGAATTGCAACATGATACTAGGACGCCCTTGGCTTCATGCTATGAAAGCAGTCCCTTCTACATATCATCAATGTTTGAAGTTTTCCTATCACAACATAGAGGTTACCATCCCCGGTGATCCAGATCCTTTCCAATTTTGTGCTAATCTAAGAGATGCTATTGCATTCCAAATCCCAACAAACAATGAAGCACAACCCACAAATCCCTCTAAGTATGTGGATGCCGATATACTACTCAGTAAAGCCAAGGAAAAGATGAAGATTGAAGACAATGGGTGTGGAAAGTATTTTATGTCTCAAGTCTCTCACATCAGGGAGTCACCACTTTCTCTCATCAGTACAAAGAATGATACTTCTATCAATGAGAATACATCCGTATGTATTGAGAAAGAAAAAGCAGAACGAGAACCCACTTTGATACCTCCTAGCAAGTATGGACTTGGGTTTACTATCATGCAGAAACAAGGCTATGATGGCTATAGTGGTCTTGGATCTCAGAAAAAAGGAATCATTGAACCTATCACTACCAAAGGACAACCTCCTAGTTTGGGGCTTGGATTTAAACCATTACGAATAGGCCCCCCTAGTACCACGATACCTACATGTAAGACTATGGATGTTTCAAATGATGAAAAGGCATCTGAGGATATCCCACTTGAAACCAACAATCCCCTAGCCTCTGAGCATAACCCCAATAACCCAATTGAATCAGTTACCCATATATCTACCTTCAACCAAAGCCCATTCAACACTGATGATGACATCTCCTCAATTTATCCTGAACCTTTGGATTGGGACCAACATGGACCACCAATTTTTGATCCATTTGACAATGATGACACTCTTATAATAGAAATTGAAGGCATTATGACTGAAGATCATAAAGAAGCAGTTTCTCCTAAAGAGAACACATTGGCATATTTTGGGGAGCCAACTCCACTTTCTAGTTACAAAGCAAAAAGAGAAAAAGATAGCAAGCATAGGTCTCTTGGTGAAAATCAAAAGGTGCCATTAGACTATAAAAAATCAAAAGCTAAACAGCTCCCAAGGATACAAGATGAAAAAGATGATGCCATGAATATTAGTGTTCCATTGTTCAGCATGCCACAAAGTCTTTTGGAGCTCTCTCAATCAGCATTCATACGGAAGGTCATTGGTCTCAAACCTCCCAACCCTCCCTTATATCCCTTTGTTTATCCCCAAATCCAACTACCTACTTTGTCCAATAACCAAAATCAATCCTTTATCCAACAAGCCTTTGCGTATGTCATCATCAGTGACATCCCACATGATACATCTATTGACCCAATTATCCTCAAATGCCTTGATTTGCAAGAGACAGACATTGTCTTACATATGGTACACGATGGTAAATCTCGAGACCTTTCTAGTGGTTTGATTTTAGCTACGGACTCGAAATAAATCCTATGTAGTTATGGTTAGTCATGGATTCAGAGCTCATCAGCTAGCAGCATCAACAACATATATCTTCTCAGCATTTGTCAGTGACATTCTTGATTCTATCTAAAACTCATGAAAAAATATCAAAAAAAATTGCAAAAAGTCTAGGAAAAAAATATCGAAAAAAGAAGAAGAAGCAAAAAGTCATGAAAAAAAGCAAAGAAAAAAGTGAAAAAAGTCATGAAAAAATGGATGCCTTGATGAAAACTTGGCAAACAAGCATCTTGGCATGAAAATTTGAGTCAAGAGAAAAATTTCGTCCAAAAGTGAAAACTTGGCAAACAGGCACTTTGGGCAAGTACCATGGTGAAAACCTGGCAAACAGGCACCATGTGTAATCAGTAATTGCTCCTCCATCTATCAGGATTCCATCTGGTCTTTCCCCCTCTATCATTCCTTGATCATATCCTTCATATTGCAAGACATCCTTGGTTCCTTATCATGGCTCACGAACTGGTTAATGTCCTTTGTTATCTTACCAAGCATTACCAATTTGTACACACTCTGTCATTGGCCTTTGTACATAATTTGCGTCTTGTCTAGGGGCATATTACCTACATGGTGCATAAGTTTGAATTTGAACTAGGGGCATACCCCTAAGTGCTTTTTATCCATTAGATCTCTTACATAACGGATTGGAGCTAACACTTGTATACGCTTATACAATCCTGAAAAAATCCCTAAAAATCTTAAAATGTCTTGAAAAAATCACTAAAAATCACATAATGTCCTGAAAAAATCCTAAAAATTCAAATACGATCCTGAAAAAATCACTAAAAATCATAACATGTCCTGAAAAAAGCACTAAAAATCATAAAATGTCCTGAAATAAACCCTAAAAATCGTAAAATCACTCGAAGAAACTAGTCACACAAAAACATCAAATATCCTCAAAAAGCCCTAAAAATTGCAAAACCCATCAAAATTTTGCAATAAAGCTTGTACATGTTCACTGTAGATAACCACAACCAACAATCAATCCAACCAGTCACTATGAACTTATCAACTGAATCCACAACCAGAACTATCACATTATCAACATGTCGAACACTCTCTACACACCTAAAACATTAACAAGAACATAATAATGGACAAGAATAGCTATTGGCTCACGCTGTTTAGTGAGTGATTTATTTTTGCTTTGTTTTTTCTTTGATCATGTCCCTATGCTACTCGATGATATAAATTGATCTATGAGAGTGGCTAGGATGGTTCATGGTCATCTTTTTCCATTTTTGTTTGTTATAATGTACTTTGAGAGTTTGGGGCATGTACATATGCTTTAGGAAGGACAAGGTCATTCTCTATTTGCATTGTGCTTGTTTACGCAAAAGGCTTGCATTTGCGCTCTGGCCCTTTATGCCATGATGTGTTGCATTCCATTTGCCATATCAAAATAAAGCTCCATTTGACATATAATGCACTTTCTAGAAGCAAAAGTCTTTCCATCATACTAACATCTCCTCATCTCATCTTTCTTCGTCATCTCATTCTCCATCACCATGATCATGTCTTCTGATTCACCAAATCATCTTCATCTTGCATTCATGCATTCTTGCATCATCCTACACTGTCAATCAACTTTCTATGGCTTTCCACCTAGTTCAACCTTAGTCTAACATTTGTCTCATCATCTTCGACTAAATACGACCATTTTTGATGATTTCCCTCATGTTATGACATCTTTCCATCATTTTGGGCATGCACGCACAATTTCGGGTTTTCACATTTTGGCTCTGATTGTTATTCTATCAGTTGCTATGGTTTTGTCTTCTTGTTGTCGATAAATTGACTTATCATATGCTTATCTTAGTCAATTTCTTGAGGGGGCACCCATATATATCATCCCTACTGGGGCATGTTGTAGCTTTCTCATTAGTTATTCTTTGATACAACGGTCTAAATCACATTGTATCAAAGAGGGGCAAAATGTAGACGCTCAAAAATGGTTCACATATACGACCTCATCACTTTTTCATACTAATTTGTCCCATTTTCTCATTCTACTAACTTCAATCTTTTGGCCAAATTGACCATATTTTGTCATTTGTATCCCCTTTCATATCAATTTCATATCAACTCAGAATCATATCAAATCAACTTAGAATCATATCAAATAAACTCGAAATCATATCAAATCAACTCAGAATCACCCCAAATCAACTTGGAATCACTCGAAATCGGTCCTAATCAAACCAAAACATATCAAACATCCCAAATCAATCATCATTTATCCGCTCCCAGGCATTGTTGTGGCTTTCAGTGTCTTGGAAACCTATCAACTTATCAATCTTATCAATCTGACCTTAGTACTGTCATGGCTCTCAGTACTAGGTCAAAATATCATTAATGTCATTCAATCTTTGACGTTGTTGAGGCTTTCAATGTTAGATCATGGCATCATCAACCATTTTAATAATATTGACAGTGTCCGTCAGTGTTATTATGATCAAACCTTATCAATCAATTTCAATCCTGTAGCATTTACAATGTCGGTTAAATGTTACATATCAATTTATTCATGTCATGTGTCCTTGGCATGTTATCAATTTCGATCTATCAATTAACTTGATCGTGGTTTTGGTCTACCTCTTCATCATCTTATTCGATATCCATCATCGTCACATTTTCATCAAAGGATACACATTCATTTAATCAATTTGGCCAATTATCTACTAATTTTCTCTATAGGATTAAATAACCCATAATTTAATCCTATTCTTCCCAATTATCATCCTCAATTAATTAATTTTATTAATTAATTGATTCATTATTTGCAAACCATGGAGATTCTTAATTTCCTAAGTTCCATTTTTTCATCATTAAATCCATTTTATACTAATTCTTATTTTGTGGAATAAGAAGATTTTTAATTCAAATATTTCATAAAATATTCCATCATCATGACACTTGGATGTGACACCTCGTGGATCCTCCTTTGACACTTGGCTGAGATTTGTCATAATCAAATATTATTACCTCTTATGCATGTCCCTATTTGACTTATTCATCATAGGTTCTTGGCTTTAAGTGGGTTGAGGAATCTTATGACGCGTCATAGATTCTCTTCCAAATTTGACTCTCGTGTGTCATAGAATCTTACTTTTGGCATATTCTGTCATATGCGTCATAGGAAATATTATTACCTCTTACGCATGTCCCTATTTGGCTTATTCGTCATAGATTCTTGGCTTTAAGTGGGTTGAGGAATCTTATTACGCATCATAGATTCTCTTCCAAATTTGACTCTCATGTGTCATAGAATCTTACTTTTGGCATATTCCATCATATGCGTCATAGGAATCTCTTGCCACATCGCATGTCAGTGGGTGACAAATCCAATGCCCTCACTTTGGGTGAAAATTATAAAATGAACACTCTTTCTCTCATTTTGGGGTCTCTTGAATCCTAGAATGCTTAAGTCTTGAGTCCTTGAATCTTTGAGTTTCTGAGTCTCTACTAATTTGCATTTTGCATTCTCACTCTCACAATAAAATCACACTTCAAGTATTCTCATGGCTTTATCACTATTATAGGCTTTTGCTTCAATTTTGTGTGCACTATAGGCAACTTTGGAGCTACAATCATTTGGAGAAGAAAGAAGGACATGGGAGCTACAAACGGAAAAGGGAGTTTTTTTATTATGCTTGCTTTCTTTTGTTTGGTTTGGCTTTCATGGTAGACTAGTGGGTGCTAACGTATGTTGATTGGGTTGGTGATTTGCTCATAGTTTGTTATGCATTTTCTACCCGTTTTTCTGGTCCTACACAAGCAATGAACAAGTTCTTGACCTTTTGTGCTCACTTATTTTTTATGACCTTTAATCGAAATGACAACATCCCAAAATGTAAGATGAACATATAGTAATCTTAACTTACCTGCATAATTCATGTCATACACAAACCAAATATCAAACTAACTTTTATAACTAGATTATTAGAGATGTCCTCGATGGTGAAAACATGATTCACTTATCATGACATTTGAAATCTTTTAACTCCAAAAGTAAAATTAAAATTGCAAACAATAAGCAACTTCTTCTTAAATCTTTCTCCTTGATTATCATTAATGAGTTTCAAATTAGATATCAATATCTTAAAATATGAAATAAAAATATTATAATCTTTGATTTACGTACATAATACTTTACTATATATAGTAATTAATCAAATTAATATTGGAAAGATTCCTCACGTAAATTGTATTTGTATGATCCATCCCTAATCATATAGCACTAAGACAGAATGCTAGCAACATGATTTCTAAAATAAATTTACTCTAACGAGATGGGTTGTCATCTCAAATTTAAGTGGCTAACATGCCACAATTTATAAACATTGCCGAAACAAGAAGTTCCCTTTGCTAATCACGCAAATTAATCCATGTGACCAATTTAAGTGAAATGAATGCATAGCCTTGACTTCAACATACGGCACATAAATGAAAAAAATAGGCACATTAATATCTTGATAAAGTCGAGGTTGGATATATAAAAATATACACACATTAATGTGTTTGCTTGACGCTTCTTCGATCTCCGAGTTTATTTTATTAATGCTTGCTGACATTGAACTTTCAAGCACGATTAATTTAAGCGTTATATCCTCAAATCAAGTAATCCGCAGGAGGGACTATTAAATAGAACGTGGGGTGAACATGCAAAAATACAGGGACTCCTTTCTACAAAGCGTAACTAGAGGATCTGACGTACATCCCGACGACTGCCGACTCCGTCAACGCTACTCTTAACTCATTTCCCCGCGCCTTTTCTCTCTTGATATACACGATTTCCTATCAAAATCATATCTTAGTCGAGATGGAGGAGGCTCATGTTTTTCTCATCACTTTTCTCTTCTGTCTAACTCTTCACAGTCTCAATGCAGCTCCTGAAACGTTCAATGATCATAGCTCTATTGGCTTTGGACACAGTACGAATGGAGATTACATGAGTAACTATAATGGGTCTAAAAGTATACAGAGAAGAAGAGCTGCAGGTAAACTTTGGTTTGAATATAAGGTACTTTCAGTAACAACGATAGTAAATATGATTTTCACATTCTGATATTATTTTCTCATTAATGGACTCTAAATTTACAGATTGCATAGTAGATGGCACGAAATGCCAGTATTCGAGCTGTGGCAGTGGGCAACTGCTTCCAAACTGTGTGGTGGGATTCGCAGCAGGGGTGACAGGTGGCAGACGAGGAAAATCATACACGGTCACAAGATCGGGAGACAATCCGAACAAGCCAGATCCAGGAACTTTGCGGTACGCGGTAAACGTAGCATCGAGACATGCAAGAGGAGTATGGATAACGTTCGCACGCGACATGACGATTCGCCTGCAACAAACGCTGCTTTTGAGAAGCAACACGACCATTGACGGCAGAGGCGTCAAGGTCATCATCACTGGCGGCGCTCTTGGCCTGGCCAGGATCCGCAACGTTATTCTTCACAACTTGCAAGTTAATGGCGTCGAAAACTTCGACACCGTGCATTTGCACAACTCGACGAGAGTGTGGATCGATCACTTGACGTCTTTCGACGGAAAACTGGGCCTGGTTTCCGTCGTGAAGGGATCTACTGACGTCACGATCTCTAACTGTTTTCTTGCCAATAATCACTACAACATGCTCATTGGTGCCTCGGATACAGACGCCTTCGATCGCAGGGTCAGAGTTACGGTGTATAGAAATTGGTTCAGAAATTCTGACCAGCGCATGCCACATTGCAGGTAAATCAGATCAAATGCACATGAAATCACTGAAATGGGTTTATCAAATTCTCTAAAGTTCATCTTCTAGTTGTTGTTTATAGATCTGATTATTTTGGATCAAAATGTCATAAATAATAGTAGAAAATATAGCATTATAAAGTTAAACTATTTACAAGCACAGTTGAAAATGGAAGATATTATGAGATGATCAGAAGAATCAAATGAAGTTTATGATATTGTTATCAGGATTTAAGTTTATGATTTTTTACAGCAAGTCAAATTGTGATACTTCTTATCAATGGATCAGCTTAAGGGTCTTTCTAATGAATGGTTCATAAGGCAGAACAAGTTTTTGCAAATGGGATTGTAATTAGAGTGGGTTTAACCATAGAGGGAACTCCGTAGTTAAGCGCGCTCAATGAAGTTCGTGTGGTTCACCTCATGAACATCAAATAGATCCAATGAGTGCTGTGTTAATTATTGTTAGTTGGACAGCTGTTATTTCTGACCCGGAAATAGCAGTAGTATTTATGGGTAGCTTGGACAGCTGTTCGTCCTTATCTATGAATAGCAGTTGTATTTATGGGTGGTTTGGACAGCTGTTTGTCCACTTGCCAAGAATTAGTAAATGGTTATTATTTACTAATTTTAAAGATTCCCTTTTGGGCACCTTGCAACCAATTCTATTATTGGCTGTCGAGTTGTCTTAATCTCAGCCGTTGGTTTGATTTAATCTCGGTTGTTGGTTTACCGATAGGAGTAGTATAAAAAGGGGTCATTGGGTCATTTGGATAAGTGGTTTTGGAGAAACGTTTGCAGTGTTAGCAAACAATCTTGCAGTGTTAGCAAGGGCGTAGTGTTAGCGTGGAGATAACAGTGGAGAATATCAGCGGGAGAAATTAGGAGGTTGTAGGAGTTCTGCTAGTGAGAGGCAAGAAATTTTGTATCTCTTGATTTGCTGAAGTTTAATATAATTCCTCATCTGTAGAATTGGTTTTCCCTTAGGAGTTTTTCCAGGGACAATTTGTTCGAAAATATTGTGTTCATTGTGTTGTTCATTTCTTTCCATATTATAAGTGAAATTGCAGTTGTGTTATTTTTCAATATTAGCTGGGAATTTGTTTTCAGCAATTTAATAATCATTCAGGATAGGAGATTAATAATCAGTGACTGCAATAGTTTGATTTTACACATGCTGACTGCTCCATTTATTCTCATGAGGGATGGATTCATGTGAATTGCTACTCATAATATATGGATCATTGAGTTTGACTCAAAAATAACAGATTAAATTCTGATTGCAATATTACAATTTAACTTGTTCCAAAAACTATCTCCTATTTATCACCACAAACTCTTTGTTTTCTAAACTTTTTAAATTTTTTTTTCAGGTTTGGATACTGCCATGTTTTGAATAATCTGTATCTGAACTGGGGAATGTATGCGATTGGGGGCCGAGCTTACGCCAAAGTATACTCAGAAAGAAATGTGTTTATAGCAGGAAGTGCGTTGGAAGTGACTCCATGGTTCAGAGGCTACGAATCACAGGGTGACACAACGCCCACCATTGAATCTAAAGCGGACCTGTTTCTCAATGGTGCGACTTTTCATCAATTTTTGCCATCGGGGAGAATAAGTGCTCCGCCTTACAAGCGTAAGAGAAATTATCCACCCGCTGTTTCCACAAGAAGAGTTGCTCGCCTCATTGGATGGTGTTCTGGCGTTTTGCTTGGGAAACGTATTGAGTCATGCCAAGTCAATGGATGATGATAATCAAATTGATCATTTTTGCCTGCTTTGTTTAAAATGATTTTACACTGTTCTGATGTTGAATACCCCTTGACGAGGTGAATTGTTCAACGTAGGATTTAAGTCAAGAAGAGGAAGGTGTAGCCTACGATTAATGTAATCCATCCTTTGACTCGAAGATTATGTGGCAGGAGATGTAGTTACAAAACCAATGTCACATGCAGCTCTTTTTTCTAACTCTTCTAATGAGCGATTTAAGACATTGAAGAACAAGAGTACTCCACAAAATGTACGGGCCTGAGTGCCCTATAGGCGGGGTCTTAATTAATTCCTATTCGTCCCTACTCGGGAAGTACCTCATCAGAAAAATAAACTACTTTTAGAGGCAGACTAATCTCCATCCAAAATGCACTAAAGACAAAATAAAGTTTTTTTTTTTTTTTTTCTAGATTTACAAAAATGTAGTGATTTTTTTCTAATTTTTTGTTGTTTTCAACTACAAATTATATAGAAATTATCTCCTTATCTACAAACTATGTAGATCACAAAGATCAAATGCTGAAATTTTAAAATAAATCCATGATGTGTTCGATATTTTGAAAATTGGTCAACTGTACAGTTTGGATGGAGGATAGCCGCGTCCCTACTTTTATTTAGATCTACTGAGTTTGGATTCAAAAAGGTGTACCTATGTACAATTGTGTATTGACCATTCTATTTTTGTGAGTGATTTTCTAAATTTTTCTAATTAAACATTAAGGGAAAACATCACTTGTCAAAGCAATACCAAGAAATTTTTTGGGGAAGTTTCTAAATGATTCATTTGTGGGATCTCATTAGGTGGGGTCTGGTGGTTATGTGGCATTTGGAACACTTCATATGTGTAATCTTTGCTAATGTCACACCGCTGAATTTAGCTCATGCCTAGGATGAGCCTTCTCCCTTAGAATCTGTAAGCCACACGTGACATTGTCGATCACTACTTCTGACTCGCCTTGTGGTCTAGCGATTTTTTGTTACCCCCAATCTTCATCAAGTGCCCACATACTCGACTGCCTAAACATACATCCCTACAGAATAAAGTGCATGTCGAACTCCCATGGTTCTATTTCCTTTACTCGCCATGCACACATCCTCAAGTTCCAAGCTCTACTCCTATTCAACCCAAGTTGAAACCCTTATGTTAACCCTAGATTGTGTCTTTGCCTCAATGTTCCCTATAAGACAACCTTACTTCAACACTGGCTATATGTTATCTCAACTCCTCGAGTCTCTTGACTACCATTGTTCACCTCTGCATCACTCCTTGAATGCCTATAACTACCATAGTTCCCCTTGCTCAACTATGCCTGCTACCTAAGACAAGCACTACACCACTGCATTGAGACTCACCACAACTCCCACCCTAAACAATGCATCCGCCTTGAGTGAATTATACTACTGAGTCCTCCCTTGCTCACTACGCATATTGCCAAAGCATACTTAGCACTAACCTAGCACATTGGAACATCTCTAGAGTCCTCAAGTCTAATCTTGCATGCTACCTTGGAATGCCCCTGTCTCCATGATAGTCCAACTCTTGTTGTTCTTGCCTAGCATGCCATGAACCTTGAAGCCCAACCATGTTCCCCACAGAACTGTTGGTTTCCTTAGTGATCTAAATCATTTTGTCAATTTAGAGGACAATACCAAAGGAACAAATAATGGTATTGTAAACACATAATAAACAATATCAAGAATTTAATTTATTCATAATATTAAATAAGATGTCATACAACTATGGACAATCTTGTAAGTGAGGTGTATGCCTACAAATCAATAAAATTTGGACAAAATCATGGAGGAGTTGTGTGTCTGAGGTAGTAATTTAAATGAGATGGATGCCCATGAACTCTATGGGAGTTGGGCAATCCCGTTGTTGAGATGTCTGCCCATGAACTCCGTATATAAGATTTGATACAAATTGGCAATCTCAACAAACAAGATGTACATCCATATCATTTTGTTGTTCAATTCATCTCACAAAATTTAAATTCTTCCTTTTTGTAATAGTTGGAAACCTTATCCAATCACATGTGGCTCTGTACGTATACATATACAAATTATTTTTAGCTCTCCAAATCCACCTTTGAACCATAATGATGCTTCAAAACCAATTCTACTATTTAAATTAGCCTTTACCCATTTCTTGGGAGGCTTCACAATTAAAATAGGGCACTTGGCATTCCATCCTTTTGTTTCCCCTTATAGAGACCATAATCAAAAGAAGTTCCCAATTTTATAATTTTATCAACCATGAACACAGTAAGAGAAAATAGATTTCCCTTGTCCTCATGATGAACTTTGGTAGTAAAAATCAATAATATGCTCCTAGCTGACTCCTTCCAATGATGAGTATACACATCACCAAAAAAAAAGAGAGAAATAGTGGAAGAATCAAGAGATGATAGTTTCCAAATAGAAAAATTCTTCCCATTTTTACTTAATCTAGGATTTCCTTTCTCTATTAGCACACCAATTGTCACCCAAGAGCCCATAATCTTATCGCCCATCATTGCAGTTTTGATAGCCTACAAGTGAATGAATCTGATGTCAAAGAACCAAATGGTCATGCTCACTGTCAACACCATTCTATTTCTTATCTGCAAGCCAAAATATCTTTCAAATTCAATATCATTATTCAAATGGGAGTTTGGATTGGTGTTGAGGATTTTTCAAGGCTAGGAAGTTGTAGGTGCCTTGTGCTTGGCATCTTCTTCATGTACAAAGTCCTTAACAACATCTTTAAAGGTCACCATGTCTAGAGCCTTTCCAAGCCTTGGCATGTCTTCATCCAAAAAGTAACTAGAGGCAGGAGAATGGGGAGGAGTCTCTATAACTCGATTGATATGGTCATTGAGGGAGAGTAGCATATCTAAATCATTATCATGGTTGTTCATGGCTCACTCCACTTACTGCCTTATGTACACTATTATATGCTTGGGGAAAAATGGTGCCATTTTTTAATATTTTGCTTCATCTGGGTTCATCATAATCGGCATGGCCTAGTTTTATCCCAAGAAATTCCCCAAGAATAATAATTTTCTCATTACCTACATTGTGTTGTACATCATCTTCAATAGTTTGTTGTAGTCCATTGTATACACAAAGGAGAAGAATATTATTCTATCAACAAATTCCCTAATTGGATCATTTAATGATCAGCTCTGATACCATTGATCTGAATCATTTTGTCAATTCAAAGGACAATACCAAAGGAAGAAATAATGGTATTGTAAACAGATAATCAACAATATCAAGAACTCAATTTATTCATATGTAATATTAAATAAGATTTCATTCAATTATGGACAATCTCGTAATTGAAATGTATTCCTACAAATCAATCAAATTTAGACAAACTCATGGAGGAGTTGTGTGTCTGAGCTCATAAGATTTGGGCTATCCTATGAATGAGATGTATGCCTATGAAATCTATAGGATTTGGGTAATTTCATGGTTGAGATGTCTACCCATGTACTTCGTATATAAGATCTGATAAAAATTGTCAATCTCAACAAATGACATGTATGTCCATATCATTTTGTTGTTCAATTCAGCTTGAGCCTCTTTATACATCTTCATGGAAGTTGAAAGGTCACGCCATTTAAATCCTCATTAGAAATTGAATGGATATGATTTCCAAAATTGAAAATTCATTACTTTTAATATAATATGCCATTTTAATTCTGATCACTTAGCCAAACCCTAAATCCAAAGACTAAGCCCCGACTACCTTGACAACACGTATATGTCTACATGCGCTCATTGGTGAATGTCTTGTTTCTCATTGACCCACTGCACTCAAACCAACCCTTCATGCATACGCACAATCTTACTCATCCCAAATTCTTTGCATTACATACCTACTTGAGCAGCATGCCCATGTTCCATGATCCACCCAATCATTTGGGCATTTTACTCCCTTTCCAACTTAGCTATGCCATCATAGTTCATCTATGAACCACTTCACCCATTTCAATCATGCACTATAAGCCATCACTTCTAACCATCTATCATGGCACACCTCTTCGAGCCATGCCTCATAATTACCTTTTTGATTAGTTGGCATGGATCTGCCTCATGGCTTGACTCACCTCAAGCACTCCTTAGAACACTAGATCTTGATCACCATATTTGACCACACTGACCCTTGAAATATCTTATCCCAACACAAAACCAAACAAAAACACAACATGTATGTGCACTGAGTGCACCACCCTACATAGATAGCTGGCTCAACAACACATCTCCCATAAAGCTCACCATAAGCCTCCAATGCTCCTACTTGGACAAATTATTTGCCTCCTACTACAGGACTAGGTACTCCACTTCCCCATCTTTTAGATCTTAGACAAATTCCATTGAGTCATCCCTAAAATTTTCTAAGCTATTCTGCTTTACTAAGTTAGGGACCCTTGCATTATTTTCCAAACCTCACCACATTATGATAAGGTGGTGCTACTCTTCTTCATTCCTAAAACTATGTCACCTCTATCTCATTTGGAGACTAGAGGGAAGGACCACTCTTCTTTGCCCCTCTCGAGGGAGGTCAACTAAATAAGACACCGTTGATGCACACAAACACTTACTTTCCACAGTTACACCTTAGCTTGACTCCATGCCTCACCTAGACCACAACCATGCTAGTGGGAACACCACATAGTACCATCCCAAGATTATACCTCGGCTTAGCTCCATACCTCACCTACACCTCAACCATGCTAGAAGGAACATCTTGTAGCACAACCACATTAGATACGTGCCTTAGATCCATTCCATATCAGGATCCTACATCACAACTATATCTACCAAACACACAACATAGCCCCATTAGTTGCTCCTTAGATCAGTAGAAGGCTTCACCTACACTACATTTTTGTGCACCCAACTTTTCAACACAAGCCCATCAGATGCTCCTCAAGTCAACACCATGCCTAGCCTACTCCGCACTTCTATACACCCAAGTTTTCCTTATAGGACCATAACCTTAGAGTAAATTATCTTGTGAATCAACAACCTATTACATCCTCCCCCACTCTAAAATAGCCAACGTCCTTGATGCTAGCAACCATCACCACAACCTATTGAAAGGGTCTTCATATGCCCTTGTGTACCAAACATGGACTGTCATCCGCACTGCTACATACCACTGCACCCTTTCTACTTCCACAACATACTTGATGTCATCAGCATGCCAAATACTGATCCACTTGCATGAATCCACTCCATATGTCACTTCAATTGAGCTATCGATACCAAATGACACCCTAAGAATTGCACACCAAATGCTTCATCTCCACTTAGTCACCTTTTATCATCCACTGACAACACCCCAATTCTGTCTTCCACCTTCAACTACCCAAAGAACCATTCTTGGCATCCACTAAAAGACAAGCATGCCACAACCCAAGTGCAGAATCACCCAAATTTCTTTCCCAAGTTTGCATGTTCAACATTCAACCTCCTTAACTTCCTATTGTGCCACTCCATCTGCCTAATGAAGAACCATCTAGTGTGCCCTACACCCAACTCTCTTCCAAAATTGCAACCCAAAATGACCACTAACACTTGTCTACCAATTCACCTCTAGAACATTGTGCAACCAGTAGTACTTACTCAAACCATCCTCAGATCATGCACTTGACACAATCTTATGCCAAACTCTACACTAAATAGCTCCCAAATCCTCTCTCACAAGTAATCATGTTCAACCTTGGCGCTGGGCCTTTCATTGCACCACTCTTCTTGATTGTTGATCGACCCTCTGTCATTCCTTGTATCCAACTCGTTCTCAACACCTCAAAACAAAATGCACCCAACCATTGTCTACCAATATGCCTCTAGAACCTTGTGACTTCTTAGTACTTGCTTCATGTCCTCGAATCAAACTCACACATCTTCAAGATGCAACCCTACACCTCTCTACACTCACTCAGTAGCCAAAAATTTACACCTTAGATGATGCACTTCACATCGACATACACCACATGATACCAAATTTCCCAAACTCATTGATTCATGAAATTATTTCCTAGCCTACTCCTGTAGCTTCGAAGCCAACTTGCCACATCATCAACATCTACTCCTCATATTTCCACCCTGAAAATCCTACGCTGCACCATATCACATGGCCCCAAAATTTTCCATCTTTGGACTCACCCTATTAAAGCCCACACTTCACCACTAAACGTGACTACTTCATTCTCCTCAAACCCACATCCTACAAGTTCTACACCACATTGCCCCATGTGGCTCCAAATCTGTGCATCTTGGATCAAGACCCTAGCAAGGCCCTACATTGTTCTATTTCAACTAGCACCTTTCTTACTTCTCAGACCCGCTCCATACTCTAGACCCTACTCCTCATTGCACCTTACAACTCATTCTCTAATATGGTCTTAAATGTACCTGCCATTGATTCTTTACTTAAATTGCATTTTGATGAACCCTTAACACCATATTGCACTATTTTCATCTCTGCATAATGATCTTGTGACACCATGCCACATCTTGATTTTCACAACCAAGTTCCACTGCCAAAACCACTTCCAAAAATGTTGATATCAACTCAGCACAAGATGCATATTAGTTTTACCATCTCCTTTATATCCTTGATGCAAACTCCAAGAGTTTGTGGTATAACCCAAAGAAAGTCTACCAAATCTCTTGCTTTGACATCAACTCACCATAAGTTCAACAACCTGAAAGCCAAACTTTCTCTGGATCACAAGCTGATACCAACTGTTACACGGTTGGATTTAGCTCACACCCATGATGGGCCTTCTCCCTTAGAATCTCCAAGCGATGTTAGACACTAGAAATCACTACTTTTGACTCCCTCTATGGTCCAACCATTTTTTGTTTGCCTAGACTATGCCTTACCCCCAATCTTCATCAAGTGCCCACACACCCGACTGTCTAAACATGCACCCCTATGGAATAGAAGTGCATGTTAAACCCCCATAGTTCTACTTCCTTTAGTAAACTATGTGTGCATCCTCAACTTCCAAGCTCTACTCCTATTTAATCCAAGCTAAACCCCTTACCTAAGCCCTATTGTTTCTTTGCCTGAGTGTCCCCCATAAGACAACTTTACTCCAACATTGGTCATATGTGATCTCAATTCCCTGAGTCTCTTGACTACACCTGTTCACCTCTGCATCACTCCTTGAATGCCCATAATTGCCATAGTTCCCCTTGCTCAACTACACTTACTACCTAAGATGAGAACTGCACCACTACATTGAGAATCACCACAACCCCCTGATTGACCAATGTATTCATCCTAAGTGACTTAGACTACTGATTCATCCCTTGCTCACTACACATACTACCAAAGAATACTCAACACTACCCTAGCACCTTAGAACATCCATTGAATCCTCAATTCTAATATTTCATGCAACCTTGGCACACTCCTATCTTTACGACACTACATATCTTGTTGGTGTCCCATATCTCAGAATGAACCTTGAAGCCCAACATTTCTCCCCATGAAACTGTTGACTGCCTTAGCCAAACCCTGAATCCAAACACTGAGCACCGATTGCCTCGACACCATGTCTATGTCTACATGCCCTCATTGGTGGTCACCTTGTTACTAATGCACCCACTACACCGAAACCAACCCTTCATGCATACATGAAATCTTACTTATCTTGGATTCCATTGCAATACATACCTACTTGAGCACCATGCCCTTGTTCCATGATCCACCCAATCCCTTGGATTTTGTACTCCCTTTGCAATTTTTCTACACCACCAACCTTCACCTATGAACCACTTCACCTATTTTAGTTGTACACCACAAGCCATCACTTCTAACCATCCATAATGAATTTCCTTTTTGAGTCATGCCTCACAACTAGCTCTTCAATCACTTGACACAGATTTGCCTCATGGCTTGCCTCAACTTAAGAACTCCCCTTGAACACGACATCTCGATCGTCATACTAGACTACCACAACCCTTGATATATCTTATCCCAACTTAAGTCCAACCAACCAAGCAACCTGGATATGCCCCAAGTGCATCACCTTTGATACTACCTTACATAGATAACTAGCTCCACAACACATCCCCTACATAGCTCACCATAAGCCTCTAATGCTCCTACTTGGACAAACCATTTTCATCCTACCACAGGACTAGGTACTCTACTCCCCTAACTTTTAAATCTTAGACATCTCCCATTTAGTCATCCCCAACATTGGCTCAACTAACCTTCTTCACTAAGTAAGGGACTGTTACATTGTCACAAACCTCACGACATCATGATAAGGTGAAGCTACTCTTCTTCAATTCTAAAACTATGTGTCACCTCTATTTCATCTAAAGATTGGAGGGAAGGAATACTCTTCTTCATCCCTCTTGAGGGAGGTCGACTACATAAGCCACCCTTGATGCACACTAACACTTACACTCCACAGTTACACCTCATCTCAGCTCCATGCCTCACGTACATCACAACCATGCTAGTAGGAACATTACATAGCACAACCCCAAGATTACACCTCGGCTTGGCTCCACACCTTGCCTACACCTCAACCATGGTAGATGGAACATCTCATAGCACATTCCCATTTGACACACCTCAGATCCATCCCATGCCAAGATCCTATGCAAAAACTATGTGTGACCAACATACGACATAGTCCCATTAGTTTCTCCTCATATCAACACAAGACTTCACCTATGCCACACTTGTGTACACCCAACTTTATAGCACAATCCCATCAGATACTCCTTAGCTCGACACTATTCCTTGCCTACTCCACAACTATGTGCACCAAACTTTGCTACACAAGCCCATCACCTTAGATTTTCTTCTTGTGAATCAACAACCTCTTATAGCTAACATGTATATCTATCCATTAGTTATGCTTGGGAATGACATTTTAAAGACAAGTTATGTAGTTTGTGTATCTTTTGAAGAAATTTTTTAACATTTTTTATTTGGAAGGATTTGTATACCTAATCTTTGCTAATATATTTTATATTTCATGTTAGCTATGTTTAAAAGTGACATTTTAAAGACAACTCATGTGGTTTGTGCATGTTTACACATTTTCTATAGATTCCTAGCAAAAGATTCTTAAAGTGGCGGATTTAAAGGCACTAGGTAAATGCTGATTTATTTTTCTTTATTTATTTTAAAATATTAAAAAAATTTAAGAGGAAAATGTAGAGCATTGATGACACAAAAGGTTTTTTATTTTCTATTTTTATGATAATAAAAGATAGAATTTTATTGTTTCTTGGTGGTTATGATTAGATTAGATATGTATTGTTAATAAATGATAGACATTATTAATTATCATATAGACATTCTTGAAAAAGTATATTATTTATCATAGGCACTATCTAATAAAAAAAATGTAACTTCACAACTACATGAAAAATAATCTAAAAGCGGTTGAAGTTTAATTTTAATTACTAGGAACTAGAGTTAATAATTTAGATGTAACCATTGATGTGCATTTTATTTTGAAAGTTGGATTGACTTTGGCATGATATAATTAAAGAAAAATAAAGGATCCTTCATGAAAAGGATGCCTTTAAAATGATGAAGATGAAGAGGCTTATCAAAATGGAACAATGACGATGGTAATTTTGCCTAAAACTAAGTTTTAGGATATAGTGTTTTCTATGTCTACTATTTGAGATTATGATCAAGAGGTGTTGTGCTTTTCCCACAACATAATCCTTTTAGTGAATTTGAAAATAATAGACATTTTGCAAATATATGAGATTAGGTTGATCCAAAAACTATTAGGTTTCTATATATCAAATTGTTGTTTACTTTTAATAGTAATGGTCTACTTCAACTTTAGCAATTTCATTTCTTATGAAAAAATATATATGTATAAAAGGTAACCCAAATGTCAAATTCATGGTAATGGATACATTAAATGTGCTAGGATGGATTTTTTCTAGTGTTTTATCATGTTAATAATATTTTCTACAAGTAGTTGACATTATAGGTATCAAGGGAAAGACTTGTATATGCAAAAAGTAAAACATACTATAGGATTATTTAGCAATCATTTAATATGTATGGTTACAATAATATGACAAATTGTATATATTTTGTACTATTATTTCTATATTTTATTTACTTGGAAATTTTGTATATTTTTCATGGGACCATAGAGATTTTGTATATGCATAGATAGCTTGATTAACTTTTAGATGCTAAAGGATAAAAAATTAAGTAATCATTTTTTATTTTTCTCCTATATTATTTTAATTTTATAATTAGAACACAGTTTAGGATGATGTAGAGGATGTTGACACAAGTAGAAATGAGAAAATGTCAAAATCTATTTTTTTTTTATTTTCTATCTTTTAGAATTTTGCATTTTCAAAGACCTTTGGAGCATTTAAGGGCTTAACAACCCTCCAAACCTGCATACAGAGCTTCTTGAGATCTTTCCACCAAAGTCAACGGTTCATGATTTTGAACTAAGAGTAGAAAGATATGACCTCTCCAAATGGATAATTTTTTTTAATATAATATTTTATAGTTTTGGTAGTTTTTAGTATTTATTTTGTTGTTATTTAGTTCATTTTCATTTCCAAAGGATATTGGCAACCTTGGGATCCACCATAATTTGTATAAAATCCAATTCTAAATATAATGGATCATCTTTAGGCTTGTAAAAATCTATTATTAAATTTTACTATCAATATCGTAGGTTTCACAATAGGTATTATAGTCCAATTCTTAATTTAGATCATTTTATGATTGCTACCATTAGTGATCATAAACATTATTGTCAACATCATTGATATTATAGATTTTGACTTGTACATCATTTTATATCCTATAGTTCATGGCTATTAATTTGAGAATTAACCAAAACATATACAATATCTTTCCTTGATTTGGTAATTTTTTTTCACAAGCCTTCTTCTAAGCATTGATCCCTTGGGGAATTTTTATGAAATTCACGTCCATCTACAACTTATTGCAAAACCTTAAACCCTAGAGACATCAAATAATATTTCATCTTTGCACTCCAAAATCAGTAATTGAATTGATACTATAGAGTGATTTAAAATTTGAAGATAAATCTTCTTTAGAAACTAATTACATACAACTCAAAGTTCTAAGATTCTTCCAATAAACCTTGTTTTGACACCAATGTTATACAATAGTGATTCTCAACTGTGTGTGTGGGTAATCTTCTTTAGAAACTAATTACATGCATCTCAAAATTTTAAGATTCTTCCAATAAACCTTGTTTTGACACCAATGTTATACAATAGTGATTCTCAAGTGTGTGAAGGGGTACTAAATAAATTACAAATTTGACTTGGTTAAATTTTTCTAACCATTAATAAGCTCTTCAAGTATGAAGCTTAAAAATATTAAAGAAATGCATATATGTTTTTCCCCACCAGCAAATCTTTGTGTTATGTGTTTTTTTCTCTGTCTATTTTCTTTATGCTTGCTTGGCTGAAATATTGTGGTTTACATGATATTGAATCTGTAAGTGTAAAAGTTTTTAATAGGATTTGCACCATACTTCTCTTAAGAGATTAGTGTAGGAAGCTGTTTTCGCACCTGAGTTTCCTTACAAGTAGTATTAGAGCCTGATCAACTTTTGATCCTAGTTGTTGGGTAGGGTTTTTTGAGCTAATATCAAGTTGAGTGGTAGTCTTGTGCAAAGCATCCTGAATCTTATTTGCAGATTGAGATGGTGAGTTCATCATATGGAAGAATGGAGGTGGAGAAATTTAATGGCACTAATTTCAAGTTGTGGAAACTCAAGATGGAAGACTTGTTGGAAGATCGTGACCTATGGGAAGTGACTTCAAATGCTACAAGACCAGCAACTGTAGCTCAAGAAGATTGGGATATCAAAGACCATAAAGCTAAGGGTCTCATAAGACTCTGTTTAACTGATGCAGTTCTTCTGAATGTTCTAGATGAGAAAACTACATATAGTTTGTGGTAAAGACTTGGGGCCATGTGTCAGGCCAAATCTTTGGTGAACAAGTTGTTCTTGAGGAAGAAGTTGTACTCTCTGTGAATGGAGGAAGGTGGATCCTTAACGGATCATTTAAATGCATTTAATCTACTAGCTACATAGTTGACATTAGTTGGTGTCAAGTTAGAGGAAGAGGATCATTGCTACACACTTTTGTGTTCTTTACTAGATTCATGGGACCATCTTGTGATGGCTCTTGGAAGCATGTTATTCACTTTCAAAATGAATGATGTGGTGTCTTTGCTACTATCAGAGGAGATGCAGAGAAAGGCTTTCGTTTTGGAAAAAGAAGCCCTTGCTGTTTGTGGGAGATCCATAGAAAGAGGGAAGAAAAATGAAAATAAGTCTAATGATAAGGGTAGATCCAAATCCTGTGGGAAGTCAAAGCCTTCCAATAAGTCCAAGGAAAAATGTTGGAACTATGATAAACCTGGGCACTTCCATAAAGATTGCAAAGAGGTAAAGAAGAAGAAGAAAGGTTCAGATTCAGCCTAAAAAAGATCTCAAGAAGATGGCGATGCATTCATCGTAGCTGTGGCAGCCCATGCATTCGATGATGTGTGGTTGGTTAACTCAGGTGCATCTTTTCACATGACCTCTCATCGAAACAGATTCTCAAAATATGAAGAGTTCGATGGTGGAAAGGTGTACTTGGGTGATGATTCTCACCAAAAGATAGTTGGACGTGAAAGGGTCACTATCAAATTTTCTGATGGACGAGCAAAGGGAATCAATGGAGTTATGCACATTCCAAGTTTGGCATGAAACCTATTATCTATAAGTATGCTGAATGATGTAGGTGTGCGAGTTGTTTTTTTCGAAAGAAGGATGTAAGATGATGAGAGGATCGATAGTGCTTGCAAGGGGTACTAGGAGAGGTACCTTATTTCAGCTAGATGCATGTATTCCTCTATGTAATAGTTCTTCATCCTCACCATCTAAATGAGCAATGAAGAATTTTGTGGTTATTGGTTCAGATGGCAATGCAAACACTTTCGAAGGTAAGCTTCCTGCAGAAAAGACAATGTTGAGGCATATGAGATTTGGTCACATTGGTGAAAAGGGTCTCAGAACCTTGAAAAATAAAAATCTCGTTTAGGGGTTAAATGATTACAATCTCGAGTTCGAATTCTATGAACACTGTGTCTATGGTAAACAAAATCGTGTTCATTTTTACTCTAGTTCTCACAAATCTTCTGATGTTTTGGATCTTATTCATTCTGATGTACTTGGTCCTGTAAAAGTTCCTTCAATCTCCAAGTCTATAATTTTTATATCTTTCATAGATGATTATAGTAGAAGGACATAGATTTATTTCCTTAAAATTAAGACACAAGTCTTTAGTTGATTCAAGGAATTTAAAGCCCTTGTAGAGAATCAGACTAGTAAGAAGATTAAGTGTGTGAGAACTGACAATGGTGGTGGGTTTTGCTCAGTAGAGTTTGAAAAATTCTATAAAGAACAAGGTATCGAGAGGCATAAGACAACTCCTTATACCCCACAAAAAAATGTAGTTGCAGAGAGAATAAACAGGACACTGATGGAGAAGGCTAGGAGTATGCTTAGTGGAGCTGGTTTAGAACAAAGGTTTTGGGCCAAAGCTGTGGCCACTACTTGCTATCTAGTTAACAGATCTCCTACATCAGCCCTTGTTGGTAAGACACCCATGGAGGTGTGGTATAGTAAGAAGCATTCAATTAGACATCTTCACATTTTTGGTTGCGAAGCTTATGCACATGTTCCAAAGGAGAAAAGATCTAAGTTGGAAAACAAAGCTATTAAATGTATTTTCATCAGGTACAGTGCTGGTGTGAAAGGATACAAGCTTTGGGATCCTATGACTAGTAAGGTGTTGTATAGTAGAAATTTTATTTTTAGAGAGCTAACATCTTCTCCTATTGTGCTACAACAAGATGAAAAAGAAAAGGAAAAAGATGTTGTTCAGTTGCCTCCTACCCCTGAGAAGACTAAACAGAGAGACCATGTTGGGTCTAATGATGAGGAGAGCTCTAGCAGCTCTGATAGTTCAGAAGAAGAGGAAGAACAACCTCAACCTCAGCCCTTGAGGAGATCCATGAGAGAAAGAAAGCAACTAGAAAGGTTTGGTTATTCTATGTTAGATTCCAGTTGTGCCTTTGCTTTGATTACTAACACTGATGAGCCTAGATCTATGAAAGAGGCTTTTGGCATGGAAGATGTAGGTTCCTAGATTGAGGCTATGGATGATGAGATGGCTTCATTAGAGAAAAAAAAAACATGGGATCTTGTACCTTTGCCTAAAGGGAGAAAATCTGTTGGCTGTAAATGGGTGTTCAAGAAGAAGTTCTGTGCAGATGGTAGTGTTGAAAAGTACAATGCTAGATTGGTTGCAAACGGGTATTCATAGGTAGAGGGAATAGATTATGGTGAAATATTCTCTCCTGTTGCAAAGTTGACATCCATTAGATTTTTGTTATCTCTTGCTGCATCATATGATTTAGAGATAGAACAGATGGATGTTTTTCCTTCTAGTAAGATCCTCATCAAGATAAATCTTGGTAGAGAGAGGGAAAAAATTCCTCTTTTCCCTAAGAACTTGAAGGTGGTCAGCAAGTGAGAGGAACTAGATAAAGAGGGTGCTATCATGCCCAACCCAAACATAGTTTAGTGTGATGCTAGTGATATCCAATTGATCCTTGAGGAAAGAGTAACCCACTGCAAGAGGCTCTAAAGAAGAAGAAAAAGAAGAAGAAGGAAGAGGGAGACCACAAACTTGCAAGTTGAGCTCATAGGCGTGCCTGACCCTTTCATCTGCTATTTTAGTTTGAAGTAGCTTCTCCACTCTAGGGAGAGTAGTGGAAGTGGAGATGGGGTTGTTACAAATAGATGCCCATGATTTCAACTATTTTTCTATTTCAGTTTTCAATAAGGATTGTTTTTTGTTGAGTTCAGACTATTTCTTCCTCAGTTGGTCGATATTAGACAATTGCAAATTGATCATTTGAAGGTTGACTTGAACAATATCCATATTAGCTATACTTAGCTTTGTTGGTACATCTAGGTTCTTTTGCATATGATAGTCAAGTTGACTCTTCAAATCAGTTAGTGTTTCTAAAAGTGTCTCATGTAGGGACTGCACAGTACCCCAGAGAGATTGATTCTTAGCTTCAACCTTAATCAACCTATCACTGAGACTAAGAGAGAGCTGAGAAGAGTTTCTTGGACCTATTGCTCAAATCTAGTCTCATAAAATAATAGATTACTTATAATATGAATTAGGAACAACCTACAAGAGAAACCAATCTCCACTTGTGTTTGTAAGAACTAACATATAAGAGACACTATTCCTCTACAACATGATCCGAGCACCATTTTTTTATACTTATCCATTTATAAGCTCTAAAAGTAAAATACTAGACATGCATATTTGATACATTGTTCACAAATTCTGTTTAATAGTATTTATAAGTACCTTAACAAACAATAATCTTTACATATAGACATTAATTTTTTTGAAAATTGATGAATAGTATTCTTGTTCTATAATGTGTATGTTTAGATATGTAAAATATAAATCATTATTCTTAAATATTCTTGTTTGTGTGACTCTTAGATTATCTATTAAATTAGAAATACAACTTTATATTATAATAATGTGCATGCTTTAACATTACTATCATGTAAATACATAACCAATTGAAACAACATAGATCAATAATACGACTATAAGAATTGCATTGCTCTTGTGAGTATAACTGAATTTAAGTGGATCAATAACACAACTATGAGGACCGTCTTTCTCTTCTGAATGAACTTACACAACCAAGGTAGAGATATGTTTGATGGCTTACATTTTGGATTAGGCAAACGATCAAAAGAAAATGATAAAGCTAATTGAAACACAAAACCAAATTGAAAAAAGGAGGAGGAAAAATCTCCTTTCCACCAAATCCTTCGAAGAGCATCTGACTAGCAATATTTTGAAGCATAGAGACAAGGAGGAGCCATAGGGGGCACGGGCACCGATAACAAAAGAAACTATGTAGATCTCATTCCTACACAAGAATTATTCAAATAGTGATAATATGACACTTCCGCATTATGTGAGACTTTTCCTGGCACGACAAACCGCCTTGTAGACATTTCTTCTCTTAAATCGTAATAATGTGACACCACTCTGACGTGAAACGTATTTTGTTCACGACAACCCACCTGCTCTACCAAAAAACGATCGCATATTACCCATTATGACGTCAGTAATTTTGGAAAAAACTTAAGAACCGCGTGATCAATATTTATTTAATGGTATGGATATCAAATACAACGAGCGTATCTCTGGGAAGAAGATAAGATCAAAACAATCAAGCCTTAATGCAATTTCATAAACTTTACAGTGATTCTGCTCTCTTCATAAATTCGATTCGCCATACCCAATTGCACAAATGAAAAGAATGGCACTGATTAATGCTAATTATGCTTCGGTGCAAATAACTTCAGATTTTGCTCAGTCAAGAAGAATCCATAATTTTAAGTCTTTCAAAAGGAAGATCTTAACAAAATCTGGACGTTTTGATGATTATCAAATGGGCTCAGGTATTTAATGACAATAACCTGATATCTTCTTTAGTGTTCACTAGAAACTAGTTATAATCTGTTTTCAAATAACTTTTATGGGGCAAAGTGGTTTCTTTCTTAACTTTAGTAGGATTTTATTAGATGGGCAGAGCATTGTGGATGAGAATATGATCGTTCTAAGGAAACGGATATATGAAGTGATGTTGCAGAAGAGTGATAGTTATGATAGTTCGTCAGAATGCATGTAAAGTGAAAAGTGTTTATGTCCAGATTATCACTGTTGAAGAAAATTCGGTGGTTGCAGTGCATTTTAATTGAAATACACCCTACGGCTCTGATTGCCATGGCGGCCATCATCTGTCTCTCACTTCCGATATCGATTATGTTGGCCTTATTTTCATAGTTACTAGCAAGAGGGTAATTTCATATGGCATAAGTTACCTATAGATCTCTATATAGACTCTGCAATATGGTAGACTATAAAAGATACTTTCTTTGTTTCTAAGAATTCAAGTTAATACAATGACGAGCACACACAAGAATTGGTAGTATCCAAATTGTTACTACTTATTTGATTTCAAGTATTACCAATAATTATGTACTAGGTTAGTAGTTTATTATATAACTTTGAGGAGATTTAGTATTTGTGGGCTTTAGTTTGTTTAATGGTTTATTTTTTATTTTTTAAATTTTAAACTATTACTTCTATTTTGAGTATAATGATGTTATTTTATTATTTTATTTTTCATTTAGTTGTTCAAAATCAATTTTTCGAAAAGTTAATTTGAAATATTTTTGTGAAGATAGATTTCTATTATTGATCACCTAGTGTTATTATTGATCACCGAGTGTATTGTTATATGATAGATTGTTTTTGAAGTATTAGATAGCAACCAAAGGATGGTGAGCTGACCCTGAAGTACAAGAAGGCTGAAAAGTCAGCCGGAGGTTACCTCCCAGTCATCTAACTGATACCAACTTTAAACTTCAAAAAACATAAAATATCCATAACTAGATTAGCAATACCATCAGTTGATAAGTAGGAGATAATTTCCATAGCAAGTCAAATTGTGATATTGGTATCAAGATTAAACAGGGACTTGACTTGTTGTGGAAATTATCTCCTCCTTATCAATTGATGAGCTTAAGGGGCTTTCTAATGAATGGATCATATGGCACAACACTTGGTGAAGGTTTTGCAAATGGGGTTGCAAGCTTTGGATTTAACCATAGAGGAAACTTCATAGTTAAGCACGCTCAAGCTGGAGTAGTACTAGGATGGGTGACCTCTCGAGAAGTTCCAGTGCTTCACTCCTATGAGCATCACCTAGATCCAATGAGTGCTAAGCATTCCATTTATTCTCATGAGAGATGGATTCATATTGAATCACTACTCATGAAACATGGGTCAATGAGTTTGATTCAAAAATCACACAATTAAATCTTGATAGCAATATCACAATATCATCAGTCCTGAAACATACAGAAATACAAAATTGAAAAACATTCTAGCAGCACTCAAACAACTCTCTACTATTAGCCCCACATATCGACATAAACATATAATGTAAAACCTTGTAGGGTATCTAGTTCAAAGTAACCAACAACATAACAACAAAAAAGTAAAAAACCAAATGTAAGGCTAGCTACCCTCCTTCTATCTAGGATCCTCATCCTTCTTCTCCTCAGGTGTGCCCTTGTTCATGTCCTCCCCCTCCACCTTGGTAGGTTTTTCCAGGATTGTCTTCAAATAGTCCTCTGCCAGGAAGCCATGAATGGATTGGGTTGTCTCGCTCTCCTTACCTAGGTCTTTCTTATATTTATTCACCTGCAAAAGGTAAAGGGTGGTGGCTGCAGAATGCATGACTTTGGTGGAGAATTCCATTAAAGTGCCAAATTTCTAGCAGATACCAATGTGATTGTCTTTCAGATCCCTCATCGATTGCTCAAGCCTATCCATTCTAGCCTTCCCATGGCTCTACTTGTGGCTATACTTGTCTTTTTCCCCCAACCTTTAAGAGAATCTTTTCTAGGGGAAGTGATGTCTTGCCTCCCACTCCTAGCCAGGGTAGCTTCGAGGGTGTCAAAAATGTGAGAGGGGCTAAGGGGGCTGGGGATAGGGTTCATGTCATAGGGCAGTCTCTTCTTTTTGGGCAGGTTTAACATTAGTTTCGGTAGAATCAGAGCTGAAATCATGCTTTGGGGGGGGGGGACGGGGGGGTGGGTTGGGAACTTTAATTTTTCCAACTGGAGGCATTTTTGGGTCCTCTCGGAACTTTTCTTGCTCTTCCTAGTGTTTGTATACGAATCAATGAGGTTAATTTTAACCTCAGGGTAGGGGTTTTCTTGGTTTTTTGTGGCTAGGACTAGGGCCAAGGTCCAATGAGACTTGGGGGATGATAGAAGCTAGTGAGTTGACCAAGAGCAATAGGTTTTGGGGAAGATGGTAGATAAACATATAGTTTGTTCATAAATCCCCGATCGATGAGTTAAAGGTTTTACCCTCCTCTTTTTTCCTCCTTGCCTTATAAATATAATCTTCCATAGATTGCAACAAAAGAAATGAGAAAAAAATATGATCCATGTTATTGAAGTGATTAAGAATGCAGAAATGGAAATAATAGAGTACTTGAAACCAATCCTTGAGTAGAATAGCAGATGAAATCTTAGGATTTAGGAAGGTCTTCCCTTGAAAACCCACCACGCATTCACACTGGTTCATCCTTAAATTTGAAAAAAATTCATAGACTGGTTTCCTCATTTACCTTGGCCTTCTTGCACAAGTTCTTGCCTTCCAGGACAAAGCCTCAAATCTTAGCAATGACTTCCTCAGAGATTTTGTAAGCCATCCCATTGATAGTCAATCTCCTGTCATTCCACCAATTAAAGAACTACGTTGAGACATTCTCATCATGTTTCATCATTTCTTCCATAAATAGTAATAGGTCACCCTCCTATAGACAAACCATCACCGCTTTGTTCTTACGGATACAAGCCTTTACTCCTATAGGTTCAATACAATCACTAGTGCCCATGCCATCACCTAGTTCAATGACTAACTCTTCAAAATTTTCTAACATAGCCTTGTTGCAGGTTTGGCAAATACTGAATGTTAAATAAATTTCACCCAAGATTAAAAGGAAAAGGCAGTGAATAACTATTATAAGGCTACAAGGTTTCTCAAAAATAAAAAACTACCCTCAATAGCACGTGTTAGTAGTTTCCATCCATAAACAGTTGTTGCTAGCTGTAGTTGGAGCCAGAATTTAACAAGTTATCTTTTTTATAATCAATGACAATTTTTTGTATCTCAATAAATCCACCCTTTGTGTCCTTTTTTGGTAATACTTAAAGCTCACAAAAATCAAATTATTAATGTGAATAGTCATACAATTTTGCAAAACAATCCCTTTTTGAAGAGTCTTGTTTGCCCATCCATATGGATAATTGAAGGCTTGCCACCTGTGATGATTCATATGGCACTATTGTAAGTACACTCCCTTTCCATCAGAACTTGAGTTGATGATGGAAACTATCTAACATCATCCCATTCAATTAACCCCATGACACTATGGCCAAATTTTTCTAGCTCATCTACGATGCCATTCACTTTGACATATATGTGATCCATGTGGATCTCATGACATTCTTCCATCAACATCCAAATTTCATCAATTATTACTTTGATCAACTAGTTACTTTGGTCCTCTCCCTTAGCAACATCAATAATTAATATTGCGTCCCCCTCAATGGCAAGCTTGTTTAATCCACATGCTCTTGGAATTCTCAAACGCCATAGAAGAGCCAAGGCTTTTGCTTCATCGTTTGAGCCCCCTTTGTAGTTTCTAGTATAGGAAACTACTAGATTTCCCATACTATTGCAAAAGACACCTCCCACCATAGTATTGCCCATCATGGCCGAACCATCAAAATTGAGTTTGATCCAAGATTCATGGGGAGGGTGCCACACCATCTACTTTGTATCCATGGCTTTGGGATTGTTAAAATGTGCCACTATTGGACCTACATCCCAAGTAAAAGCCCATTTCATATCATGTCTATCTCGGGGGGTTCTTGTTTCTTTTCTTTTTTTTTTTTGGGGGGTGGGTGGGGGGGGGGAGGCTTGCACTACCAAGTCATGCTACATTCTTTTAGAAGATTGATAACCTATTCAGCCACCCTCAAACTAGTAGTGACTTGTTTGCCAAAAATTCTATTGTTTCGCTCCTTCCAAAATTTCCATGATACATATGGGGGATGTATAGACCATAAGTTTTTGAAGTAAGAGTGGGTAGACAGACTGTCCTAGTGAAAAAAATATTGCAACTCTCCATCAACACACCACTAGACCTCTCATAAGGTAAGGACTTCCCTCCACACATTTGTAGAAAAAGGGTAGTGGATAAGAAGGTGTGGAATAGATTCAACATCATGGAGACATAAAATGTAGTAGTTAGGAAGTTGACAACCTCTTCTTTGGAGATTATCTATAGTGAGGATACACCCATGCAAAATCATCCACCAGAAGAATTTTATCTTTGGTAGGATCTAAGGGTGCTAGACCTTTCTCCAATATTCCTAGGCCATCTCCCCCCCGAGACAAGAGAGATAAGGTGACTTCACTGTGAAATTACCTGATGGAGTAAGTTTACAAACTAGTGAGTCCTCCACTAGGGTGAGGGAAATCTTATAATTCTAGAGAAGGTAGTGGAGCTCTAGGGAAAGGCCCATCACCATAGGCTCATGGTTTTGGAATTTAATCAATTATTGATATGGGGTGATAAAGCTTCAAGTCAAAGAGCCATACAATCTAGTACACATATTGCATAGAGGTAGGAACTTAGTATGCATGTGGGGGTTATCTTGGATCCATTGATCTTCCCAAAAGTTAATTGAGTTTCTATTCCATATGATCTAGTGACAACCCATCTTCAAGATATTTTGGGTGTTAACCACACTATTCCAGATTTTGGAACCTTGGGAGAGTGCATCTGCCCAAGGGAAGAAATGAAAAGAATACCCTCTAAAGTACTTAACCATCACAATGTTACCCCAACTACCCTGAGAATTCACCAATTTCTAGCTGATTTTCGTTAGGAGTGCCTTATTCAAGTGTCCTATTCTTCTTATATTCAATCCTCCAACTACTTTAGGATGACAGACTTTCTCCCAACTTACCAAGCTCATTCTAGAATTCTCTTCAATGCTAGAGCATACAAAATTACTTTGGATTTTCTCAATAATGTCTCTAAATCTACCCAGGGTTTTGAAGATGGAGAGGAAATACATCTAGATGCTCTCCAAGGAGGCTAAGAGAAGTTGAGTTTCCTCGCATTGCTCAAAATTTTACCTTTCTAGCCCACCATCTTTCTCTAGAAGAGTTCAACCAGGTCATTCCAATACTGATTGGTGACTTCTTTTATTGTGAGTGGGAGACCAAGATCTTTGTCCGAGAGAGATGCCTCTTGGCAACTAAGAATGTATATCAGTCACATTTTCTCTCAAACAAGAAACAGTGTTAAAGAAATATACTTTTCTTTTTGGTAATTTATGCATTGACTAGAGACCAATGCATACCGATTCAAGTTGTCTTTCCATTCTCTAGCTTCATGGATAGAGGAGATACCAAATTAGAATGTATCATCCACAAACTACTGGATATGTTGTGGGGGGTACTAGGAAGCAAGTTTAATACCCTTAATTCTGCTAGAGTTAGTCATAGAAACTAAATTTGTGCTTAAAATCTCTGCCACAATGATGAATAGGTAAGGAGATGGGGGGTCACCTTGACATAAACCATGGGAAGAAGAGAATAATTCACTAGGAGCTCCATTATAATCACCAAAAATGTAACAAAGGTTACTACATTTTTGATAATTCTAGTAACATTCTCATTAAAGCCAAGCTTGGTGAGAATAACAAAAATAAATTCCCTTCTAACTATATCATAAGCTTTGGAAATATCTAGTTTAAGGGCCATACCTAGGTTCTTGCTCCTTTCCATAGAATGAATTACCTCATGAGTGGTTATTACCATGTCAATAATATCCCTCCCTATTAGAAAAACATTCTGGTAGGGGCCTATAAACTTATCAAGAAGGGGCTTGATACAATTTACAATGACCTTAGAAGAACTTTATAAATTGTGTCAAGCAAAGGCTAATGGGTCTGAAATATTCTAGCCTTCTTTCTTAGGGATAAGAAAAATGAAAGTTTGATTGAGTTCCTTTAACAATTTACCCATTCTAACAAAGTCACCAACAACATTGATCACATTGTACTTGATAATGTCCCAAAATTCTTGGAAGAAATATGGAGGAAACCCATTAGGACCAGGTGCTTTGTATTGATTTATACTAAAAACAACCTTTCTAACTTCCTCCTCATTGACCTTACTTGTCATGTCCTCATTCATTTGGTCATTGATCACTGGCTGAAATGATGTTAGGATATCACTTTGTAAGTTACTGTTAACCTAGGTAGCCAAGGTGTCATACATTTCCTAGACATAGGAATTGGCTTTTCCTTCTATCTCTTCCACTTGGGTAACTTCATGATCATAATCATCTAGCAATAAGTTAATGATGTTTCTCTTTTTTCTTCTTGAGGCTGATCTATGGAAGAAAGTCATGTTTTTGTCACCCTCCTCCAAATATTGAACCCTAGATCTCTATTTATAGAAGACTTCCTTCTGATTCAAGAGGGTCTTCCATTTGTCTCAACACTCCCTCTCCTCATGTTGCTACTCAACATGAGCATTGCCTTTCCCAAGATGATTTTGGAGAGATTCCAACTTCTTTTTTAGTAGACTTCTTTTCTTTGGAAATGTTTCCAAATGAGGATTTTCTCCATTCTCTCACCTCTTTTTAGATTTTATCAAGTTATATGATAGATTTTTGATTTAATGTGACATATATATATAGATAATTTGTGTCTTTTTCTAAGTACAAATATATAACAATTACTAATATTTAATTATAGAAGTAATCGACAAACATATACAAAGTAGAGGATCATTGGTGTGTTGTAATAATGGTTATTGAAATGTTATTATCTATTACTTGTAATTTCCCCTAATAGTTTTTCAAGTGTATATAATATATACTATATTATGTACACATTTCTAGAGTATTTTTTGGGTGTTTTTTGAAATCTTCAAAATAATACAACAAATTATATTTCACATCTATAAAGACCTTGATTGAATTGAGAAGTTCACCAAAATATTAACTTGTTAGTGTCAATAGTGCACAACTTATATGACTTTAATTTTTACTAGGTAGATTTTTAAGTGATGTCTTTTTAGTCTTCAAGGTTGTTAGCTTCTCTCTCCCATATATCTTTCCCAATCTCTTTTTTTCTAGAATTGATATCACCATAATAGTGTAATGGTTTCATAAGTGAAGTATTAAATGAAATTGACACTATACATATGTATATGTACATGTATGTATGTATCTATCATCTATCTATAAACATGTCCTAATTTTTTTTGTTTCATTCATTTGTAGGAAGTCTTTAAAAGGTCAAATTCAAAGATTACTTTAGTGGAAAATCTTCACCTTTTGGCGATCCCATCTGACAGGTCAATGCTCATTTGGCGAATAGAAGATGCAATGTAGGTCAACTACATCGCCAGATATTTATCAGATTTGGGTCCAATGCCTGGGGTCATCACCCATTAGTTATCACATGACTGGTCAAAAATATTGGTCCAATCACCAATGTAATATACATTTTGGATACATTTATTTTAAACATATCGCTAGCCTTTGCATTTTTTTCTTATTGGCCCACATTCTTTCACCATTACTAAAACCAAATAATTTTCCCTTGGGTTGGGTGTCGCCAACCATTTTCCCAACATGTGTCGACCATTAGCCTTGTTTAGCCAATTGTTTCCTACTATGGGCTTGCATAGGAAGGTGCATTTCACCTACATTTGACATTACCACTTGTTAATTCTACCTAATTTTCCAACCTAGATTGGACTATAAGATATCATTATTCTACAAAATTTGCTATTTTTTGGTCTGGAGACTAGCATTTCTTATTACTGTCGAACTTTCAAAGTGCTGGGTGCATTGGCCATTGACTTGCGGACCTAAGTTTTTGTAAAAGAAAAGTGTTTTTTAATTTATTTTTATGTCAACAATGGTACTGGACTACTGGTACTAGTTATTTTTTTAGTTTTACTGTCCAATGTTCATTGGTGACTAGACATCTCAAATGCTAAAATAGCCTATAGGTTTGTGAATTATATTGGGTAGTACCATAGACTATAGTACCATAGAAGTAGTACCCTTTTTTTGGGAATCCATCATATTATTATTATTATATGTCATCTAAGTAGTTGAGTGTTTTGTTCAATAGTTAAGTTGATATTTTTTTTGCAGCCTTTATTGGCTTTGCTATGTCAAAAAAGAGGGGTAACAGGGGTTCCAATAGTATCCCTGAAAGCCAAGAGAGGCAACCATTACCAAAACATAGATCCATAGTGGCATATTTTGGTGGTGGAAATTTTGGCAACCTAAAAGATTCACAAGTTAGATCTCCTATGCTTATTGAAAAAGGAGATTCATCACGAGTTGGACCCTCAGACCATATTGAAGTTCAAAGTTGGTGAACCTGATATCTCAATCGAAGATGAACTTAAACATGATTTGGAGGCATTTCCCCTGAGTAGGGAGTCACAAACTGAGATTATAGATTTGGAGTCAGTTCCAGATTAGTTGCATGAGAAAACCAAAACTGATTCCATAAATCGTGTTCATGCACAATAAGGGAAAAGAAAATTGGAATTGACAAAAGATCAATCTCGCTGGGATCTATCCAAAAGGAATTTTTAGTTGGAATGGGTGGAAAAGTACTAGTTCATTGAACTAGTGGCCAATCCAACTGATGGAAAGCCTCCTATAGAATGCAAATGTAAGATTTACACAAAGATAACAAAGAAGGAGAAGAGGTTGCAGCTTAAAATTGATACCATAGAAAACCATCTCGGTAAAGTTTACAAGAAGGAAACTATAGATGGAGTTGAAAAATCCATGCTAACTTGGAAAACAAAGGACAACTATCTGCATATCAGGAATGCTGAAATATAGGAGTTACACCAGCAATTACAAGAGAAGCATTCTGTAGTAAAAGGTTCCATTGAAGATTTCATTGGTAAAGCAATGGAAGTGCAAAATATGGGAAAAGTAGTTCAATTAAGTGTGGTCTTTTATATATTGAGTAGAGGATATCCTATGATTGACTACCCTTCAATTCCTGCCTTATTGCACTTTTTGAAAACTTGAAACTATCTGAATAGTCACTGGTTAGTAAATAGTAGGTGGGAATGGGCTAGATGTCTTGCATAGGTTGAAAAAGAAGATATGAAAGAAAAAATGAAAGACTCAAATTTTATTGCATTGTCTCTAGATGAATTTATATCAATTGATAATACTTCCTGGGTGTGCATGCATGTTTATACTATAAATAATCTTTGTTGTTAGCCATTTCTACGATCTATTACTAAATTGAATCGTAGTGCAATAGCTGAAAATTTATATGAATTATTAAAGTCTACTCTAATTGAATCTAGAGTTTTGGATAACATGGAGATTGCAAAAAAGTTAGTGTGTGTTGGAGTGGATGGAGCTTCGGTTATGCAAGGTCATAAAGACGGTCTTTGCAAAAAGATCAAGAATGATTTGGCACCCTACACTATTCCCATTCATTGCATGGCCTATCGAATGGATCTAGCTTTTGGAATTATCAGCAATTTTGGTTAAGAAAAGTGGAATCTCTAATCAAAGAGATTTACCAATACTTCTGTCGAAGTCCAAAATGAGTCTGAGAATTTCAACACTTTGCTAAAGGACTTATTGATGGGAGGAAGCTTCTTAAAGATAATGATACCAGATGGATCTCTTTGGATGGACTAGTGCATTGAGTAATGTTTGAATACTCGTCATTGCTTGGACTAATCCACTCTATGCGAGACAGATTCCCTCAACTATATTCAAACTTAACTAATGTTAAGGTACTCTTAACTTTAGCAACTATTCTCCCCATGCTACAGGACATGAGAAATATTATAAAAAAGGTTCAACAAAGAGCTATGTACATTGTAGAATATAATAAGTTGCATAAAATGACATGTAGTAGCCTAGATACTCTGTAGCGATTAATACCATTAGATGAAACAAAGTTTGGAAAGTGGTTAGAAATCTCAGATTTGAACAATCTTGGAAAATTTTTACATATTGGTGCAAATGATAAGGTATATGCCAAGGTACGTGGAGTTGACATACCAATGTAGTATTATGCTCACGTCAACCCCGACTTCAACCCCAATGAAGTAGGAAGCAAAGTTGAATTAGTACTAGAGAAGGTACTTTCATGTGTTACAAGTGAAGACTTCAAGAAGATCAAAGACTCTGTGCTTGACTCTATCAAGTGAGTTTGCTACAATCTTTCATCAAAAATTAGATTTGGATTCCCTCCTGAGGAACTACTTGAAGCAATGTCAATTATTTTTCCATAATATTGGTCTCTAAACTGTTTGACTAATTTTTGAAGAAGGATGATGTCTTTGATTTAATATTTTTGCAAACTTAAAATAATCAATGGAGTTGCTATAAATGGAATTTTAGACGAATCTCAACTAAGAGATCAATCATATTCTTTTGCAAATATAATAAGGGAACAATATGCTCTTATGGAGAACCCAAATGAAGATGGATGGGTAAAAAGGCTTTGGAAAAACCTTGGTGAGAGCAATCAGTTGAGGGAGGCAATACTAAAATATTTCAAGCTTACCAATTTATGTTTGACAATGATATTGGATTTAGTGGAGGATGAGAGAGTTTTTAGTACTTTGGGCTTTCTAAAGTCAAAAGTTAGAAACAAATTAGACAAAAATTTGGATAACTGTCTGAGGCTCTATAATTCTAAGTATGAGGTAGAAAATTTCCCTTATGACAGAGCTGTTAGCATATCGAGAAACCAATGTCAAGAAAGAGGGATTGCAAACATTTCAAACCCAGGTGGTAGTGGTGGTGGTAGTGGCAGTGGTGGTGGCAGTGGTTCATATCCTGATATTGGAAGCAATGAAGATGATGTTGACTTTGGCATGCATAGTGAGTCTGACATTGATAGTGAATCTAAAGAAAACACAACGAACAGTGAAATGTTGTATGCAATAAATGAGGAGGATTCTGATGATAGTTATGTTGAGCCAGTCCAGGCAGAATGACAACTATAGCAGCTTCTCGACCTCAAGTTCTAACTTTTGCGTGAGTCAAGTAGTAGGCTAGTAGCTTTGATCTAAGACTCTACCTACTAATTAATTATGTAACATGTTTGTAGAAGTTAATTTATAGCCTTCATTCACTGTCACTTTATAGATGCTTAATTTTTTTAAATTTTTTTGAACATGTTGATGTTACAAACTTACGTGTTGAGATTTTCATTGATTCTAGTTTCTTTAAGAAATTGTAACATAATTCATTTAATAGAATAAGCTCTATTCTAAAAAAATTGTATTATAATTTATAATTATAAATCAGTCTGTAACATAATAGATTTAACAATTGTCAATTACAAACAATTACAACCCTCTGCAAATGACTCAATCTCAAATTAAAATGACCTTGAATTCCTATTTGCAAATACAAGGGGGCAACAATAGTTATAGGTCGGTTTGTAATTGTATATATAATCATATTATTACTACATAATACATTATGTGTGTACAATCACATTGCCAATTTGCCACATTGCCAATTGTACAGTTTTTTTCTAGTAGGAAATTTTTTCCATCTATATTGTGTAGTAATAGTATGCTAGTGCGTGGCTGCCCAACTATCCTGATATGCTGGCTCTTAATTCCTATAACAATTAACATTAAACAAAGTTGAAATTAAATCCAAAATTTGAAATTAAAGAGAAACAAGTAACAAAATTATTATAGTACTATAACTTACTAAGTTGTTACTTCTTAGTGCTATCAGCTACACGACTGCCATTGACAGCAACAATAATAGTTTCAGTTTGAAAAGATGACCTAGCTTCAATGAATTTCTTTAGGGTGCTCCATTCTACATAATTTGGAAGTTCCATTTGTTTGCGGTTATAGGAGATAGTTTGACATGAATCAAAAAATTTATTTATAACTTTACTCATTGTTGACAGTGGTTTGATGCAACTTGCAATTCTTTCTGGAGTGGTTTCCTTAGGCAAGATGCCTAAATTAGAATTCATGTTGTCCTGCAACTTTTTCATGTAATTTTCTTTTCTAATGAATTTGCAGTCTAAGTTAGTTGGATTTGGTAATCCAACAGTCAACAAGTTCAGTATGATGTTATTCATCTTCATCAAGTCTTTGGAAGAAGATTTGAGAGCTTAGCTATTTTTGTTACTTGTTGACAATTGTGATAGACTTCAATGGTCATTACAGAGGCATCCAAGTGGTTTTTTGTTCCATGGCTTGCCAAATTCCTATCACTGGATTTCTTTAATTTATTCAAAATTTGATTAGAAATATTTTTTAAGGAATTGGTGAAGATTTTTATTTTACCCACAATATCATTTTTTACATTTTCAAAGACAAGTCTGAGATTGCCATTAAAATCAAACCATTCAAACAAACTATCACTATTCTTCATTATTTTGTCCCAATTTTCTTGTTTGATAAGCTTAACCATGTTTATTAAAGTATCCTTCACATGATGGTTTTCGGAAGATGTCATTCTATTTTCTACCATTACATTCTCCATCTTTTTCTTCGTTACAAACATCTCTTTTTCACTCTTTTCCTATATTTCCTCTAGTTTCCCTTGCCAATTAGTTGCTCTCTTCCTCTCATCCTCTAATTTCTTCTTCAAATCTTGGATTGTATTTGTAGTAGTTACCTCTTTTTTCTTCTCATCCTTGAGTTCCCTATTCAAATCACAGATTGTCTTTGCAGTGAACTCCTTTTTCTTTGCACTGTTCAATTCCTTCTTCAAATCATAGAGTCTTTGAGTAGACTCTTCTTTCTTTGCATTCTCCAATTCCTTTCTCAAATCAAGGATTTTCTTTGCAGCTGACTCTTCTTTTTTCTTTTCATTCTCCAATTCCCTCCTCATATGGTGGATTGTGTTAGTGCTTGCAATAGCACTATACTCCATTTTCTTCGCATTCTCCAATTACTTCTTCAAATTATTGATAGTTTTTGCAGTTGACTCCTCTTTTTGTTTCATATTCTCCAATTGCTTATTCAAATTATGGATTATGTTTGCACTAGACTCCTCCTTTTTCTTCTCATTCCCTAATTCTTTTTGCAAATTAAAAACCATCCTTGCCCTAGACTACAAATTTTTCTTTTCATTCTCCAATTCAATCTTCAAATTATTATTTTCCTTGATGGCAGAGTCCAAGTCAGTTTTCAATTTATTGTTGAGCTATGCTCTACTCTCTATAGACTTGAAGAACTGTGTAGTAGATGCTTGTTCATGCTGAAGTCTTTTTTGGCACTCATCCAATTCTTTAGTCAATTTTTACACTTCTTCATTCATCTTTTCTTGCTGGACAACTATCTCTATAGGAGAAGATTTCTTTATCCTATTTTGTAATTGTTTGAACCTATTGTCTGTTGCTTTCTCCTTTGCCTTCATATTATAATCAAGGTTTGCTTGTAACTTTTCTATTTGGTTTGTAAGCCTTTTGTTTTCCCTCTCCACTTTCAGGAGTGTAGAGTAGACCAATTTGTTGCTCTCTTTTGATATATTAATTTTGTCAATATTTTTCACTTTTGAAAAATCCATTTGAAGACTAGTAACTTATATATCATTATGATTTATAACATTTTGTGGTAGATTATTATCTCTACCCAGGGGCATAATAGCCATGAAGTTCATCATTTCATTGTTTGGATCATATGTTGAAAATATTCTGTTAGTAGATCCCTAATATTTAGCAACTGCATCACTTTTCAAAGTCTTCACAATTTGCCTATTTCTTTCTCTTGTTTGTTCAAACTTTGATGCTAACTCGTTCAAACTAAAATTTGGGTTTGCTGACACAATTGAGTGTTTGAAAGGTGAATTATTAGTTGTATCATTGTATGCTCCTCCAACTCCAGTTAAACTTACACCACCTACAAGTATATTTTGAGGATTGCCAACAAACTGAAGATGGCCCATTCCAAATCCTAGCATTTTAAGATAGTTTTCTAGGTTTTGTACAGAAGCTACGAGTGCATACATTGGTGAAGTAACCACTGACATTGCTGGTGGTGTAATTTTCATAACTTTTTTCTTTTTTGCACAAGGTTCATCCATGCTAGTGCCAGTGGGATCAATTACAACTGGATTTGAAGATTTAAAAAATAATGTGTTGGGATGACCTTCAAAAGCAAAAATATGATGTTTTTTTCCCTTTCTAGATGAATTATCTTCAATCTTTGAGAGTCCAATGATTGGATTACATCCTCTTTTGGGTGGGTCTGGTATTGGAACTGGATTCCAAATCCCTTCACCACTTGCACCAATGGGCCCTATATCTGCATAAAAAAATTTTTGTATCATAGTTGCCCCTTTACTATATGTTTGTTTAACATAATCACTCATTTGAAGTTTAACAATATCTCTTCCCTTGGTTGACCCAGAATCCTAAATACCTTGAATGTCGATATCAAACTCGAGGTCCTTCTATCTTTCATAATCACTGTCACTACAAAAATCATATAATACAGTTGGATGCTCTTTATTCCAATAATTGTTGAAAAGTTCATCCTCAGTTTCATCAAAACCAGCTAATGTCATTGGTTCACCCAAATTTTGCGTCATTTTCCAAAAATTAGTCATCTTGGTTTGACACCACAATTCAGTTGTGCATGCCTCTTTAATTTCTTTTGGCATAGAACTCTTAGAAGGTTCAGATGCTTTCTTGTAAAAATTTAAGTATGTCAGAGGCTCTGATTTGTGCAATGTCGTAATTTGGGATGACAATTCTTGCATTGAAATATTATTCTCTATTACATGTTTCTCCATCTCTTTCTTAACCTCATCCCACAAATCCTTGTTTTTTAAATTTTCTATTAATGGCATCTCCTAATGTTGATATATTCTTGCAAAGTTCCCATTGGCAATAAGTCTCATTTTATTATGTTCAGTGGATCATAATTCTAGTGACTAACAAAATCAAAGACAAAAAAAGTTACCAATTCATTTTCCACTTTGAAAGCCTTTCTCTCAAATGTGAGGAATCCAATTGCAAAAGGCAACTAAAGAAATATTGTTTTCTTTTTTGGTCCACTAAAAAGTTCATTTGCACTCTCCATCTGTTGTAAATATTTCAGTGCAAAAACCCTTTTTGTAACATGCATTGGAAGTTTGTAGGGTTCAACTGCTGAACCATAAAACCTTAAGACAATGTACTCTTCTATGAAGAACTAGTCATCCAATTGAATCTAACTTCCTAGTTGAATGTAATCTTTACAAGACATAGGCAATCTAGGCATCAAAGTGCCTATGATTTTTTGGTAAATAGGTGCCAAAAAGAAGTCTACAAAATGATTGTAGTTTTTATTTGCAACAGTCATCTTCATCTTATCTGTCCACTCATATACTGGACTTGGAGTCTCTAATTTATTCTGAGTTTTCTCATCAAACTTATAGACCTCAATATGAAACTTTTTGTTCTCTTTCTCAAATATTGGGTGATGCTTTGCTAAAAGAAGGTAGCACAAGAAACTTGTGAACCTAAATGTCTTCATCTTGCTTGTCATTGTACTTTGTTTAATCATTAGTAATTATTGTTGCATAGATTCAACAATGTGCTAAACAAAATTATATCTTACATCTACCTTCTTAACTGACTAACTTTGATAATGGATATTATAAATCATTTCAAGAACACTGGCCCCCACTTCCTTATTACTGTCCAATCCTAGACAAAATGATAACAAAGAAATAATATTCTAAACCCATGGCACAAAAATATTATACTGATAAGGAGGCTTATGGTCTATGCCTAGTCTAACACTAGTAGAGGACTTTGAATTTATTAAACCCTTAATAAATGAATCTTGAAAAACTCTTTCTAGTTTGTCATAAGCCTGTGCTAGTTTATCCAAGTCAATGCGCTCATTAGAGCTTTTGGTTTAAACCCTAGCTCTAGGTCTAACAGAATGAAAAATTCACTCTCAGTTATCGATAAAATTTCCTCCTAAGTGTTTTGGTTTACAATTGCCTTTCTATTTTTATCATAATTCTAAGTGCATAGCATTACAATTTTAGGGCAAGGGAATACTTTGAGTGCATCGAGGTTTGCTAATCCAGTAACTAGAGTAGTTAGTTTATTTGTATGTGCACAAATACTGTTGTTATATTTGAAATAAATTCTCCCCTTCTATGGATCTATCCACTTATTAAATAATGAATGTCTAATTTCCATGGACAACAAGATAAAAAATATCATGACATTCATCGGTGAAACCTGGGGTTTGGAGCAATTGCCTGAGTTCTATAATGTATTTCTTGTCCTTTATGCTTGCAATCATACGAGATGTTTTTGACTTTGTTTTGCCAATGCTTGCTACTGGTTATTACACAAAATTCTTCTTCAGACCCTATTTAAAATAATTGTAAAGTCTAAACCTAAGACAGTTAAAATCAAGATTTCTATTGCTGCAAATTGCAATGATAAAAGTTTTTTAAAAATTTAAATACCCAAAATCAAGATTGGATAATTGGTGTTGTTGTCTGATACTCAAGTTTCACACTTTTAGTCTTTTGGAACACAAAATGAAATTCTGCCAGTCTGAGAAAATTTGAAAATTGAAAACCCTATCATATCAGACTCAACTTGGAGAACTTTCAACTTCTTACTCTAAAAACATATAGGGTTAATAGTTAAAAAGAAAGTATTAAGTAATTAATAGTTTTAGGTACTTTATTAATAGTATGTACAATGTACATGTAAATGACATAAAGAATCAATAATTTAGTAATGTGCATAACAATTAAAAAAAAGTAAAAAATTAAAATTTATTACATTGATATACATTTGAATAAATTTGATCATTTTAAATAAATTAATTAATAAAAATAGAACTTAATTATCAATGATTCAATATGATTTTTGGATGAATTTGTGGAGTGATATCGCTGTTGTCAAGAGTCATTTAGAAACATGACACATCTCATTCGTGACACTTGTCAAGGACACATGTCACAATTCTACATGAATCTAGGCACTTGGGAAAGCATTCCCCAAATTAGCTCGAAATTCATCTCAGGCCATCGATCTTTCTTTTAGTTAACGGTTGGGATTTCAATTTTCGGGTAGAATCTTGTAGTACACATGTCTCAATTTCGGGTTAATTTAATTATTGATATTCAATGAAGATATATTAAATTTTGTAAAATGAAATTGGTGCAAGATATGAAACAAGTGCCACTAGTACCTATCTTTAGTTTTTATATAAATCTAATTTAAAATTAATAAATTTATTATATAATATTTTAATTTAAAAAATGTAATATAATTATATTTTCTGTAATGATATTAATTTAAATTTAAATTTTATTCATAATATATTATATAATCATTGATATATATGTTCTATTACATATATATCATATGGTTATAATTATATTATATTATAAATAATTATATTATATGTTCTATTATATAATAAATAATTATAAATAATAATAATAATATTTTTATAATAATAATAAATCTTAAATGATTATATAATATAAGTAATATTATTTTTAATTCAATGACAAAAAACATATTATAATTTATAAAAAAAAACATTATTACAATATAAAATATAAACCAATGCACTTACATTAAAAAAATAAAAATATTAACATTAATGAATCACATTGAAAATGAAATATTTAGCTCTTAGCTAGGAGCCCTAAGCCTAGTACCTATTAGCAAGTACTAATAATTAGTAATAAATTACAATGACAATAGTTTAATTTAAATTAAATAAATAAAATTTAAAAATATAATTAAAAATATTTTATTTTTATTCATATTTATTATTTAGTTTCAAAATAAAAATGTAATATAGTTTAATTATGTATAAATTATTAACATATATTGATAATTGTGATAATTGTTTATAAACATAATTATTAATAATATTAACTAAGTCTTCCAATTGGCAATGACAAGACACATGTCACGATTTCAAATGAATCTAGGCACATGGAAAGCATTCTCCAAATCAGCCCAAAATTCATCTCGAGTCGTTGATCCTTCTTTTATGCAACGCTCAAAATTTCGAGTAGAATCTTCGAATACACGTGTCCTAGTTTGAGTAGAAATAGACATTATCTTCAATCTTTTAAAATTTGGTGTGAAATTGAGCCGTGATCATTGAAAAGAATTTTCAATTTACATAGCATATTAATTAATATAGAGAAAAATAAAAGAAATTGTTATTAATTATTATTATTTTACTTTTAAGCTTCAGCAATGAGCCATTGAATATGTCAAAATCATGATGTTAATTTAATTATTTATATATATAAATAAAGAAAATTTTTTTCTATTATAGAAATGATTTTCTTTTCTATAATAAGCCTTTTATTGTAAAGATGTATGAAAAACTCAATGAAGATATATTAAATTTTATAAAATAAAATTAGTGCAACATATCATGAAATAATAATAAAATTGACAATAGTTTAAAGTAAATAAAATAATTACAATTAAAAAATATAATTCCAAATGCTATATTTTTATTCATTATTGTTTTTTTAGTTTTAAAATTAAAATATAATATAGTTAAAATATCTATAAATTATTGAAATTTAACATATATTGAAAATTGTGATAATTGTTTATAAACTATTCTTCATCATTTAAAAGATTTCATAATGAAAAAAAGTTAGGAATAGGTGACAAGATAGGTATGAAATAAAAATTTGACACATAAATTATCTAAATTATATTTAACTTTGTTAAGGTTATAATCTATTAATCTTTAATTTTCCTTGAAGCTCCATTTGTTTTAACCAATTAGATTAAAGAAAAATAGTTAATTATTAACACTTAACTATTTTTAACAAAGTCATAGACTAACAGTAACATTTCAATAGTGCATTGAGAATCAAGATGCAAAAAAAAAAACTTACAAAGTCATAGACTAACAAGAACAACGATTTGAGAAGCCAAAAACTATTGTTTTCATTTATAATATTTTAGACTGTACAATGTACATAATATTGATTCATAGCATAGATATTCAAAATAGCTGATTAGATCAGCCTGATTTTACTATTTCATAATTTACAAAAAGGGGCAAGGCCCAATCCAAAAAAAATACAAATATCTTAAAAACATTTTTTTTCCCTAAGGGCAATGGGTAAGGAAATAATATATAGAAACAAGGAGCAAGGTGAGGGAACCGGGTAACTAGGGAGGCTGGAAGCATTAGCAAGCTAAGGGGTTGAGGGCTTGAAGACTTTAATCAAAAAGGTCTTCAAGTTCATCTACAATGAATTTGTTGGAGAAGATGATGTTGTTGAACTCGTCTAGCCATGTGAATTGGTCTCGCTGATATCATCCAATAAAAACTATTTTCATAGAAAATCCCTTCTGAGCCATGCCCACTTCTAATGGTGAGTCAATTACCATTCATTCATGCTGAGCAAGAAAGGATGCTTATGTATAATGCACCCCATGCCTTCCTCCCAACACTTGTCTCCTACATTTGTAAAATGGATGCCAATGCTTGGTCCCGGTACTTGCTTAGCTAATACAATAATTTTGACATCATCTTCTAAAAATGCTTCCTTAAAAACATTACACAGAAGCATTAACATGTCTATTTGACTACCTTCAAGGTCGAGAAGAGACGTGAGGAAGTTGGAGGTAATATCCATAGACACACGGTACCTCTGATCATTTCTTAAGAATTCATGGCCAAGTACCATGAATATAGCATGGTAGATAAAAGGACTTTGGGCATCTACCTTGCAAACCATGGTCAGGAATCCTACCGAAAAAGGGCTTTTGCAGAGCCATTATAGTGCATTTTAGGAAAATTGGCATATCCATGACTAAGATTCAAGAAACTGAAACTTTGTAAAGTGCAACTACCAACTAAATTTAGATTGAAGAATATGAGAAATGATAATAAAAGAGGAATTGAAGAGGCTATTTAATGATAGTTTCATTTAATTCTTTGGCATTTGTGATCTTTCATATCTTATTTTTTAGTATTCCTATTAATTTTTAAGTGCGTGAAACACCAAAATGTACTAGTATTAATGTCAGATAGTTGATAGTGCCTGACATTTTGTAATAGTTTCTATGCAAACCTTTCCATGTGTCTCCAGGTCTTTTCAAGCGAGTGGCCCTGAGATGCATCTTCTATCATTGATCTCTAACTAATCAATCATTAATAAAACTATTGTATTTACTATTAACAATACGAAAGTGATGGTAGCCGACTTGCTAATAGTGACACTGGCATAATGATGTTACAACATTATTAATAACACACCTAACATAGTACACAAGTTGAAACTTGAAGTGACTACTCAACAGTCAGTACAGTCACTAGCCAATACATGTGAAAATTTTGCTTTCAAATTAAACAATTTTTCAGTTTACCACTGAAGATTAGCCAAGACCATTATTACGCATTTTCCTACTAAACAAGTAATTCACCTCTAACATTATTAATTCATTTTTGAGAAGGGAAAAAATAGCCATCATTTATTTATCCATTAGCCAAAAAAAACATTAATTCACCACATTTAAAATTATTTTTGCTAGGGCAAGAAAAAAGTCATCAACATATAATGTTTTATTTTCCTATATGGAACAAAAAAATTGCCCTTGACATTAAAATTTTCCTGCTCACAGAATGTTGTATTCGCTAGCATTTTAGGCTTTTTTTTGGGAGGGGTTTCTTAAAGTTATCCCTCGTCAAATTGTATTACAATAGAAATAGAGCTATAAAAAATTTAGCAAAATAAATGACAAGAGACTCAAGATGAGTCTCCTCTCTTGACAACTAAAATTTTCACTCCAAGGCTACTTAAGGCTATGTCCTAACCATACAGGGTAGGTTGATTGGAATAAAATGATTATCTAATGAGACACACTTGTTGGTAACTAATAATGTTCAAGTAAACTCCGAGACTTTTATCTCAATAGTGAATGAATTGTAATCTATATTTGATATTTCAAAGTTATTCTTCAAGAAAATTTATATAGAAGTACAAGAATTTTATTATAATATCCTACCCTGCCATTGATTTTGAAAATAGAAAAATACAAAAGTATATAGGGCATTACAATACATGAAACAAAGAAAAACCAAAAATACTTGGATAATGATAGTCACACATTGAGATCATACAAATGAAACTTAGATTATATTAAATGAAACTACATAGCTAAAGTTAGATTCAATAATGCACAACTTAATGCATCTTTTGATTTACTAGCTAATAGCTTATGGGATATATTTTTTGCCTTTGATTTCCTTAATTTCTCTCCCAATAATCTTTCCTTTTCTCTCCTTTGATAACATTGATATGACCATATTAGATTTATGCTTTCAAAATTTAAGTACATTGAGATAGTAAATGAAATTGATAGTATATGTGGATGTGGATGTGCATGTGCATATGTATGAGTATGAGTATAAGTATGAGTATGCATATGCATATGCGTATGCGTATGCATATGCATATGTGTATGTGTATGTGTACATACAAGTAAAAGCACAAAGCTATATTACCTTCTAGGCTAATTAATTAAAACAACTGAATTTGAGTTTTTCTTTAACTAAAAAATATTTTGGTCAAACATCCAGCTAGATTCATTCTTGCTAAGTTATATAAGTGGTCCAACTCTTCCAATTTGAAATATCTATTAAATACATGTTTTATATTAATTTGTGTCCAATTACTAAAGAAATAAAATTATTTTTAAAAAGTGGCATTTGATTATTTCTTATGCTTTTTAATTATATTTTTTAAATAATCTTTAAAAAAACATTTTATAGATCTCAAAGTCAAGAATATGCTCATATAGAATTTATAGTGTTTTGATTAGACATGATATATTGTAATTGAAAAATACTACAAGTATGTACTTTAGTAGATGAGAAGATTTTGATTTTGAAAAAGAAGAAAATAGTAAATCATATTAAAAAAATTGTAAAATGTAAGATGTGCTAGAGGAGAGAGTCCTCTTCAAGAATGTATAGTTTTTGTTTTGGTTGGAATATATATGTTATGATAAAAATGACATGAGATGAAAACTGTCAATTTCAAGGGAGTTGGAATTGAAATTCTTATAAAAGAGAAAATATAGCTCAAAAACCATTTTATTTTTTTGATATTACTAGATATTATGTCATCTATAACGTAATTTTTGATATAAATGTAGAAAAACTATATTTACATATAACTTTTTTGTGTAAACTAAACCCCTGATTTTCATGATATTTGAGATGCTAAAAAATCATGATAAAAAATTAGAAATATATATATCAATTCTTATTCCAACTTATGAATTTGAATATGTAAATTTTCATTTATATTTATATGTTATTGAACACATAGTAGATCCTGAGAGGAGGAGGTGGTGTAACTCATTAAGTGAACAATAATCTAAAACAAGAACAAATGAACACCAAAAAGTTCGTAGACAAAAAAATCAAACTAGGAAAATAAATGGTAAGGACTTTCCCACAAAGACAATTTACTTATCTATATATTCTTCAAGTTTGAAATTTAATACTCCATTTTTTTTTAAATGGTGTATTTGTACTTAATCAAATATTAATAATAATAAAATTCATTAAAAATGAAGTGAATACATAAGAGTATGCATGACTAAATATGAGATGACAATGAATAGAAATAAGAGATGCAAAACATCAAAGTTCCTAACAATAGTGTAATGTTGCTAGAGTTAAGATGATGTGAAACAATAAACAACTTGTAAGGGTAAAAAAGAAGGAAAATAAAATTTCGTAGTCACATCATATAATTAATCTTGGATAAATATAGTCTCATTATTTAACAAGGAAATAGTAGGTGGAAAATTTTAGAAAACCAAAATTAATAACAATATTGTTTAGTGTTTCCTATGTTTACATGTTTCAAGCTCTAGATTAAAAATGAAAGGTTGAAGAGTGAACTGAAATTTGAGAAATATATGATGGAAAAAATGAATAAATCATAAGAATGTATCAAGCTATTGGATGAAATTTAACTTAGAGCAAATAGGAGACTAAGAGACACATCTAGCCTTGGCTATACCGAGCACTCTATTGCCTAAAAGGATGAATCATCAAAGTAGGCCCATAAAATAAATGCAAACACTAATTCAAAGCCAAAGAAGCTTCAGTATATTATATGTTACAATTATTTAATATTACAAAAACATAACACTGGTGAAGGTGGGTGGTCTGCAACTCTATACGATTATATCACATTAGGATTTGTGTGGCAATGTTGGCTTGCCCCATTGCATGAAGTTGGTTGTCATTTCCTTCTTTTTTATTGTGTTTTTTCATGATTCTTTGGTCGTGTGTGACTTTAACCCATGTTCTTTTTCTATGTGCCCTTGCATGTAAGTCGTGTGTGGTTTTGCATCTTTTTTTTTGCTAGTCTGAGTTGGTTGTTTGGCTCTAGCATTGGCTTGTGTATGTGACAGAGGACTAATGGAGGCTAATGATGAGGTTGTCACAAGTGAACCGCTGGGTGAACCAGTATGTGTTAATGATGAAACTTTGAGGGAAGAAAACATTCTGAACAATGATAAACCAAAGATCTTTGGTAATGATGGAAAGGATGGTTTTAATGAAGTTATCATGGGAAATGGTGGCTCAGAGAATAAGAGTGAAAAACCTTTGTATAAAGAAGTACTTACAGATATTTCAATGCTAGTTTTCCCTAAGACATCTTGTTTTCAGAGTAGGTTCGAAAGGGTAGCAGTTTATGAGTGTTCAAATAGAAGCAGGAAGACCACAACCCATGGAGATAGACATGATGCTAGAGACAGTGGATTATCCTCTCATGAGCATGAAGATGGTAGGAGCCCTTCTGACAGTTTGAAAACCCTAACCTTGTCTTCCAATGAGGATATGGTTAAAGTTATTAGAGAAAAGTAGATTCAGTTAAGAAATATTCCCATATTCTTTATTTTTTTAGATGCTAATGCTTTGCTTTCACATAAATTTCTTGATGATTGGTTAAATTTTGTGTGGGGAAAAAAATTGGTTTACATGTTAACTTTTGTAGAATGATTTGAAAAGGGCTCTTTGTTAATTTTAAAAAAACCCATAATATGCATGAAAGAATGTTAAGAAAGGGTTTTCAGAATGTTGGTCATTCTTTATTTAAAGCATATCCATGGTCATCTAATGGTGATTTTGTAGAAATTATAAAAAAAATCACGTCAAATTGGGTGGAAATTAAGAATCTCCAAGCTGAATTTTGACCATTTCTTTCTCATATTTTGAAATCCCTTGGGTTGGTTTTGTAGATTGAAGAGTCCATGGTTACTCTCCTTCATTTAAATGTGCGTGTTCTTGTGGCCCTAGACCCAGATGTGATTTTTCCTAATATTATCTCTTTAAATTTAGAAGAAGATAAATTCTCTTGGGAGGTTTCTCTATTAGGAAATTTACATGCATGTTTTCATTGTTAACTTAATGGCCATATTAAGAAAAATTGTTTGACTCGTAATACACATTTTGAGAAAGCTAAGGTGAATGTTCATAATACCAAAGAAACAATCCTAGAGAGGGTTAATGTTGTTGAAGTATCAGACAAGGATGGTTTACCATCTACTCCAAAGGAAAAATTGGATAGCAGTGTGTCCAATCATTCCATTTTGTCAAAAGTTTCCTCTAAAGCCGACTCATTGGAATGTGGTGGGTTTGTCTCTTTAGATAAACCTTTATATGATAAAGAGTTTGAGCTGATACAAATTATAAAATCTGGTCATATTGTTGGCGAAGTTCATCCCATGGCTTGTGTTGTTTTAACCCCAGAGGTAGCTAAGACTAGTCTTGGTGAGATCCTTGCCATATTGAATGTTCAGTAGCTTGCCATCATATCCATTAAAGAAAAGGTATAGGCTATTAATAGTAAGGTTGGTATCCCTAAGGAGATTAGGTCTCCCTCACTTGTGTTGCAAAAGACTTTAGATGTAGAGTCGAGGAGGTAATTCATTGATGTTGTTAAAAGAAAAAGAAATATATATGAGAAAATATTGATCTCTGGTAGCTTTGGTGGTAAGGATGACATCCCAAATTGTTTCAATAGGCTATATAAGGCTCCAAAGACTCCCTCTATTCAACCCCCTACATGATGATAAATGGTGCAAGGGCACCAAGATCATCCTATGAAGACACCAAATCATACCATGAAGACCAGAGGAGTGAGCAGGACAAGGAGATACCTAGACAATTCAAATGGACAAGAATTGGAAGTTATAATGATTTTCATGGCCAAACAATGTAATCAAATGTGTTTATTTTGTGATGTCCTCAAAGGACTAAAAATCATACTTGTAATGTCCTACAAGGACCAAAAGGTGAATGTAATTAGACAAAATAAGTCTAAAGGGAGATTTGATAGGTTTGAAGGATTTAGAATAGTCATAGAAGTTGTTTAAAATCATTAGAAGTCAATAGGTAATGAGTCATGGTTCAAAGAAAATCATTTTGAAATTTAAAATTTAAAATACTTAAAAACAAATGGTTATGAAGGTATTTTGGAGGGAAATCCCATTTAGGGGATCATTAACTATTTGTACACCATATAACCAACTAGATATGGTTGTGACATTTGTAAGGGGATAATATATATATTCTAATTAGGCAATGTACATGATATAGAGCTTGGTATGTATGGACTGTGGAAAAATAGGAATAAAATATATAATTTTCTGCAAAGTTATACCTCAGATCTTTGTAGATTTATGTGATTGTTCATTTTGGAAGGGAAAAATATGCATTAGAAGTTTATTTTCATTCTTTACTTACCTTGAATGTATTTGATATACTATGTACTAAGAGTCTAGACGTTTTGTATAACTCATAAACTTCATTTTTTGTGTATCTTTGCAACAGTCCTAGTTTCCTTTAAGATGCAACCATCCCATGAAATCTAAAGGGCCTTGAATTCATGGGATGTGTCAATCTAACATGTATAATAGTCTTCTAACTTTCATATGTAGATAGGAGTTTGGATGTTGATTTTTCTTCATGAAATGGTGATGAGAAATTAGTGAATTGACAGGTACAGTATAACAGTGAGCATTTGGCTAAAATGCGAGGGGTCTCTAAGTGTTTGGATCATCTTATGTTACACCATTGATGGTGAATCAACAATATTTTAGGCTAGGAAGTGTGTAGAAAAAAGACATTGAAGAAGCCCTAAGGAACAAGGGTTTGAAGCCTCAAATTAGGGGTTTCAGGGTTACAGAGCCTTTGATACTAATTGCTCATAGATCTATTCATTTTTTGACCTTTCATGACTTTGTTGATGGTTTGGAGTGATAAGGATACAAATAGAGTGTAGCTACTTTGTAATCTCATGGTTTTTAAGTCATTTTGAAGGTCACTATGTTGGAATAGTCAGACCTAAACCAAAGGAGTGTATGGTAGGGTTGGAATATGTTTTAGTACTTCAAAAAGGGTGTCCATAAATTCTATTACCTTGTCAAGTGATTTGGGAAAATTTCAAGTTATTTAGGCTTTTATGTTGCTGTAGGGCTGCTAGTTTGTCAAATAGGTCTCCTAAGGTGCATTGGAGGAATTGGGCATAGGGAGTTGGGTCTAGTCAAGTGTATGGTTAAATCTTGTTGAATACACATTATATAACTCATAAAAGTCTTATTTAACCCTTGGTTAAGTCTTTTGTATGTTTGGAGTCAGGTGGAGTCACATGGGGTTTGTAGGTGTTTTGGGTAACTTGGAAAACTTGCATGTTGGAAGAAGTTTGGGAGTAGAGTTAGTCTTGTGAATTCAAAGGTGTGGAGATCAGTTTGCTAAACCTTTTACATGTTTATTCCTTGATAGAAGACTAAGTGGGTTGAGTCATTGCTTTAGTTGCACCTAAAGAAGATATAAGGGTATTGTTTCAAAACAAAGGGATAGTTAGCTATTTCATGTATCAAATCATTGGTTGACCACTAACCTCTGTATCAATAAATATACATAGTTGGAATGTTAGAGGATTGGAAATGACTGATAGAAAATATATTGTTAGAAAGTGGTGTAATAAGTTAAAAGATAAGGATATCATATGTCTACAAGAAATTGAAGTTGTCAATTTTCAAGCATCTTGTATAAATAAACTTTTATGGGATAAAGTAGTAGGATTTCATTCTGAGAATTAGAAAGGAAAAGGTGGAGTGGCCATGTTAATTGGTCCTAATTGGGCTGAATCCATCCTGCAACATGGATGCTCAAGGTGTCAAAGGGCACTATGGATGACTTTTAAATATGAGGAGGATATAATTGGGGTATGTAACATTTACGCCCCAAATTATTACAAGGAAAGAGTTTTGTTATGGGATTGGTGTTCATCTAACTTGCCAAAAGCATTTTGGATATTTGTAGGAGACGTTAACATGGTGGATGTTGGATGTGATAAAGAAGGAGGTTTAAAACATCCATGGAAAGATAATGAACAATTTTTTGGTGTAAATTCAGAAGATGTTTTAATTTGATTGATCCTTTGGAGAATAATAGGGAGACCTTTAACGATTTTTGTTTCACTTGGTGCAATAATCAAGGAGGGAAGTACAAATTATACTGTAGATTAGATAGGATTTACTGTGATTCTTCTTTTTTCTTCTTCCAAACTTAAGAGGGTCATTCTCCTATTACTACGTCACCTACTGCAATGTTAGATCATTCTCCTATTTCTGCAAGGATGCTGATTAATAAGTATGATAATATCAATAGAATGAGTAATAAAGGTAAATTTTTAAAGTTAAATACCTCTTTACTAAAAGACCTTGATAATGAAGAGGTTATCAAAATGGTGAATTTTTCTATCTAAATTATGTAATCAGTCAAACATTGGTGCTATCTAGTGGAATCTTGGAAAAAAACTTATCATATTATTGGGAATATAGTAGCCAAAGATAAAAATGAAGAAGAGAATGACCTTAAATTCAAATTAAATGAAGCTGAAATTGCTCTTCAAAATTGTCTAGATGACCCAATACTGCTAAAGAATTTGGTTTTCATTAAGCATCAGTTACTAGGATTTCTTTGTAGACATTAGATCCAAGGGAAAAGAATTCAGGAAAGAATGAATTGGCTTAGAGATGGTGATACAGGAACTGAATATTTTTATAACATTATTAGGGAAAAACATAAGGTACAAAAGATTGAGAATATTTAGATAGAGGGTGGTAAAACTAATTATCCAAAGGTTATTAAGGAAGCATTTCATAGCTTTTATTCTTAATTGTTCTCTTCAAAATTTGATCAAGATCAGCATAAAGAATTGGTAAAATATTTGATGATGATCCCTAAGAAGGTCTCTGATAGTGAAAGTGATAACTTGAGTAGAAAAATATCTCTAGAAGAGATTTAAGAGGCTATCAAAGCTATGGCTAATGAAAAATCTACAAGAATGGATGGATTTCCTATTGAATTCTATAAAGATTATATAGATTGGATTGTGGAAGAGCTCCTGCTATTTTATAATGATGCCTTTGTTAATAGTTCTCTAGGCATTAATGTGAATAGAGGAGTCAATAAATTGCTTCCTAAAGCTGGGGATAAATCCTTAGTCAAGAATTGGAGACCCGTCACCTTGCTTAATTTGTCATATAAAATCATTGCTAAATTTTTCATGAGGAGGATTGTAGAAATTACTAAAAACATTTTTTTAGTCCCTCAAACTAGTTTTATTAAAGAAATATATATCCTAGAGAATCTTGTCACCAGTTGGGAAGCTATGAATTGGGTTAAGGCTAGTAGACAAGATGTGGCTATGACCCTCGTTGATTTTGAGAAGGCTTATGATAGAGTTGAGTGGCCTTTTGTTATTGGAATGTTGAAAGCTTTTGGATATTCCTATCATTTTTGCAAATGGATTGAAATTCTTTTTAAAGATTCATCCACTGTTTTTGAGATAAATGGAGAATTTTCAAAACCTATTATTCTTTAGAGATCTATTGGGCAAGCGTGTCCTATTGCACCCTCCCTATTTTTGATAGCTATTGATGCTTTATTCTACATTCTAAGGGATGCTTCTTTAGGGCATCCTGTTAAGGGCATCACCCTCCCTAATGCAAAAGTATTGATCAATGCCTAGTTTGTAGATGGGACTACTCTTTTTTTGGAACTATCTGAAGATAAATTTTCTATGGCTTTTAATAGACTTAAATGTTTTTGTTTTCTTTCTAGAGCCAAAGTGGCCCCCCATAAGTCATATATTATGGGTTGGAAGGAAATGTACACCTCCTAACTGGTTGTTTAAGATGGGTTGGAATTGGACCGGACCTAACACTATTACTAGGTATTTGGGTATCCCTTTTTCCTTGGAGCCTTCATTTTCTAATATGTGGGAGTGGATGTTCAACAAGATTAATATAACACATATTAGATGGAAAACTCACTCCCTTTCATTAGCTGGGAGAGTTCAGGTTGTGCAAAAGGTTCTTTCTTCCCATCATATCCTTTTTCTTTGGCTTGATTTTTTACTAAAGCTCAGTTTGGTATGCTTGAAAAAATTCTTAGAGATTTTTATGGTGGATGGCTTGGGATCCAAGAAGAGACATTGTGCTAAGTAGGAGTGGTGCTGCCTTCCCAAACAACTAGGGGGATTGGGGATTAAAGATATTAGAATTCAAGGTATTGCTCTTGTAACCAAGTGGATCTTCAAAGCATTTTGGTGAAGTGAACCTTGGAAGGTTCTTGTGAGAAACAATGTTGAAAGGTCTATTATTGAAAAAGATAAAAAAAATCGCTAACATTCCATTTTGGGATCTTATCATGAGAGACTTTAAGATGTAGATGTTTGGATCTAAAGTGTTCACCTCCCTATGGTTTGCATGGTCACAAGTGAGGGAGTGTATCTCTTGTAGGAATGCCACTAGTGGAACTCATAATTATATTGTTACTAACAAGTCAATCTAGTGGGGATTCTATTTGAATGATAAGCCTCTTGCTCTTACTTAGAGTTGTTAAGCTAAAAAATGGAATGAGAAAGGTATTTCTTTGATCAATAACTTAATGCTTAATAATAGGATTGGGTCGTGGGATGAAATATCCAAGAAGTTTGACATCCCCAATTCTCAGAGGAAGACATATACTTTTTTGACCAAACTTTTATGCAAGGAGAAAGATGGAAAGTTCATGGATGGCAGTATTTTTATCAGAAATGTAAAATGGAATGATGACACTAGTATTAGAAACACCTCTATTAAGTAGATTTATGATATGTTTAAAGTTGATCAATCTATGTTACAACATATAGTCAATTGTTGGGGTCTTAATCGTCCTTTCTCAAACTAGCATTTTTTCTTTGATTATTTTTGAAAGGGTCCATGTGAGCCTAATGTAATTTATTTTAGATGGTTATTTTTTATTAAGAAGCTTGTTGTTGGGTCAGTCTCGTCATCCATTAATGTTGAGTCTATGACCTACAATTTGTGTAATAGACCCGAGAGCTTTGAACATATTTTCTTTGAGTGTATCTATGCATCTAAAATTTGTGCCATTTTCTTTGGTTATCCTATTGATTGGAAAAATAATACTATTTTTTCTTGGTGTGAAATTTTGGCTAGTTATGTGAGATCTTTGACTTCTCTCTTAACATATTTTTGTTTGCTCTTATTTGTGAAGTACTATGGTTTCTTTGGAAGGTGCCCTATTGAGTTTAACCTTAAACTCATACATTTTTACATCATGTCATAGGTTTCTTTTTTTTTTGGAGATTACAAAGTATAGATTCATGAAGCTGATGCATGATAGGATGCCACTAATTTACAAAGATGAAGTTAAAGTTGCATAGTACATTGAGAGATACCAAAGTTTCCATACACAAGCATAAATTGAGGATCTTAGTAGTCTCCTAGAGAAATGTCATCTGGATTCTGATATGGAGACAAGTACATGTGTTGGATCCACTTCAACACATGTTGATGGTACTAAACATCCAGAACATGAATATCAGAAACTATAGTTCTCTAGTGCATTTATTGTCTATTGAGAAGTTTTGTTGTATCCTATATAGTTCTGGATGTTCATCTTAGAAACAATATGTATAGTCCTATGGTTGGTTTTGTTAGGATAAACCATGGACAGAAATAAAAACTACATGAAAATATAACCAATAACAAAAAAATAATAGATCACACAGAAATGAACACAACGCACCAAGATTTAATGTGGTTCACCCAATCCCTGGGCTATGTCCACCAAACAGCAAGTCCAATATTATTACAATCCAGTGATTACAATTCGTAATCCCTTATAGCTCAATACCACCGCAAGAAGTAATTTCGCATCACAACATAATGAAAAATACCTAACCCTAAACCCTTTTATACAAGTATTTTATACATTTTAGGGTTACAAAATGTTGGCCATATGTTAGCCATAATATGTCGGCTACAACATTGGCCACGGCCTCGAACCCCACTAATTATGAAGTATGTACAGTACTTTCTTGATCAGTCACCATAATCTAATAGGTTTAACTCCTCCCTCCAATTTTGTAGAGTACTAAGGGTTGGTAGTATTTCAATTAAAACAAGTTTTCTTAGATGTTGTTTAAACTTTTTCAATATAAAAAAATATTTTTAAAATATTAGAAAATAATGTGCCTTATTGAAATTGTAACCCACTTAGCACTCTTGTGTCAATTTTCTTGTGATGGTTGTAAAAAATTGAATAGCTAGTTTTGACTAGAGAATTCCAACATGCCTATCTAATTTAGTACAATCATTTATAAAACAAAGAATGGGTGTAATCATGACCTTGTATTTATCCCCTTTCAAAGTTACACAAAAGTTTCTTTCTACATATAGATTTAATCTAATAAGACACATGATTTTATGTTATAGTATTTTTTTCAATTTTAACTCAACCACACCAAAAATTTGGAAAAAGAGTTTCTTTCCATTTCTAGAGTTACTCTTAAATAGTGTTAGATGACCTCCTACAGCCCCTGTAATTTTTTTTAGTACCAACAAATATTTATAATCATGATAAAAAATCACTATGTGTACTTGATCAACTTCACATTTAACTTATCCAAACATTTTTCTCCAAACTATTCATTATATCCTATTATAAGCGATTGATAATAATAAAACTTAGTTATTACTGATTGTTAACTAAGTTATTACTGAGTTGCATATACATTGTTAATGTGACCTTTTCGGAGGATTTTAACCAAAAGATCATCTACACCTTATCACTCTTTGATCTTGTCTAAAGAGTGGTCTGCTCTAAAGGAGTTACAAACACCGCTAATCTATGTTACCATATAGGATTTTATAGAATTGTTAGGTCCATTGAGTTTACAAGATTAATTTCTACAATAATTAAATTATAACATTATAAATGATTTGGTTGGTTTAACATTACCTTTCTTGTTTAGATGTAATTTTTGATTGATCTCTTTTTCATCTCTATCCTCTAATCTCTCTACTATGTTCTCTTGGCTGGCTAAATCACTCAATATTGTCTCTTTCTCCTTCTTTCAACTCGTTTCAACTCACCTGGCTTGACTATCTTCTTTCAACTTCAATAACTTTGCATAATAACCACCTTAAAAATAACATTCAACATCAACTAGAAATTAAAACCTATTTTGAACATCTCCTTAAATAGTTGTCTTTGTGCTTATAGATTCTTCCTTTATTTCCAATTAATCTTAATCGTCAATCTCAAATACATTGAATTTTTCCACATAGAGAATATAACTTCCCTCGAAAGTTGTGCTCTTTCTTATCCTTCTTCAGTCTCAATCATCAGATCTTTATTGAATTTTCCCAGTCATTGATCATATAACACACTTATATTCATGCATTTGAACATCTTAAACATACCATTTTTCTACCAATTGTAAGCCTCAAATTCCATCTTTGCAATCTCATTCTTCTAGTTGTTACTTGATAAACATAAATTTTAACTTGGGTAATATAGTACTCAGGAAATACTAGGTTTTCTTAGGTAATACTGAACTTCCAACTTAACATTTCCAATTGCTTGGTGAACATTATAGTCACTTGGTGAATGTTGTCTTCCCTCTTAAACCTTGTCACTTGATTTAGCTTGTGGAGCTCAATATATTACAATATTTTACAATATTTAATGATTGTAAAACAATCAAACCAACATTAAATTATAATTTTCCAACTCATTTAAGTGCCCATTGAATACCATACTTATCAACTATTTCTTCAACATACTTTCTTCAAATCATTTTCATCAATCAAATCTGTTTCATCAATCAAATTGATATAGCACTATATTGAAGTAGTATAATGTCTAGTCAATTAAGACTTGACATCAATGAAAACATAACAACTAATATGTGTCTTTTACATACATTCATAGCATTACCTATTACATCATCAATTGGGGCTAACAAATAGAATGTGGGTTTATATAAGAGAAATTTGACTATGAATTCTCTCATGAATTCGACCTCATTGGTTTAGGTAAATCTAATGGTCTGAGCTAATTTCTACTAAAATATAATCTGAATGAAATGATACAATGTTGAGTCTCATATCTAATTATTTTTCTACATCATAGAATTTATTCACATGTTTAAAAATATTAAGTTTAAATTGGTAACTATGCATCTCCCTAAAATATTCATGCCATTTTATTTTCTTTTCATTCTTTCAGGGGGCATGTATACAATGAGAATTCAATCTCAAGGAACTAAGGTTGTTTAATGTTTTGAGGTTCTTTAGGTTGTAAATACATGACTATTTAAAAATATTTTGAAATCTATGTTGACAACCGCAACCAAAAAAAAAATCCATTTTGGTCTAGCACAACTACATTATTTACAATTTTACATGCACAAATATGATAATAACTTCCCAAAAACATTAAAAACAATTCTATCAAACTTTAAACAAGGGATACCTTTAAGAAACCCCCTTGTAGGACAAATTATGAAAGTTTGGTGAATCCAACATTATTTATGGGGGAAATTTTAATTTTTATTGGAAATGTTTTTTTCCAACATAGGAGGAAAATTTATTTTAATTGGTGATTTTTGTCTAACCATAGTAAAATATCATAAAATCAAGGTTAAAATGCATTAATTTTGGGAAAACGATATAATATATGAGAAAAAAATTTCCTGTTTGATAAAAATAATATATAATGTATGAAACAAATTTTCCCTTTTAATGAAAAAAATATATAATGTTTAAGGAAAAAAAATTCCTACTTGATGGAAAAAATTTATAATATATATGAATTAATTTTTTCCCTTTTCATGGAAAATATGTATGACTTGGTAAATGTATTATCTATAAATGTAAAAGAAATTACATATACTAGACAAAAACCACTTTTTAATTTTTCTTATGTGTTATGTGAGTGAATGTCAATTAAAATTGATTAGAGATATAATAATGGATGATGTAGTTGATTACATTGGTGTATACCTAATGTCCATCTATTGTTTGATGATAATATATCAAAGGTTGAAGTTTTATTTTGGGCTCAATGTCTTGACTGAAACCTCAATCTTCTTCAAGTCTTCAGAATGGTGACACATCTCCCTCCATCCAATTTTAGTTAAAGTGGACACTAAATAAATGTCTCTTTACTATCAGTGATATTCTCTCTTCCATCTTTCCTCCACACTTCACATCTCTTTTGGCACTAAATATTACAATCCTACATTTATGGGAAAGATTTCAAAATATTTAATCATTTAATTCAATTTAACTTGAAAGACATAAGGTTAGGTAATAAATTAGTTGAGGTTATTCATAGGAAATTGATCTTCTTGATTCCTCATTACTCAATTCATCTTTGGTAGTCATTAGTCTCATACAAGTCACTAATTTGGCAAATAAATTCTATTCATGTCATTAGTTTATAACAAATTAGTGTGGTTTAATTCAATAGTGTCTAGGTAATCTAATTTTTACATTTTCTTGAATTAAGATGGACACACCAATTTAATTGACATGTATATTGTAGGATCCCCAGAAGGCCTCTTTAGGCCCCTTCTATGATGAAACCCTCTAGCCAATTTGCAATAAGGGTGGACTAATCATATTTAAGATTATTAAAATTGTGTTATAGTGCAATTTTCTATAAAATGATGACATTCATTATGTGGGCACTAATATTACATCCTCATTTAGGGCCTCTCTCCTAAACCTTAGAGGAGAAATGGTTGATATTATGATGTTGTCAAGGAAGACCTTCAAACTAGACTACCTCGGCAATGATGTTGAGGTTTTCCTCTTTAGATAAATAAGTTTGGGGTTCCCTTGGGAAAGTGAACTCCAAAATCTTCTTCAACCAATCTTGAATGTGGTCATGCAATCTTTTTTTAGGCCTAAATGCTTGGTAGTTGAAGTGGAATAGGAATTGGGCACAAATTTCAAAGGATTTTCGCTAGAACTATTTTCTTTAGATGAAATGGAGGAGGACCAATATAAACTTCTTCAAAAGTTCTTAGACTTAGTCTTGTTTGAAGAGTCCTACTTATCTATAATGAAAAATCACTAGGGTTTCCCAAGAATAATTTTGACATTTTTTGTTTCCTTTTTGGGATCACAAATTACAATCATTGTACATATCTTTGGCTATAGATTGCAATTTTCTAAAAATTATTAATAAAAATTTTGCAATTTCATTTCAAATTTTTTTTTTATGGATTTTTTCACTTCTTAAATATTTTGTTTTTAAAAGTTCAATAGTTATCATTTAATTAAAATGATAAGATTATAACTAAATTTAATGTAATAAAAAAATAACTTGCCTACATAATTTACATATATAAATATGAATATCCAAAAGATGCCTTCATCCATGGATTGTTGGATAAAAAATAATAATGGTTGAACATGTAGAATCATTAGATCTGTCATATCATAAACCATAGTTTGATATCCCTTCAAATATCTAAACATCCTTTTCACTTTTACTAGATGTGTCTCTTTAGGATTTCCTTGGGATCTTGCAACTATTGCAACTGCATTTTCTATATTTAGCCTTGTGTGTGTAGAGTATTGTAACCCTCCAATGATGGATCTATACCAGTTTGCATAGCATTAGGGGCCCATCCTTGCTTGATTATTTACCAAATCTTGTCAAAAAATCCTTAAGATACATAGCTTGAGACATTAAAATTTCATCTTTACTTTGTTTTATTTGAAATCCAAAGAAATATTTTATTTCTTCTATCATAGGAATCTCAAATTCACACTTCATTTCATTAGAAAATTTATTACTAGCTTCACCATTGCCTCCAAAAATAATGTAATCAACAAATGCAACAATGAACAACAAACTATCTAATTTTTTCTTTAAAAATTATTTATTTCTTGTATTACATTCTTAAAGACAAAACTCTATAATTGTCTATCCAAACTCACACACAATACTCTATGTTCTTGATTATACCCATATAATTCGTTCTTTATTTTGCATACCATGTATTTGTCTTTTGTAAGTGGAAAATGACCAGGTTGTTCAATGTATACGTCTTCTTCAAGTTCACCATTCAAGAAATATGACTTCACATCCATTTGATATACCTTAAAATTATTGTTAGATGTAAAATCAAAAAAAATTCAAGTATTACTTCTAATCTTGTAGTAGGGGAAAATTTTTCCTCATGGTCTATACTTTCTTGTTGTGAATAACCTTTCCACAGTAAGCTTTCTTTAATGTTTCTTACAACTTCACCTTGTTTGTGAATACCCATTTTGTACCAATAACATTCTTATCTTTAGGCCTAGGAATTAATTCCCATGTCTTGTTCTTTTGTATTTAATCAAGTTCTTATTTCATTATATTTATCAAAAAATCACCATTACATTCTTCATCAGTAGGGTGAGTGCACCAAGATGGTCTACAAAAAAGGGGGGTATAAGTGGACACCTTTTTTTTGAAATAAGGTAAATTTGAACTTGGATGAGACATCTGAGGGTCATCCACTAAAAATAACAACATCCATAAAACATATAAATTGTATTACTCTGAATCTACTTTCTAAACTGCTAGCATTTTTATAAAATGGATAAGATTAGGTGGGTCAAACCCTATGTATGCGAAAAATAGTCCCTAATTTTTTTAGAAAATATAAAATAGCTATTTTTGTGTGTAGGACAAAAGATCAAATTATATATAGTATCTTGCATATCCCTTTGGTAGGATGATAGTTAAGAGTCATTTCTAGAAGTTGTGTACTTTTTTGAAATTTTATGATGAGTATTTTTTTAATTACGAATTATTGGATTGACTCCATCCTAAAATTTTAGTACCTATTCATGTGCTAAGCATAACTTGCATCAAAATAATTGAAAATGAAAACTTTTTTAAAAATGTATAGAATCAAGTGTAGAATGGTAATATATAATTTATTTTGAATTTGGTTAAATATATTAAAAAATATTAAAAAATTGGTAGACATATGTCTATGCAGAATGTCAAGGCATTGGTAAAATAATTAAAGTTTACAATGTTAATGTTGTCCAAAAAAAGAAAAATTTATAAGGTTAGAAATCCAAGAAGATGCCTAAGATTATGGTGGTGATTTTAGATATACCCACTTCACCATTAGAGAACCTAATGAAGGCAAAAACGAGAATTCATCTTAGAAGATGAAAAAATGTCTAAAGGAAAAAAATTGGAGGGAAAATAGTCTCGCAAGCCTTTGGGTCATTTCCCTATGCTATCAATAAGCATAACTCAATCAGCTTTATAGGATTCAAATAAATTGATTAGGTTATGAAATGAAAAAATTGCATTCAAAACCCAATCGGGTCATTCAAACCTTGATCATGGTTTGAAGAACAAAAAGTAGGCTTTACTTTGAAGGCCATAACTTTCACATATGGAGTTAGATTGGCTCCATTCAAAATGCATTGGAAATATATTGAAGAGATCTACACCATGATGTAGATAGATCAATCCTATTTCATAATAATATTATATTCCATCAATTTGAATTAAGCATAATCTAAAACAAGCAGTCATTATTTTCCAAAAGCATAATCAATAGGTAAACACAAATGCTAACATAGTGTTAATTCTCTCTCTCTAAAAAACACATACACATGATCACTCAGTAACTAGATCCTAATATATCTCTTAATTTTCCTAACTTCTCATATTCTTTAACTAACTAATAACCTCTCTCTCTGTCGAACTTGTTACCCTTACATATTGTCTCTCACCAAGTAATCCCTAAGCCCCCTCTCTCTCACTAAACCCTAATCTTTCTCTCTCTCTCCATCATATTTCCTAATCTCTCTCTCCTACATCCCTCTATATCCATCACTTCATCTCTCTCTCACTCTCTCACTCTCTTTCTCTCTTTTATACTATCCCCTCTCCCTCCCTCCCTCCCCCCCCCCCCCCCCCCCCACTCTCTCTCTCTCTCTCTCTCTACCTTATCCTATCCCCTCTTCAAATCCCCTACTCTCTCTCTCTATCTCTCTCTATCTCCCTTTCTATGAGAAGTTCCCATTTCAAGGATTAGAGGTTAGGGAGAGAGAGGGGGGGGGTTAGGGATTAGGGGTTAGAGAGAGATGGAGAGGGATAGGAAGAAAGATATGGGATAAGATGAGAGAGAGAGAGAGAGAGAGAGAGAGAGAGAGAGAGAGAGAGAGAGGATGGAGAGATTGAGAGGGGATTGTACATAGATAGAGAGAGTGAGAAATATGGAGAGAATGGGTTAGGAGGGAGGAGAGAGAGAGAGAGAGAGAGAGAGAGAGAGAGAGAGAGAGAGAGAGAGAGAGAGAGAGAGAGAGAGAGGTTAGGGAGTTTGGATGTGAAAGTTATGGCTTTTGGAGTGGAGCCTATTTTTATTTCTTCAAAACACAATCCAATTTTGCATAGATTTTTCATCCTAGAAATTTGATCAGGTTTCAAAACCCAATCGGGTTTTTTTTTTAATGTATTTTTTCTAGGCTTGGTAAGAAAGCCTAGCCACTTTTTGAAATTTCATATAACCCAATTGGATTTTTAAAAACCTGATTGGGTTATTTAAAATTTTGCTTTTTTCTAGGGAGCGGTGTCCAATTTCTTGTACACCATCTTGTTGCACTTACCTAGTAGTCTTAGGTTCAATTTGTGAAATTAAAAAGAATCTTCTAATAGATTGTTTCTTGACATTACTCCTTTGTTTTCACTACCAATGATCTAATCTTTGGGATGATTACATGTAACATAAGTTGGCGTTCTCTTCTCTTCTCTAGGATCTTCTTCTTTAGGTTCTCATCTAGGTTCATATTCAATCTGCACGTGTAGCTCATTATCGAATTTAAAACTTTTTTCTTGTTCTTCATTCTGATTATGCATTGGTCTCTGGCATGTGCTAGCTTGATTTTCCTCATAATAATAATCATGTACCCTTTCTTGCAGTTGAAACTTTTCATCAACATTCAAACTTTTTGCTTTAAACTATTATCATTAATATCTTGTTATAACATCTATATGCCTTTCTTTTAGTAGAATAACCAAGAAATATAGATTCATCATTTCTAGGATCAAATATACAAATATCATCTTCTCTCTTGATATAACATAATTTTCTTCCAAAAATTGTGAAGTATTCCATAGTAGTTGTATAACTAAACCTGCATAAATCATAAGGAGTCTTACATGTTCCTTATCTGATACCATTTTTTAGAGTGGAGTTTATGTAGTACCAAAATACCCATTTATCAATGTCCAATATAACCACTTAAGTAATAGGACACATGGGGTGGTTAATCTCTTATCACAAATCATAAGGGGAGTGCTAAATCCTTTTCCAATAATCCCCCTTAGTGTTATGCAAGGGTTTGGGGATTCAAAATTTTAACCTAGCTTTGATCTAAGATTTGTTCATAGTGTATACTATTGTGGAAACTTATTCTCTCCAAGATAAATGTATTAAATTACCTCCTAACATAATTTATCTACCTTCTTTACTCTTCGTTCTATTCCTTCTTTTTGCTATTCTATTATGCAATTTTAGGAGCTGAAACCTTACTTCTAATTCCATTGTCTTCACAAAAGTTGTTAAACTAATTGTATGTATATTCTCCTCCTCTATAAGATCTCAAATATTTAATCCCCATATCAAATTTTTTTTTTTTTTTTTTTTATACTTGAATATCTTATACTTGTCAAAAGCTTCTGATTTATCTCTTACAAATGCAACGCACACCATTTTTTGTAAAAAAAGATTTTGATTTATCTCTTACAAATGTAACCCACATCATTTTTGTAAAATCATAATTGAAAAGAATGAAATACCTTTCAACATATAATGTCCTTGGATTTTTAGATCCACACAAGTCTGTATGAACAAACTTTAATTTCTCCAACATAGTCAATACCTTATTGGAAATGAACTTTTATCCTATTTAGGGCCATCAAAAATTCCTTGCATATCATGTTATAGGGTTTTACAATATGTGGTAAATATATTACAACATTAGTATTACTAAACTTGACAATATTATCAAAGTCTATATGATAAAATCTCCTATGTCATAGCCAACTTTGATTGACTTTAGAAACTGAGCAATTTATCTCAATTGGATTCAATTGAAACATGTTACCTATGTTTATTGTATCTATTCCAATTAGTTTTCCATGTTTATCCTTGACTGTACATGTCTTCTAAGTGAATTAAAAATGATATTTCTTGTCCATAGGATTTGGAACACACAACAAGTTATGTTTCAATCCATCGATAAAATATACATCCTCATAGTTACTTTTACCATCAAGTGTAATCTAGACTATTTTCCCTTAATATGACATGGAGCATGTCATCATAACTATTAAACTCAACAAATTTGTCTCTATCATCTATCAAGTGATATGAGCATCCATTATCTATTATCTAGTCATATTTCTTCTTCTCAATCTATAATGCAAGTTCTTTCTCTTCCTTAACAAGACTCTATTCCTTAATAGCAACAAAATCTATCTCTTCATCATCACTATCTAAGAAACTAGTTCTTGTGAATTCAAATTCACTAGTACCAGCATAGAAATAATCTTTTGGAATATTTGGCTTGTAAGAACTCCTAGTCTTAACTTTATTTTCTCTCTTAGTAAACTAATAATAAAATGACCAAATGCTTTGCAATGCCAACAAGAAAAATCTTTCTTACCTTTAGGTTCTTACTTCACAATCAGTGAAACAAGGTCATCAATTTTCTTTTCGTCTTTCTTCATTTATGTGCAATCTCTAGCATAATCACCTCTAATGCTTGTGCTCTTTGTTAGTAGTCTTTTTTCATTATGAAAACTATCTTTGAAAGTAGTCTCAACTCAAGCAATTTTGACTTTCAGTCTACCATATTGTAATGCTTGCAACTTTCTAGTCAAAGTCTCCCTATTAAAGTCTTTCATAATTGGAATAAAACCTTCTATTGTGATTACCTTAATATCATAAGAAGGATCTAAAGATCTCCAAATTTTGTAGCATACCTCATCTTCTAATATTGTTCATCCAAAACCTTTTATACTTGTGACAATCTCAACAAACCTATGAGTATATGGCCTAATAGATTCATCTTCTTGCATATTAGTAGTTTCAAGAATTGTTTTTCTAATTCTACAACTTTGCCTTCTTTATACGTATATCAACTTCGTAAAGTTTCTCTAATATATATCAAATATAGAAAGAAAGTTTGAGACTTTTTAACTCAATAAATTCCACTTCTAGAATTGCAAAGATCAGTTCTTCTTTAGCATACATGTTACACATAAAGATATTTTTTTGTTCATCGCTAAAAGGGACTAGATCATTTTAATATTTCACTAGAATCTTAGTGTTTAAAATCAACTAGTAATTGAAATCTTTGTGTAGATCAAATGAGTTATTGTCTTACCTTTCCATCTTTCATAGTTGTCTCCATCAAATTTTGGACTTCTCATCTTCAATTACATGGATCTCTTTAAGTTGTAAAGCTTCATCATGAAGGACATGATGCTTTGATACCAATTGTTAGAATATAAAGTCCACACAAACAACTAAGAGTAGAAGTAGGGTGAATCCATTGTGAGCATATTAGACTTTTATCCAACTTATTAAATCCAAAAATAATAACCAAAACAATGAACCGTATAAGAAGTAAACTATGCATAGTGCCACAATTATTATTTTTAACTAGGAAAAAACCCAGTGGGGATGATACCCACAAGATTGTGTACCAATATAAATATTCCTTGTGAAAGGATATGACCCTATTAGGAGCCAATTATAGTGCAATCAAAACATTAGCCCCTTTCAGGAGACTTTAAACCTTTTTTAGAAGGTTTCAACCCTATTAAAGGCTAATAGGAAGACAACTAGACCCACTATCCAAATTTCTTCAGTCAACAACAAAGAGTAGAGATTTAGGATAAAAAATTTCACAGTTGGACTATCAAATACTATAACTCAATTGCCAATATAGTTCCTTCAAAGTTCAAATAAAACATCTAACTCTTTCTCTATTATGCTCTAATCAGATTCATGTCATCTTATCACATCCACATTCATAAAACATAATATGATAATGATGTTCACGAAAACATTTTTCCTATATCCCCTATCCTAATAACTAATTAGGTTGATCTATTAAGGTTTTCCCAATATAAAAAGATTACATAGGAACTCATTAAGGCATACGCACCTTCTTAAAAATCATACCAAATATTACAATAGTCTTCTTACACATTACAATATAATTAACACTTTATCCAATAAAGATCAAGACATTTAAATTTCACAATCAACTTCCAAATAAACATACCACATATTTTACTTTGGTAACCTTTCTAGAATATGCTCCAAGCTATGATATCACAAAAATAACATCATGGACATGTCTTTAACAATGATCCAATATCACTAACCTTATTTTGACTTCATTGAAAACACAACCAAATCACCTCAACCTATCTATGCCATAATTTCTTGCACAGTTGTTTATTGCCAGTCTTCACCAAATGAATTATAACTAATCCAATATTGAATATAAATTCAAGAAAACATAGGTGTAACATCTACAAACTTTTTAACATAATCCTAAGCTTGCATAATGTAACCTATTCTATACCAAATTTTCTTACTCAAACCCTATGATGTACAAAATCCTTATCTATCATGAACTAAAAGATATATGTTGACATTAATGACAAACTTGTCACTAATGCAACACATAAATAATTTATCTAAGTTCCAACTAGAACTATAGCCCTCCCTCACCCCCCCCCCCCCTCCCACCACTCTCTCTCTCTCTCTCTCTCTCTCTCTCTCTCTCTCTCTCTCTCTCTCTCTCTCTCTCTCTCTCTCTCTCACACACACACACACACACACACACACACACACAAATCTTTAAAAAAACTAGGTCATGCATCCTCCCTATAGTGCGAAAACTACATTTTTACAATGTGTACATGTTATAAGAAAAATATGTGTCTCAATGCATTGGAATTTACAAATCTTAAGGCTTGGATTTTCCTTGAAGATCCAACCTAAAGGCCAGGTGGACTTAAAGTGGTCTGAATGTGATTTCCAACAAGCATACTAAAATTGCATAACATTTTTTTTTTTGACTTCCTCCAAGTTTCCTCATGATTGAATATCGAATAAATCAGGTTAGATGATATTGCGGATATTTGTGTTACCTATCTAACCATTTTTTTTTGTTGAATTCAGACTATTTTAGAATTTTCAACTCCAATTTATTTTCAATGTATTTCCATTTTTTTTCATAAACCAACATGTATTATTGTATCATCTTAAAATGGAAGAACTTCCATGTTAAGAGTGTTTAGCCCTCTGAGTATGTGGTTTGGGGTCATGTCAAGCACCTTGAATGGCTCTTTACATGGATCTAGTTGTTTCCCCCTATTCTCTCTCTCTCTCTCTCTCTCTCTCTCTCTCTCTCTCTCTCTCTCTCTCTCTCTCTCTCTCTCTCTCTCTCTCTCTCTCTCTCTCTCTCTATTTCCAGCCTATTTTTTGACCACCTTCTCTGTGAACTTGAGGACTTTGACTTCTGGTTCTGGGTCAAGGATGATCTTGACCCTAACCTAGGGCAAGGTCGACCTCGTCCCCAACTCCAGGTTCATATTTTCAAATTTCAAAACTTTTAGGATCTCAAGATTTAGAAATTTTCTTTTCCTACTTCTAGGTCAGTTGTTTTGGGTTTCAAAATGGTAAACTCTTAAATTATATTTAATCTATGTCTATTCCTAAGGGTTATGGTTAAATGGGATTTAATTCTCCTATGTTGACCTTCTCTAGGAGTTAGTGCCCTAGTTTTGTATATAAGGAAGCCTTCTTCCCTCATTTTGACATCTACAATCTATAATTTATCCACACTCTATGAGTGAAGTAATTATCTTCTTTTCATGAGAGAATCCAACTACCATGAAGTGAAGATCTACTACCTATCAAGGATTCAAGTGTTCAAGCATCCAATTCATCAAGGAGGGCCATTGTAAGCTATTGAAGGATTCAATCTCTATGGAGACCTCTTGTTGAAGATTTCTCCATCCATATTTCTCCAAGCCTTTTCCCATGCAAAGATAAATTCAAGATTGGTGTTGAAGATCTAATGTCATTGATTTGAGACATCCTACATACATTTTTACATTCATTTGGAGCATCTGTATTTGTGGATTCAAGGATTTGAATCCTCCACAAGGATTTCAATATAAGCAAGGTGGATTTTTTCATTTACTTTGTTTATTTATATTTCAATCCAAATTCAACGTTAATTCAAAACTGGGGTTTGACTAAAGCAAACCCCCCATCCAAATCATTTTTCTTGTAGATATAGGTGTGGAATAGAAAATTGAAGAATAAATTTGGATATCCTTTTCGTTGAAGATGTGAGATCCACAAATAGAAATCTTATCAGAGTAGTACAGGTCGAGGTCAATTTTTCAGGGTATGATTGTGTCCTAGGGTAAGATTGTGCCCTGCTATCAGGGTCAAGGTCGATCTCCCTTCAAAAAGAGAAAAGATTTATGGGTTTTCTCCATCATGAAATTTCTCGCTCGAAACAAGTTGTAGTATCCCCAAAACTATATATAGATATCAGAAAATAGCATTTTCCAGATTTAAGGTTAGCATTTATCTTTTATCTATTTCAGGACTTAAGTAGATACCCCTCAAAATAGAAAGACAATTGAACCCCCCTTTCTCCCTATTCTCCATCACATGATCAATCTTTGCATTGATCACTTTCTTGTGCTTAATGAATTTGGATCATTCCTTATAGAAATTAGGGTTAGGAAAGGGGAAGCCTTTTATAATCTATTTTCTTTCTATTCATTTTGGTGAACCTGACATGCTTACCCTCTTTTCTTTTGTAGAACTAGATGCCCTGTTGTGATTTGTGGTGTTATATTTCATTTCATGTTTGTTGGGTCTTTTCTTGCATTATGATTAGATTTAGTCTATGCTCTTGCATTTTAATACAAAATACAAAAAAAAATTGCAAAAAATCTTTAAAAATGCAAAACTAATCATGCTTTATGTTTTCTTAGTTTAGTTCATTTGCTTTGCATTGGTTTATGATATTTATTACTTCTAGTCCTACTTCTAATCTTAGGGTTAGATGTAGTTGTAGACTTACGGGTATCTTTGAGCTTGAGTCTTCTTCTCCTTTCCTTAGGATTCTAGATGAGGATTTGATTCTTCTTGATTCTTATCATCTTATGGAGCAAAAATATTCTCACTCATCTCATGATGAGAATGACGCTTTAAGAGTTCCTCCTGAATATGTCCAAAAACTTTCAAATGAACTTGATAAAATGGGTAATTGGCTTCTTCAAGAAAACTATAATCAGGATTCTCTTCAAGCTATTGAGGCTCTTAAGAAAGTTCTCCATGATAGTGACCATGGTGTTAATCTCTTGCATTGTATTACTCACCTTGTGCATTCCAATGTTAAACCTTTAGCTCAAGAACCTCAAGATTTACGATTGTTTCCTCCAGTCACTAGTGTAGAACCTTCTTATGTTCCTCTTCCTAGTGTTCCTATGTATACTCCTTCTTTGGTGACTATGGTGGTTCCCTCTATCCCTATGTGTGTTCCTCTTGTGTCCCTTCCCACATCACAACCTTCTTATCACATTTTTCCTTTTACATATTCTACTCCTTTGCCAACTATAGTTTCTAGTGTCCCTCCAGTTATTTCTTCTATTCCTATAGCTTTTTAAACTTTACCTAGTTTATCTAATTTTTCTATTCCTCCTATTTCTTCTCATGGTTCTGCAATTATTAGTTTGGCTTAAACTGTGTCATCTTTACAACAACTTGCATCCTTCACTCAAAAAGAGTTCAGTATCCCTATGTGTGACATGGCAAGTCTTTGTCTTAGGATAATATTCATACTCATTTTCCTTAGCAAGCCGATATGCCTCATTTTGAGAATTATAATGGTAAGGGAGATCATGTTCATCATGTTAAATCATTTCAAATAATTTGTAGTGATTATGCTTATGATCATAGGATTTTAGCTAAGTTGTTTGGTAGAACTTTTCATGACAAGGCATTATAATGATTTTGTTCTTTGACTCATTATTCCATTCATTCATTTCCTCAACTTTCTAATGCTTTTATTCAACAATTTTAAAGCAACATTGGCTTGCAAGTGTCTTTAACTGATTTGATGCATTGCAAACAAAATTCTAAAGAAAAATTGACTAAATTTATTCATAGACTTAAGCATTTGCATGTCATGTTTCCTATTCCTTGATATTGATACTCAATGTATGTTTATTTCAAATTTGCAAAAGGATATTAGAGATAAGATTCTGCTTACTGAATTTACTTCTTTTCAATAACTTTGTGAAATGCTTCATCAATATCAATTACAAGTGAGTCAATTTGAGAGCAACACTCCAATGGCTCCTATTCCTCTCGATAAAAGTGATGCTTCTCCTAATCCAAATAAATTTCAATAATTCAATAACTATGTCAAGATAAATAAATAAGAAAATGCAGTTGCTGATCAAGTTGCTATTGCATCTCATAATGCCACTTCTACATCCACTACTTTTCAATTGAATCATACATTTACTCCTCTCTCTAAAACTTTACATTCTATTATAAATAGCTCGTTAACTACTAATATGATTAATTTACCTCCTATTCAACCTTTTTAACTTTATACAATGGTGGCTAAATCTTTTGATCCAAAATCTTTTTGTCAATATCATCACCATAATGGTCATGATACTGAGAAATGCTATTCTTTAAAACATAAAGTTCAAGATTTAATTAATTCTAATGCTTTATCTGTTGATAATTTTTATGGTAATGGAAATAAATTTGTTTCTCCCCCTATCAAAATCTACAAATCTATATTAATCCTTTACCTGCACATGATACTAGGGTGAAAGTACAAACTTGTGTCACCTTTTTGTAAAGGAAAAGGCTAACAAAATTATAACTATTCACCTTCAATGACATAAAATTGGTATTATTATTTTGAATTTGAAAATAAAGTAAACTAATTAAATGTGTAGAAATTGATGAAGTTTAGGATTATAATTTTTAATAATTATTTTGACTAAGAATTGATATATTTTCTTAATTTTTAACAAAAAAAATTTTAGCTATTGAAAAACACTGAAAATTGGGGGTCTAGTTCCCACCAAAAAACTATAGGGAAATAAATTTATTTCCTTTTGATTTCAGACTATGTTATAGATAACATATATAGATAGAACAATCAAAAAAAAAAAATCAGCTTTAGACCTATATTTTCTCATTTATAATGATTCAAATTTTGACTCACCTAAAATCAATAGTTTTTGTCTCCCACCACATTTTTCAAAACAAATCTATTCTAACCAAGAGAAAAATTATATATTATAGAAGAGGACTCTCTCCTTTAGAATGCCATATAATTTTTTGAATTTTTGATATGATTTAATCTTTTTTTCTTTCTCAAAAATAAAATCTTTTTTAGTGTTAAAATACGTGCTTGTAGATTTTTTAATTACAATATAATATATCTAATTAAAATACTATAAACTCCATATGAGAATATTCTTGACTCTGAGCTCTATAAAATGGTGTTTATATGTTATTAAAAAAATATCATAAAAAATAGTAAGAGTTAATAAAACTCTACTTTTTTGAAATAATTTTATTTCTTTAGTAATTGGATACAAACTAGTATAAAAAATGCATTTAATTGCCATTTCCAATTAGAAAAGTGTGCGACCATATATAACTTAGCTAGAATCAATTTATCTAGATCATATGTTTTAACAAAATTGATTTTTAGATAGATACTCAAATTTTGTTGTTCTAACAAGTTAGCTTGAAAGGTGACACAACTTTGTACTTTTACCCACTAATACTATTGCTCAGTCATCTTCTATGGATATTGTGTATGATTCAAAGATGGATGATATTAGTCATGTTGTTAATCAAGTGGAGCATGTGGTTCAATCTGTATCTCCACCTCAACCTCAACTTCCACTTCGATCTCAAGTTTCAGCTCCACCTCAACTGAAGCCTAAGCCTAAATTGAAGCCTCAAACTAAAACTCGACAACAACCTAAGAAACAAATGATCTTGAGAACTTTTGATTACCATTGATGATTCTAAGACTATTAAAAATCTTGATGGTACCCTTTATATTTATGCTAACATTTCATAGATACCTACTCATGGTTATCTTATTGATCTTACCTTCATAGTTAATGTTATTACAAAAGAAAATCTTTTTTATGAAAAGTTTGCAATGTGATTTTTATGATAAATTAGATGTGTGGATTCAAACTTGTAATGGTTTTCTTTATCCACCATTTGGTTCTATTGATTTACCAGTTGAACTTTGTGGAAAGATTGTGAACACCACCTTTGTTGTTGTTTCTACTTATAATTAGTTTCAAGTTAAGCTTGGTGTACCATGGTTAAATACCATGCATGTTGTTGCTTGACCTACTCATAAATTTCTTAAGTTTATTTATGATGATGAAATGAAGATGGTTAATCATAGTTTATATCATACCTTTAGGCCCAGGGATTCTTCTACATTACCTAATTCATGTCGTTTTTGACCTGATCATCTTTTTCACTCCTATCAAGCCTATTAGCATCATAAGATTCTTGAGTTAAGTTTACCTTGTAGGGATCTTAACCATGGTCTTTTGCCTACACCTTCCATACGTCCTTTATCTGTGGCTTCTACATATGTTAATAAAGCTCCTCTTGTTTCTTGTTAGTCTACTAATAATCATTATATAGAACCTATGAAGGATCTCGTAATTGTTCCTCCTAGTTCTCAACAAATTTCAAGTAAGGTAGAATGTAATTAATCTGCTAACGAATGTTGTAAAAAGCATCATGCTAATTTTTAAAAATATTTATCTTCTTTGCATACAATTATGCAGGATGTCTTAGAAGAAGTTTTTGTTACTAATGATGTTAAGTTGCATGATTCTAATGATTCTATTTGTATCTTAGATCCAATTTTGATTAATCTAGCTAAAGAAGATACTCTTAGTGATACTAATGATGTTAGTGATGAATATGAAACTATTGACATTGATGTTGATTTACCTAATATTCTTTCCTCACAAATGATACTTACACCTAGTATTGAACATTGTGATTCTCAAGAGGATCCTTGTTAGGAACTAGCTATCATTCCTACTTTGTTAGATATAGTTCCTCTTGCAAGTTACCCACCTTCCCTAAATGATATAAAATGGGATGGGGAGAGTAGGCGATACACTTGATTGGCTTGTTCTTCATGGTAGCCTTTGTTGTGTATTGTATTTCTCCTATAATGTATTTGCTAAACATTGTTATATTCTTTTATATAATCTTTGTTTTTTTGTTAGTGCAAGGTGATAAAAGAACCAAACTTGTTGTGTTATTCCTCTATATGTAATTTTATTCTTCCATATGTTGTTTCATTTTATGTTATTGTTCGTACATGTTTCCTTGTATAATCTTCTTGGATCTACAACTTGGTAGTATTGATTCTTTTCGGTCTCTAGGTCATGGTCTAAAAAGATTCCCCTTTGTATATCTTATATGGTATTTCCTCCTTTGTGATTGTAGCTCTACTTTCTTTGGGGAATGATGCCAATTCAATTGCAATAATATCATATATATGTTATCTTATGATCACACTAACCCCATAGTAGGTAGATCCCTTGTGTTCTCTACATGCTTATGTACTATTTCCCTTGAGTTGTCTTTGTCTGGGGGCATCTTGTAGTGGAAATGTAATCAATAGAGTTGTTTATGTTTCTGTCAAAAGCCATTGCTCTGGTTAAAGTGTTAGCAATGACTTTAACGTGGGGGCATATGCTCTACTCACTTATTGTATAAACACACTTTTTTAAAAACACATTTTTTTTCATGATATCTTTTTCTCCCTTTTTGGATTAGTGACTAGTCCTTAATGCATGGATTTATATTTTAGGATCTGTTGATCCCTCTAATTTAAACTATATGTTTTTGATCCCTTAAGGTTGAAGGTGTCCTTAAGATTGGATCTCTTTTTTGGTTTTACTCTTATAGTATATAATATTCTTAAGAGAGAATCCTTGATGGGTTGACTAGTGAGTAGCCACATTCACTAGGCGGTTCAATTCCATCTTTCTAGTTGCATAGTTTCCTTGTGTGGTTCACAATGGGACATAAGTTCTCATTGGGTGAGATAATCACACTATTTTTTTCCCCTCTTTTTCTAGAGATGTCTCTCCTATTGTGATCTTCATTTTGACAAATAATTAAGTCTTTGGGGGCTTGAGGATTTCTTTGTCCCTTTTATTTTAATAAGATTATCTTTTCATTATGGTCTACTTTACAAAGAGTTTACATCAAGTCCATATTCTTGCTAAAGCGGGGGCTAAATGTTTCATCTAAAAATGGAAGTACTTCTGTGTTAAGAGTGCTTAGCCCTCCATGTAAGTAGTTTGGGGTCATATCAAGTGCCTTGAATGGGTCTTTGCATGGATCTAGCTATTTCCATCTATTTTGCTCCTCTCTCTCTCTCTCTCTCTCTCTCTCTCTCTCTCTCTCTCTCTCTCTCTCTCTCTCTCTCTCTCTCTCTCTCTCTCTCTCACACACACACACACACACACACACACACACACACACACACACACACACACACAATTTCCAACATATTTTCTGACAACTTGCTCTATGAAATTGAGGACTTTGACTTCTGGGTCAAGAACAACTTGGTATGTCAAGGTTGACCTCAACCCTAACCTAGGTCATGGATGACCTCGACCCTAGCCTAAGGTAGGGTCGACCTTCTCCCTAACCCCAGGTTCATTTTATCAATTTTTAGAAGTTTTGTCATCTCGAGCTTCAAAAAGTTTCTTTTCACACTTCTGGGTTGGTTGTTTCGGGTTTCAAAATGGTAGACTCTTAAATTATATTTAATCTAGGTCTATTCCTAGGGGTTAAGGTTAAATGAGTTTTAATGCTCATATGCTAGCCTTCTCTGGGAGTTAGTGCCCTAATATCTATATAAGGAAGCCTTCTTCCCTCATTTTGACATCTACAATATACAATTCATCCACACTCTATGAGTAAATTTATTATCTACTTTTCATGAGAGCATCCACATACCATGAAGTGAAGATCTACTACCTATCAAGCATTCAAGTGTTTGAGCATCCAATTCATCAAGGAGGACCATTATTAGCCATTGAAGGATTCAATATGTACAGAGCCCTTTTGTTCAAGATTTCTCCATCCATATTCATCCAAGCCTTTTCCTATGCAAATATACATTCAATATTGGTGCTAAAGATGTAATGTCATTGATTTGAGACATCCTACATACATTTATACATTCATTTGGAGCATCCATGTTTGTGGATTCAAGGATTCAAATCCTTCACAATGATTTCAATATAAGTAAGGTGAATTGTCTCATTTACTTTGTTTTTTAATATTTCAATTCAATTTCAAGGTTAATTCCAAACTGGGGTTTGACTGAGGCAAAGCTCCCATCCAAAAATTCAAACCATTTTTCTTCCAGATACAAATGTGGAACAATGAATTGAAGAGTAGATTTGGATACCCTTTTTGTCGAACTTGCGAGATTTGTGAATAAAAATTTCATCAGAGAAATGCAGGTCAAGGTCAACTTTTCAAGGTACAATTGTGCCTTAGGGTAAGATTGTGCCTCGCTATCAGGGTCAAGGTAAACCTCCCTTCAAAAGGACAAAAGACCTATGGAGTTTTTCCATCTCAACATTTCTAGTCTGTAATAGGTTGCAAAGATCCCCAAAACTATATACAAACATCAGAAAACAACATTTTCTAGATTTTAGGTTAGTATTTGTCTTTTATCTATTTTAGGATTTAAGCACATAACCCTGAAAATAGAAAGACCATTAAACCCCCTTTCTCCCTATTCTCCATCACATGATCCATTTATGTAGTGATCACTTTCTTGTGCTTAATCGTTAGGAAAGGGGAAAACTTTTATAATCTATTTTCTTTCTATTAAAGTATTCATGGGTTATATTTTTAGTAGCACATCTTTGTGAGCTTAACCTTTATGGTGAAATTGAAGCTAATTATGCTTGAACAATGCTAAAATAAGATCAAGTTACACTAAACATGGATGTAATTTTCCTATAGTATGGATGCAAATGATTAATCAATATGAATTTAACTATAATAGTGATGATATGACAAGAGTTGATGATTTATTCTAAGAATGCATTCTATTTATAGGACTTTCCAAAGGGTATGGGGTAAAGTGAAGTAACTACGATTAGATGAGAGAGGTTATGTTGTGTTCAAATTTTGAGATGAGATGGGAAAATGAAGGGCTAGGATGGTAAAGTCAAAATGGGTGGCTAAGATAGTAAAGGCTTGGAGTTATCTATGTGCTCTCAATTCTCTTCCCTCATTAATTGATTCAATTTTTCCTTTAGTGGGTGATGAAGAAATTTAGGATTTATATAATTTCAAATAATTAATTAATCCAAATAGATTTAAATTAAACAATTAAATGCTTTAATAATTACTTGTTAGCTTCAACTTTCAATTTGACCAGTTTGGTTTTTTTTTTGGTCAATTGATTAAATCAAGTAGAAGGTTTTGCTTACTAATATTTTTGTTGGTGGAAAATGCAACACTTATTTTGTACTGAAAAATTCAAATTATTTAGTTAAAAGATATTTTACTTTGTAGTCTTCTTTAGTATTCATAAACTTCCATAACACACCTATTTTACTATTTAATATGGTTTGAATACAAGATAACATGTCTTGTTGTCGAATGAAATATGTGTTTCTTCCTCTCTTTTTTGTGAATCACCTAGCATAAAAAAAATATTTCTAGCTAGTAGCACCCATGCCTTTAACATGAATCAACATAACACACCTCATTGGTTAGTCAAATTCATGGTTTCCAACTAACCCATTACTAATACACTTTTCTATTTGTTGGATCATGGCTTGTCCTCTCATCAGTTGGCATGTGATCTTTCTCTTTCTATAAGATCACTTCTTCTCTTGCAATAACAATATTAGAATGATATTAGTAGCTGAAACATTTTGATTATTGAAGTCTCTTCATCTAGTTAACTTGGAGTCTTTTTATTTTGTACTAACCTATTTTACTTTTTTGCTTTCATTTATTTTCTTTATATTTCTTTTCCTCAGTTCCATCCATTTCTTCCCAAGGGGAGAGTGTATTTTTAAAATCTAAGAAACTCTTTGGCATTCATTTCCATTACCCCATTAATATACAAAGTGCACTATTATCATGCGGATCAATATTCTCACTACTCTCTCACATTTATGGGAAAATCTATTGGTATTTGTTTTGTTGTTTTCAAGCCTTGTTCACTTGCTCATGTTTAAATTTTGAATTGGGTTTTCAATTTCTTTCCAAGGACAAAGTTTTTTTTGTAATCTTAGAAAATCCTTAGTATTCATTTCTTTTACTCCATTAGTATATAAGCTATACGATCAATATTCTCACCATTCTCTCATATTTATTATTTATTATTTGTTTTGTTGTTTCGAAGATCTAGTCATGTTTAGATTTTCAGTTGATATTCTGATTTAGGGACGAGCTGATAGAAAAAACTGAACATGGCTAAATATGGAATAAAAATGAATTAAACAATAAAAGAAAAGATTGAACAGATTTCTCACGGCAAAGCAAACTCCCCCAAATCAAACCAAATCGCTTATCGATATTATCACATGGAAAATATATAAATTCACACATGAAAAATGTTTGACATAAATTTAATAAATGGCACGAGAGTTTTTAGTTATAAGAGACTTTGGGATTCCATTTTGTAACGAAGAGTGGGAAACATGCAAAACGTTACGATGAATCAGATTCGGGATTTCGACCTTATCTGGGCAAACACAATCAAACAATCGACGTAATCGATTTTATCATTTCTCAAATTGAATTATCTATGATGGAGTAAATTCTGAATATCAAATATCTGTACAGATTCGATGTAGTTATCAGCATCGAGAGACTATAAACAGGGACAAAGGATTATGTACAATTAATCACGCGGTCATTTCACATCTCATCTCAAGTGACGTACGTGAAAGCAAAACTCTGTGTGATTGCAAATGTTACACGAATATCACGAATTCAATAGAAAGTGTGTCAACACTTCTCCCACGCATTTCATTCCACTCAACGCTACGAAAAACACTGAAGTCGGCAGACAAACTGACAATAAAGCGAGGACGCCGACTGCGATACCGGGGCGAGCGGTCATTAGAAAATACTGCGCCCATGCAATTCCATAAAACGCCATTGAATTGTACGACGGATACATTTTCCTCTCCCACTCCATCCATTCCATCGGCAGGTCCTTCTCGCTCTCTCGCAATTTCAGGTCAAATATGCGTTTTCTAAGAACAATCATATCTGCGTCTACCATACTATGATCTGCACATTCCACAAAATCAAACCCAAAATCAATAACACTAAATAAACAATCAGTATATGTTTTGTAAAGAATAAAACAAGAAAGAAGAGAGAGCACGGCACAAAGATTTTGAGTTGCACTGCCTTAAAGGATCTCAATCTAACATTATCCATCATCAAATCTAATCTTTATACTCTTACAGGTACAACTTTTATATGTAATGTTCAGATTTTATTTTAGTTGTCTAATGAGTCGGGTTTATTTGATTAAAATGTTGATTTTTTATTGTGGAAACACTAATCCAACTTTTTGTAGGCATGTCCGAAATATGGTTCTTTTATGGTGCTTTGTACTAAGGAGATGGCTTTTAAATGGAATTACTATAGTTGCCTTGCAATAAGGACCTGAGTTTCTGAACATAAATATTATGAGACTTTTAAATGGAAGTATATAGTTGTCGTCTCATAAGGAGCTGGTTTGTAAATAAATGTAAATTTCTAAGTTGTGATTTTTGACCTTCTATATATGATTTTATCTTATATTGAACAAGAAAGAAACTTATTAGTTTGTAAATACATGTAAATTTATAAGTTATAATTTTTAATCGTTTATTGATGTTTGAATAAGCAAGATTCTGCACCACTCAATTTACAATTTAAGATAAGATACAAATTCTTATTGTCTAAACTTTGTATTAGAGCAAAAATAAATTTACATTTGTGATATCATATTTTTAGAACCAATATTTTTAATACTAAAATTGTTCTTCAAATATTGGACTCTTCCAAAATCAAATCTTTTCAATGATCAATAATTATTTTTCCATCAAACATGAGAATCTTCAAAAATCTTTTCAATCAGTAATCAGTTATTTCCATCATACTATATGATCCATCAGCTTATATTATGTCTCTTTTAGCTCTATATTATGACGATGGATCATAAAATGTGATCTCATAAACTAATCCAAAAAGTACTCGAAGGTTTAAAATCATGATAAGCTTCATGAAGAGAAGAAATCGTATCCCAACGAAGAACAAACAAATTTTTTCGTTTCAAATGTTACCTGAATCGAATTTGTAATCACCCGAACCGGTGGCTGTAATAAGAAGCCTGGTCGCTCTTCTACTCTTTCTGTGCATTCCATTCACCATACTGCAACTTTTAGCAGGAGACCATAATCCGTGGGCAATTCGTGGGGCAGCACGAGATGTACTAACACTTCTCAACTCCATCATAGATCTACAGAAATCAAAACACAATACGATCTTCTTCTTGTTGATATTATATGCCCAAAAGCCTCAATAAATGAAATAAATGATGACAGGGTGCGGAACGAATGGAATTATAAAGAGATATCTTGCGGTGGAGAGGAGGGTTGGTGAATGTGAGGAAAATGATGGGCAGAAACGTGTACGTGTCTACAAAGATATAAATTGCGTCCTGAAGAGGAAGATGATAAACGTTATAACACGCTTATCTTTTCCTTGGGAGAAACGATTAGAAAAAGGAGTAAATGGACACGTTTCGAGCTTCTCCAAGAGCCACAAAACCAACCATTTTAGACGACTGCATGCGCATCCTGTGCACACCAAAACAGAACGCATCGATTAGGTATTTTGTGTCGCTATTTTCTACGTAGGATCCTGTTTTTTAAAACTATAACGTTGCCTAGGATGCGGTGAAGTCTCTTATTTTAAGTATTGGAAGGATGGTGAAAGCTATGGATGCCTGCCAGATGTAAGGGCAATTGGCCGCACATCAGGAGCTGATAAAAGTTATGAAAGGGATGTGACCAAATGCCCTTCACGGTATTTATCAAATTTCTTCCCAATGCCAGCTGTCTATCTCTTCTTTTGATTTTTATTTTATTTAAATAATATCTAGGAGTAGATGTTTGTTTAGAATGTTGGATAGATATTTTGTAATTTCTTTTAAGTTTATCTAGATGTTTGATTTATTGATAGAATTGAGATTCCCAAAATAGTATTGTTTGTAATTGGCTTCCTTTTTTAAAATTTGATCAAGCAATTTTCTTTTTCTTTTTTTCTATTCTTTTTATAATGTTTCAAATCATATTTCATGATGATTATTTAGTTGTCTTCATAAAAAGATTTGTCACCTTCAGAGTGATATGCAACCTTCCTCTATGTTTATAGGAGCAGCTCCCTCATACAATATGATTTATCTTTGGATTTAAAAGACAATAAATACAAAAGATTATCATACAAGGGAGCTAGCCCTCTAAACGCAAAGGAAGGTCATATATCAAGGATCTATCATTGGCAATATACTTTGTATACATTCCATTGGAACAAACCACATAACTCTAAAGGTGATAAATATGTTTACCAATAGATTTTTGGTGACTCTGTTGGAGATTGAACAAGAGAAAACTAATCATTAGCATGTGATAAAGAAAGATGGTTTTGCCACATGAGAATGTGTTTCCAATTCTCTGGCCAAACCCTGGTTTTCAAGATGCCCAAGAAGACATTATTTTAGATTTAAACACATTAGCTTAGAGGTGTAGAAGATATGCTCAATAGTATTAACAAGTATATCAGGTCCTAGAAAGAAGAGGATTTTGGTGAGTTTTTTAGCACAAATGCTAATGATATTCCTATGGGGAAGTATCCTAGCTATGTTGGAGACATGATTTAGTGGTTGTGTATTGCATTCATGATAGAGTTTGTTATTAATGTCCACACACTAATCGTTTTGTAGTTCAAATGGAAAAGCAACAAAAAGAGTTTGGCTTCATCCAATTCGAAGATTGAAGATCAACTTATGTACACATGGCATTATGTCCTAGAGTATGTCTAGATTCTATAGTTCAGAGTGCATACACAAATATGAAGACTTGAAAGAGTTATGATGGTTTTGGTGAATGCAACTTCCAAATGCATCTCTAGAAAGGGGGTGCTACTGTTTTGATTGTATCTCCTAAGAGAGATGGAATATGGTTGAGAGAGCTTAGACAAAGGTTGAATACATGTTGAATATGATCTGGTTAATCACACACATTCAAATGATCAGCGGGACTAAATTTATGAAGACTATGACCCTACAAATTACTATGACCTTATGAAGACTATGATGATTATGATGTGGGAAATTCATAAAACCAATAGGGTTTTACCTAATAGGGGTCAAGATGCATAATTTATAGATAATAGGGGGATATTCAAATAAATTAAAATAACCAATTTTTGGGGTGATGTTAGAAGAATAAATTAATAATGGGCTATTATGAGCACAATCCAATCCATAAGTCCAACTCCAACTTAATCTTATCCTCAACATCATGCCTGATTTTATATGTAACTATCTATGATTAATGTTTTACCTAACCTTATGAGAAATATTCATGATGTATTTAGTTCTAAATTGGAGGTAGTGAAAAAACCTATTAAATTCATTACGAGTTTCTCTTTTGATCTATATTGTTACTTGAATAGTTTCATCTCAAAATATGTTAATGTATAAAATAAGATCCTTCAGAATAACAAGGATCTAGAGTAATATACATACAATAATTGACATGTAAATAGCTTTTCCCTCTTACTCAAAAGAAATTTTATGAGAAGAAGATCCATAATTAATCTTTAATGTTGCCTCTCAATTTGAGAGATCATAGGTGGGAGTATCAGTTATTTCCTTATGAACAAAAGATATCCTAGGAAAGGTACAAGTATGATCCATTTCAATATCATCTCTAGAATTGTCATGATGATTTACTACCAAAGATTTTAAAATTCCATGCATTGAATCAATTTTATTAAAAATATCATTATATGGAAATACGAAACATGGACAAAAGCTTTGAAAAATAATTTTGAATAAGGATTTTCTCTTAAAAGTCTTATTACGTAATATGTAAGAGTGTTGTATAAGAATACAAGAAGTTTGAAATGAAAGAATGTATTGTGTAACATGTGATTTTAATGAATATAGATAAGAATCAATGTAATCACATGTGAACTAGAAAACCAATCATACTCAATAAATTCTATCATGAAATATTTGTTGGCAGTGGGCTAGTGTCCCTCACAAGGTTCGTGACATGACTTAACCGCCTTTTGTGCTTCTATAAGACTAATGGTTATATCAGGCATTAATAGGTCAATCTTTTGGTGCAATAACAACCCTAGCCTTTCTAAAAATTGATGTTAGAGCCTGGTCTCAAGTTCAAATCTTGCAAGCCACAACAAGTGACACTAGAAGGGAGACTATTAGTAGTGGGCCAGCATCCCTTATAGGGTTTGCGACATGGCTTAACCACCTCCTTTGGTTCTACAAGACCAATGGTTGTATCAGGCATTAACATGTCAATATTTTGGTGCAATAGCAACCCTGGCCATTCTAACAACATCATTCTTTGAAAATTAGAATTTTGTAGACACACTAAACTCACTAATCACAATGTTGGTTAGCAAGGCCTCAAAATACATGAAATTTAAGAGTGTGAATGATATATTAAAGAAATGAGTGGATAAATAAATTAAGAATATGTAAAGAAAATTTAAAATTTTTAAAAATAAATAAATAGAAGATGCAAAAACGGAACATGACACAAATGCCAAAATGTAATATTGAGTAAAATGGATGATCACTAGTGCATGCACGTAAATGGGGATTTATGCCCATTTCCACTTGATTACATTAAGGAGAGTGGGTGAAATTGGATACACCTCAAGTCTAATTGAAAATGATTGGAGACACGGTGGATCTAGACATTTCTATTTGAGTTTAAAATGACTAAGGACATATGTGAATTTTGATCCTAGATCAAGGACCAAAGATGAGAAAAGTGTCAAACATTTCAAGGTAGAGTGATATTAGCCTTGCTTTCTCATATCCAAAAATTCTTAATATGTATCCCTTTGTCTAATATGTCTAATTTTGAATCCAAATGAGAGAAGTTGTTGTGTTAATAACAAATTTCCCAAGTCAATCCTCGATCTAGAATTAGTTATGAAATTAAAATATAGGTTGAATTAAAATGGAATCTTTGAAGTAGGATGTTGAATTTTATAAATCATACTTGATGCAATATTTTTACAATATGATCACAATTGTTGACATATTAACATGACAAGATCTAAAGGAGATGAACCATGAAAAAGTCCTCGGATAAATAGTATTGCAACATGTTGCAATGCTTGAAATTAAGAAGACTTGAAGGATATGATGGGATAAAATTCTCTTTTAATGTTTGATAATTTTTTTATTTTTGGTTCTTTGATGTGATGTGCTAGTGAAATGAGGAATGAAAACTAGCTTTAATAACTCTCTTATATAAATGTCTCAAGGTATTTTGCAAATTAATTAGTCAACCTCCAATAGCCATAAATTTAAACATGGATCAAGAACAAATGACAAGAAGCTAGAATCAACATGGCATGAGTTGGTGGGTTAGTGGTAACTTAAGTGTCATTGACCAAGTCATCAGCATCCCATACTCCAATGATATGCCAAAACAAGGAAAATAAGTGAAAATTCAAGTGTATTTGGTTGAGGGACAATTGTTCAAATAATTACATGAACATATTAGATCAATTTTGTAGTATATTGACTAGAAATACACTTGGATAATAGCTGGGAGGCCACAAACTAATGCCAGAACACAACATGTGGTATACATTTTACAAGGTTATAATTTATAAATAGTATCACATTTCTAATTTTTTTAATATTTAAAAGTATTTTTGTATTTATTTAATACTTATTGGATCTCATAAATTTAGATTGATTTTCATTTGAATATTTTATGAAAATTAAAAAATACATGAAAATCAATATTTTATGCACATTAAATTTTATGAATATTTTATGACATTAAAATCAATCTAAATTTATGAGCTCCAATAAACATTAATTAAATATATAAATACTTTTAAGTATTAAAAAATTAGAAATACATTTTACAAGGTTATAATTTATAAATAGCATAACATTTCTTTTTTTTTAATATTTAAAAGTATTTATGTATTTAATTAATGTTTATTGGAGCTCATAAATTTAGATTGATTTTCATTTGAATATTTAATGAACATTAAAAAAATACATAAAATCAATATTTTATGAACATTAAATTTTATGAATATTTTATGAATATTAAAAATCAATCTAAATTTATGAGCTCTAATAAACATTAATTAAATACATAAATACTTTTAAATATTAAAAAATTAGAAATTTGAATATTTTAAATATTTTTTGAATTGCAAGTATATTAACCCCTACCAAAGAAACACAAAATGATAATTGTTAATAGGCTTATATGGTCAAACAAGTTGAGTAATAATTATTAATAGATTTATATGGTCAACTAAGATGGCTAATTACTAAATTATGTTAAGTGGACATTAGTGAACTAGTGTTAACACATTAATCACTTGACTATGTTGAGTTGGTATAAAATCATGGTAATGAGATTTGTGTGTATCAATATGCTTGTTTATGAATAAATAATATGAATTAAAATTAAGATAAAATTAATATTATTTATACATATCACATGCAAACACAAAATAATTCAATTATTCTACTTTTAAAAACATATTTAAATGTCCCAAATTATTAGTATGAATTATCTTATTAAATACTATGAATAAACCAATTTGGTATAACAGAATAATAGTGCCAATTATATGGATGTGCCCATTTATACCAAAACATATCATAATCTCTAAGGTAGTGAAATATATATGTGAGCTTTTATATAACACATTATGTAACCTAGCAAGAACATATTCTAGAGAACTATGCATAGAAGTAACTAATATGCCCTCAAAGATTAGAAGACTTATAGGATATAATGGGATGAAATGTCACTTTGAATGCTTGATTATTTCTTGACCATTGATTCCTTGATGTGTTGATTTAGTGAGATGACATAGTGAAAATGAATTGAAAGAATGCTCTTATATAAGGTCCTCTTTTGTAAACTAATCCAACCTCAAATGCTCATATTTAAACACTAGGATCAAGCATAATTGGCAAGTACATAGAATAACATATTTAAAATTAGGCTTGGGTTGGTGGTTTAGTGGCACCTCAAGTGTCATTGACTGAATCAAGGGTGCCTTGCATTCAGTTGATCTACCAAAATAGTGCAAACAAGTGGGGAATCAATACATTTAGTTGAGAGACATCTATTTAGATCGCCATGTTCAAACATATGACATCAAATTTGTAGTATATCAAACTCTAAATGCACTTGGATAAGAGTTGGGAGGCCACAAACTAATGCGAGGACTTATAGTGTGGTGTAAATTATACAAAATTACAATCTACAATTCTATATAGACACATTTTTATTTTTAAATATTTACAAATAACTATGCATTTAATTATTATGTTTTGTGCTAGTAAATTTAGATTATTTTGTTTTAAATATTTAATTCATTATAATATTTATATTAGCATGACTTTATTCCCTTACATTGAGGGATCATGAGTACATTAACCCTTTAAAAAGAAATAGAAAGTGATTATAGTATAACTAATTTAGTTATAGACTTATGGTCAAACAAATCACTCAACTTGTGAAATGCTACTTGTTTGGTATAAGAAACTATAAGTGTCAAACATAAGCACTAACCATCATTTAGAAAGTATAGATTTATCTTAGAAAATAATGATATTGACTTTTATAATATATGTAAATAGTGTTGAGTGAATAATGGTTCTTATAATCCTATAAAATACTATGCACAAATCAATTTAGAAAAACAGTCACAATTATACAAATCATCCAATCAGACCAAAGCATTTTGCAAGGACTAATACGATGGAATATATAGATGAACTTTACATACCACATTATAAACCCCACCATTATCAAAATCGAGATTACCATGCAGGGAAGTCACTGATATGCCCTCAAAGATCAGAATCTGAAGGCAAGAAAAAGAAGTTGGCGGGCATCCAACCTCTTAGCTTTATTCAAACTCCGAATCATAGCTCTTCTTACACATTGCTGCTTTACATTATATAAATACTTTTAAAAGCTAGAGATAACTCATATGACTCCACGCTTTTGCTTTATAAAATGAATGCAATGATACCCTTTAGCAGAAAAGCAGAAATACTCTTTATTCATTAAAAACAGTGCTCCGAATTTGAATCAAAGACCTCTTCAAAGACACTTGTTTTCCACTTGTTCATATGTGAGAAAAAGTTATACGTTTCCTTGACTAAATTCACAAGTGGGAAAGGGAAGTTATGCCAAGAGCATATCCTTGTTTTAGTGCCTTCTCCAAAGACTCCTATTCTTCCAAAAGCTGCTTTGCTTGGTTCACATGCTCAACGAATCCCTTTATCTTTTTTCTACCTACAAATGCCTCATTTCCCAGAAAATAGTACGGGTGGGAGATACCACAGATCTAAAATTTGGTGTAATTTGTTTGGAGCAAGCAATTTTTCCTCTCAATGGAGAATGAGAAGATGGAAAGGAGAATCATGATAGCAGTAGATGAAAGCGAGGAAAGCATGTATGCACTGGAATGGGCTTTGGACAACCTTGTACACAAGAATCAAGGAAACGATAGAATTATTGTGGTGCATGCAGAGAACCAATCTCCACTGGCAGGCCAAGGTTTCATATTTATTAGGGTTTCTTCTTGTTATCCAATATTTTCCTATAAATCAGTCTTTTATTGAAGAATCGTTACATTTTTATTCAAAATCTCAAAGATTATTTTGTTTGTAGTGAGTGAATCATTGAATTGTAACCTTCTTCTAAGATCAACTTTCTGGTAGGATAATTGATATGTAAGACAGTCTCTGTTGTTAGGATGTAAGGTCTAAGGGTCATATGATTGTATTTTTTTTTGGTATTCTAAGAGCTGTGTAAATTCTATATATGATGTATATTGTAGATTGGATTAATAAAGCGATTTCTGATTTGAGAGTGGAAGTAGGCAATTGTATTTTTTCAAGTCAAATTTATTGATCTATATTTAATGGGTAATGAATCACAAGAAACTCAAATGCATTTTGAACATAGATTTTTGACAAGATAAAACCTAAGCATGCTAATAGTGGCTTGATAAGAATATTAAAGTCCAAAGAGATGCCCAAAAAAAACTTATAATATAGAGAATGATGTTGCAAAATATGGTACTTGTTTGAGATGCAAAGATCAATTTGTTGGTTGTTTTGTAATTTCTGTAAGTTTTGCAGTTGCTTTTACTCCCCATGTGTTGGAAGTAATAGAAAGGAGGCAGAAGCTGACCACTGAGAGGGTCTTATCCATTGCCAAAGCCATTTGTGACCAGCGTAATGTAAGTGAAATCTGAGCCTTTAAACAAATATAACGATAAGTTGTGTCAGATATTAATTATGTTTTGGAAGTGGTTGTTGGATAGTAATTTACCTGTACTTTTATATTTGATATCTGTTTCTGCAGGTAAATATTGAAACCAAAATGGCTACAGGGGATCCACGCTATGCTATTTGTGAAGCTGCAGAGAAACTGAATGTTAATCTGCTTATCGTTGGGAGCAGGGGATACGGAGCGATTAGGAGGTAATCTTCCATAATCAATTTATCTCTATGATTTTTAAACCTATAGAAGACTTTATGTTTTTAAGGAAAATCTGAGAGATGGCTTATTTATTGCAGGGCTGTAATAGGAAGCGTGAGTAATTACTGTGCCCACCATGCAAAGTGTCCTGTTTTGATAGTAAAGAGGCAAACCCAATGAAATTCATTCTTCTCTAAGGAAACGATGACATCTATTTCTTATCTTGGCTGTGATCTGACATTACTAGAAGATTTTATTTGAGCTGAGCTGGACTCTACCGCTTTTACGGAGATTTTTAAGATTTTTTAAATTAATGTGATGAAATTGAGGATGATTATAGAGGCATAAACCAAAAGAACTAAAGTGGTGTTGGATTTTCCGTGCATTTTATATTCTTATTTGTCAGATTTTGTTTGTGCCTAACGATATGCTCAGGCATTTTTGACATTTTACAGTGCTTTTCGGACCTCTATCTTTCCCTTCTTTTAAAAAGATACAAGTAAATTGTTCATTAGGCTCATCAATAAATTGAACTTTTGAAGTTTAAATACACGATCAAGCAGCGGGCTGTTGCCGTCGCTGTATTGCTTTTGGGTTCTACAGGCTATTAAGATATAGTTTAGTCTAAATTAATTAATTACGAGTTTAAAATTCAAAATTTTAAGTTAATAAAATGTTAGTGCATTTACTTTAATGACCGTTGAAGATATAAATACTGATGAGAAACTCTATACATCAGCGGAATTAACGGTTGGTCAAATGGTTAGCGTGAGGTGAGGTAAGGACCATTTGGAAGAAGTGCCCTCTCACACGTAGAAAGGGACTATTTTGTGAATATGTAACTTTAATAGTTTATTAATACAAAATGGACTATTCATTAAAAAAAAAACTGATGAACAATATATTTTAATGAGTTTCGTGACTAAGATTAATTTGTGATTGCAATTTTTTCTTGCATTCATGATTCTACCTTATAAATTTTGTTGATCACCATCTTTGAGGTTATTTAATTGTTGTTTATTTCTTAATTTGTTCTGCCTTTTTTATATATCTAGGTATTTGGTGCACTTAAAAATATATCAAAGAATTATTGGTAAATTGTAAGAAGATTCTGAAATCAATTTCTAGAAATTTAACAATAATGGAAAATAGCAATCTTTACACATACAATTGCTTTGAGATGATTGCACATAGATAGATTATTTTGTGAGCATCAATTGAAATGTGTAACTTGGAATTGATTTCTTGCTTCATTGATAAATTAAAAAAAATTACTTTGAATGTCTTTGAATAAAGGACATACCAAAATATCACACAAACTTGTGTTTCATCAACCTTTAGTGAGAAGGATAAAGGAAAGAAGTCAATCAAAATTCAAATTAATTTTTTAAATTAAGATGAGATGACTATGAGTTGAAGGATGAAATTATGATTGTAAACTAGTCACAAGGTAAGAAACATTTATAGATCTCAATGAATATATATTCAGCATGGGCAGATCGAGAGAAATAATAGCTAGCATTCCAAGCTAGTGAAGTTAGGTCGCAAGAAGGTGAGTTAGGCCAGGTGAAGTTCTCCAGGGAGAATTTGTTCCCTTATTAGACTTCTTCCCTACTATTCTAAGGGAATATCCGAATTCTTCTCTACCTAATGATCCGACAGAACTTTACCCCATAAGGGCCCAACCAAACATGGAATTAAAAGTGAAAAAGGGAGAGATAAATTAGTAGATAGGTAGGTGTACAGAGATGTATGTACATTTTGAAAAAAGATAATTGGTACATCTATAGGGTGGCATAATGAAATATGTGGATTGAACATAGAATAAAGACCCACTATGCATAAAATTGTGTCATTTTTCAATATGCCTATCTATTGAAGCCTTTGCTTTAAGATAGACATAAACTAAATGGGAAATGAGTCCATTTTAAATTTCTTTCACTTAAAATTGCAAGTGGATCATATAATGGACATACATATCAAACTGTGTAGCATTCAAAAACTTCCAATTGAAGTTGATAAATGAAGACCCAAATGTTATCATCATGTGTTCATATATTAATGCGTTGGTGTTGGAAATCTACTAGAGAAAGTAAGATATTGAGAGGGGCAGGGGTTGGGGGTGAATCAAGGTCTTCAGGACCACATCAAACATAAATCATATTTGATATATTTACCATGAACTCGCATTAAACCTTAAGCTTATATCAAATCAATCATAAGTTGCAATGTAATATCATATATAACATTTAATAACATGAATGATTCATACAAGAAATTGATCAACACATGACACCAGATATGCTAATGCAGAAACCCTCCAAGGTGAAGGTAAAACTACAATAGGGATGACACCCACAAAGATCTTCACTACAATAGCAATATTGTGTGCCTCTTAGGGCTACAAATTTTTCAATCACTTCTAATAATCTACCTTGTGAGGGATCTTCCATGTTTAGAGTTTACAAGACTATTAGGTTGAAATAACCCTAACTATAAAGGTCACTAAATCCCAACAATGTACTGTGGCAATTCGTCAAATAATTTGCAAACAACCTTCGAATACCACAGTAATCATCCTACTGACTCACTCTCTAGAATGGTATCGGATGAATGCTTTTGATTTTTAGTACTTAAACAGATAACATGCAAATGAAACAAACTGAGTTTGCCAAAATCAATTCATAAATTGCATTTATAGGTTCTGCAATCATAACAATCATAGCTTAAAAACAAATACCCAACTAGGCACCTGAAACGTTCGTTGGCATATTCACAAGCTGAGTCGAATTGGGCTTCCAAGCTCACCGCTATTATGCTTGACTGTCTTCAATCCGACCCTTGCCCGCCTGCATATTATCTTGGCGATTTTTCTTTATAATCTCCGAATATGGACACTGGAAGTTTGGATGTCTTTGACCTGGTTGCCGAAATTCCACTAGTCCTGTGCGTTTCCTTTATAAATCTGAACCCTCATGGAGAACTTGTTATCCTGTTGCCGAAATCATTCCCTTCCGTATTTCTTTCCTGATGCATGTGCAGTGTTAGACTTCAGATTTAAATGCTGGACTGGAGCGATTGAGGACTATGAGTTTCTTCACCGCTCTTGGATGTTCATTGGGTTCCTAGGTGTGTTGAAGTAGGGCCTGGAGTAGCTGCGCGGCAAACGACCCACGTTCAGCCTGGAATTCTCATGTTAAATTTCTGAACCCGATAGCTTGAATCTGAATTCGTTGCTTGCTGGTAAACCCGTGCTGACAATATGTGAATCTTACTCCGGTCTTCTCTTGCCCACGTCACTGGCAGTGGCTTGAGACAGCGGTTATTACCGATGAATTTCCCAAATGCTGAAGCGATGGCCTGTAGTCGCATATGCAATTCGCACTTTCCAGTTTCCTCAGACAATGACTGAAATGCGTGAGGGGAAAGGCATCTAGCATTGGCTGTTGCCGAGTTGAATCATTTTGATGGGCAATAGTGTTGTCTAATTAACCAATACTGGTCATTCCAGAGGTAGATTTCTGGATCGATTCACAACACGCTGTAGGTGATCCGATGTGCCCAGACTGTATCGAGTGCCCTTCTTCAACCTTTCACCAAGAGATAATGCCGGTACAGATCATAAGCTCGCCTTTGATACTCATACACTTTCAACTAAGGTCGGCCTGAATGATTTATGGCAGTGCTGCTGAAAGATTGACTAGGAGACTCGCCTTCTTTTCTAGATCTGTTCAATGCTGCAACTGATCCTATAAACCTTATGAATATATTATATCTTCGAATATCAATCCTTAGAAAGATCCTCCGAAATTGTTGGCCTTGAGCCCACAGATTCTGTCCCTGATGAAATGACTGAATGTCACCTCCAATCTGCAATAATTCGGATGATATTTCACACCCTCAAAATTGCGCACCAATTGAGAGTTATCGTTCTCAATGGCCAACTGTGACAATTGCAGAAACCCTAGGTTCCACAATGCACCTATGATTGAATCACAACCTGAAAATCAAAGAGAGATAATCAACTGCCTTATTCGAATGGAGCCCCGGGGTGCCTATTTATTCTTTTCCCTCCATCCTCTCCAGAGACTTCTAGAACCTTTTTGATCTTATCCCTCAAGTGACTTTATTAAATATTTTTATAATCCAAGTCACTTTATTAAATATAAAGTTATCTTTTAATATTTATTTATTTAATTAAAATAATTAATTAGTCATCCTTGGACAACCAGTATTAATTAAATTAATTAAATCGAACTGTCACCAAAAATTGGGGACATGACAGTCCGCCCTTCCTGAAATTGCTTGTCCCCAAGCAATGGCTGAACCATAAACCAATCAGTATGCCTGGGTCCCAAATGTAAATCTGTATGTCATCCCAATCCTCATCATACTCCCGTGGAGAAATCATCAATACCAGTATCTGAGAAACTATACTCAACATCCAAACAACTGACAACTCTGATGAAATCATCTGAAAACCAACTGTAGATGTCAGTAGAAGAAACCATTCTGTGGAACTCAAGCCAACTGAAACATCAACTCTATCAAAACTCAAACCCCTGTCAAAATGACACCTACACCCAACTACACTGTAGATATGACAGCAGCCATAGGTACCCGAATCACTACCATCAAATCCAATCTCTGAAAAACTGCTCCAGGTGTGTTGATGCTGCAGGCTGAGTAACTTGCTACTACCAATTTTATTTTCAAAAGATGGTGCCAATCTATCCCTAATGGATGGTAAGAAACTAGAGCCAATCTACATCTGCGTGAAATAAAGTCTTCTATCTCTGTGTCAAAAGAAAAATGATGAGCGTACCCTACCGTATAATGCCGGTAAGAACCTCCAAATTCTGCTGCTAGCTCATCATCACTGAACTGGTAATCAACATATGGCTCCAATCTCTGACTCCGAGTGACTGTAGGTCGGATAGGTCCCTGTGCACTCTGCTCAACAAATCCCTCCTCGAGATCCCTGTGAGGTAACATAGTAGAAAGGACCCCTATAATCATCTCAACCAATCTGCAAATAACACTAGTATCATGGATGAGAACACCTTCTGTCACTTTATGCAAGTCCCAATGAACACATGCACTATCCAGCAAATACTTCATGAACGGTTCAGTGCAGTAAAAATTATATGAGGAAACATTAACATACTCCCCTTTACACCACAACTGGTCCTCCTGTAAGGGTGGCATACTCAACTGTACCACACTATCAACTATCTGAGAAGAATCAATCTGGAAACTTGACTCTACCGGTATCTCGAACTCATTAAGACCAACTTCTTCCAAACCCTGAATATGTGTGTCAGTCTCAACAATAAGCTCCTCAAAGCAACTGTAGGAGTGTACTTACCGTCATCTACCTCAATAGTCAAACGAACTGGGTCTGGGGCTGGTTTTGACCTCAAATGCTCCAACTCCATGGTCACCTCCTTCAACTGAAACTGCGACTTTTGTAGATCTCGCTGTGTGTCCTCTAACGCCTCAGTAGTCGCTATGAGCTCTTGGGAAAGCTCACTCACCTCCTCTTCACGATCCAAGAGTGCCTCATATGCTGTACTCCCCCACTCAACCAAGTGATCACGGTCGGCTAGCAATCGTAAATAATCCTGCTTCAAAATCCGAACAGCTTCATGCAAGGCATGAACCTCTGCCCAAGAAAAGTAACCACCGCTGGACTCATCTGTCATAGAAGAACCCCAACCAGTAACAGCCAACAACTGACGAGTAGTATCAAAATGCTCACAAGCGATAGCAATGTCTCGCTCACTAACTTTCAACTGGCTAACCACATGATGGCTAGACTGTCTTCTATAAACTCCTTCTGACACATTGTCTGGAGGAATGTCTTCAAAGATACTGGTCTTTGGATTATTACCATCTATATTTTTTGAATCAACTTCAAAACTCATATCAACATCTAGAGTGTCAAAATCTGTAGTTCTGCTGTCAAACTCTTCTGTACCTACAGAAACTGTCAAGGAAGCTGAATCTTCAAAACTGTTCACTTCATTCTCCCAGATGTCATCAAGGTCAAAACGATCCTGGGACTCATCTGTACATGCTTCCAAATATGAAAAACCTTCAACACCTTTCAGCAAGGATGGTCGACTGGAAATATGAACCAAACCCAACAACGGTGCATAAAAACTAATACCAACATCGGATGTTCTGCTGGCACAAGGAAAGACAACACCGTATACTCTGCTGATCAAATCCATGATAGCATCCAAATAATCACGGCTACCATAAAGTGCTTTCTAGTCAACTAAATCCCAAATGCCCCTGAAACATTCTCGAGTCCATATCCGTAAACAAGGAACAGCTGGTAACTCAAGCAAACTCCTTACCTGAGTAATGTGACCAATACCAACTAACTTCACATACCTGTCTGCCATTGTCCTTGTATCCTGGATGTGAAAGCAAGATGAACTCGTAGCATTATCAGCAACCTCACATGATCCCTCTTCCATCAAAAACTGAGTGCAAGATGAACTTAAGCTCAGCTCCATGTCATGCTCATTCCCATGTCTCTCCCAGTCCTGTAATGCCAAAGTTGCTCGAGTGTCCTCAAGCTCGCAAGAAAGCTTGACAACTTCCTCCTCCTTCCTCCTCAAGGCATCTGAATAGTCTTTGGCAAGGCTTAGAAGATGGTTACGATCTGATAGAAGATGTAAATAACTCAACTTCATCGTTCCCATTCCTTCACCAATTGCATGTAAGTCACAACAAGGAGAATTTGCCTGAACTCCCTTATGTCTTCCTTGTAACTGAATCATCTGGATGTGCTCTTCTAACATCTCCCGCATCCTGTCATGATGAGATAAAGAAGCCACAATACTATCTTTGCTTACCTTCAGCTGGCTAGACAAATCATGTGAAGTACTGCCATTCTCATCCTCATGTGACGAAGCATCTAACTGAGCCTGGTACTCTCTGTCAGAAAAATCATAAATGCTCGATGTCTGTTCATTTTCACCAGATATCTCATCACCATGCACAATGACATCTTCATCATCATCTGAACTCACTTTACTGTAATCATTGCTTGTCGGAACCAAACTACCCTGAGTACATGAGACATCACCTTTGGGAAACTCGTATTCAACTGTCTCAACTTGAGTGTCAAGTTGACAGTTACTATCCATCAGCGTAATATCCTTCACCACTTCTTCCTGTGACCAAACTGAAGCCTCTAACTGGTTGCACACTTGTTTCTCGAACTCCTCATTAAGGTTCCTAGTAGCATCTCTCATTGTATCAGTCAATGCTTTGTGAGAAGATTTGTCAAAATGAAATCCAGTTGATTTATTCACCTTAGCTGGGACGGACAGCCTGTCAAGCATATGGTGGTGTTTAACCAACAGTTCAGACATGTTATGTTTGATTTTTCTGAGCTCATCCTGAATGCCTGAATAGTCCTCCTTTCCACATTTCTGACTCTGCATACTATGTCTATTACTTGTCCGAGTTTGTGTCCTTGGAGACTTTGTGCTGTACCTGTACATCTTGGTTGAAGTCGAGTGCTGATTACTCATGTAAGTCGGTCCTCTTCCCACAGGATGGCAAGAAAAACCGCTCTAATACCACTGAAATAACCCTAACTATAAAGGTCACTAAATCCCAACAATGTACTGTGGCAATTCGTCAAATAATTTGCAAACAACCTTCGAATACCACAGTAATCATCCTGCTGACTCACTCTCTAGAATGGTATCGGATGAATGCTTTTGATTTTTAGTACTTAAACAGATAACATGCAAATGAAACAAACTGAGTTTGCCAAAATCAATTCATGAATTGCATTTATAGGTTCTGCAATCATAACAATCATAGCTTAAAAACAAATACCCAACTAGGCACCTGAAACGTTCGTTGGCATATTCACAAGCTGAGTCGAATTGGGCTTCCAAGCTCACCGCTATTATGCTTGACTGTCTTCAATCCGGCCCTTGCCCGCCTGCATATTATCCTGGCAATTTTTCTTTATAATCTCTGAATATGGACACTGGAAGTTTGGATGTCTTTGACCTGGTTGCCGAAATTCCACTAGTCCTGTGCGTTTCCTTTATAAATCCGAACCCTCATGGAGAACTTGTTATCCTGTTGCCGAAATCATTCCCTTCCGTATTTCTTTCCTGATGCGTGTGCAGTGTTAGACTTCAGATTTAAATGCTGGACTGGAGCGATTGAGGACTATGAGTTTCTGCACCGCTCTTGGATGTTCATTGGGTTCCTAGGTGCGTTGAAGTAGGGCCTGGAGTAGCTGCGCGGCAAACGACCCACGTTCAGCCTGGAATTCTCATGTTAAATTTTTGAACCCGATAGCTTGAATCTGAATTCGTTGCTTGCTGGTAAACCCGTGCTGACAATATGTGAATCTTACTCCGGTCTTCTCTTGCCCACGTCACTGGCAGTGGCTTGAGACAGCGGTTATTACCAATGAATTTCCCAAATGCTGAAGCGATGGCCTGTAGTCGCATATACAATTCGCACTTTCCAGTTTCCTCAGACAATGACTAAAATGCGTGAGGGGAAAGGCGTCTAGCATTGGCTGTTTCCGAGTTGAATCATTTTGATGGGCAATAGTGTTGTCTAATTAACCAATACTGGTCGTTCCAGAGGTAGATTTCTGGATCAATTCACAACACGCTGTAGGTGATCCGATGTGCCCAGACTGTATCGAGTGCCCTTCTTCAACCTTTCACCAAGAGATAATGCCGGTACAGATCACAAGCTCGCCTTTGATACTCATACACTTTCAACTAAGGTCGGCCTGAATGATTTATGGCAGTGCTGCTGGAAGATTGACTAGGAGACTCGCCTTCTTTTCTAGATCTGTTCAATGCTGCAACTGATCCTGTAAACCTTATGAATATATTATATCTTCGAATATCAATCCTCAGAAAGATCCTCCGAAATTGTTAGCCTTGAGCCCACAGATTCTGTCCCTGATGAAATGACTGAATGTCACCTCCAATCTGCAATAATTTGGATGATATTTCACACCCTCAAAATTGCGCACCAATTGAGAGTTATCGTTCTCAATGGCCAACTGTGACAATTGCAGAAACCCTAGGTTCCACAATGCACCTGTGATTGAATCACAACCTGAAAATCAAAGAGAGATAATCAACTGCCTTATTCGAATGGAGCCCCGGGGTGCCTATTTATTCTTTTCCCTCCATCCTCTCCAGAGACTTCTAGAACCTTTTTGATCTTATCCCTCAAGTGACTTTATTAAATATAAAGTTATCTTTTAATATTTATTTATTTAATTAAAATAATTAATTAGTCGTCCTTGGACAACCAGTATTAATTAAATTAATTAAATCGAACTGTCACCAAAAATTGGGGACATGACATAGGTCTACCTTGATCGAACAATTTAACATCACAACTAAGTGAGTAATATGTTAGGAGATTTACATAGGCTTGTTAGGACTACTTTGTTAAGAGATTTTCCCTTAAACACTTGTTAAAATGTTACAATACATTGATCTTTTAGTTTGCACTAGAATGTTGATACAAATCTCCTCTATCTAATGTTACAATATACCCTCGATCTTTAATGACTCCTCACTACACTACTCAATTTCTAACTCACAACCCACAAGAACAATTTTTAAAAAACTCCTTAAATAGATGTTTGATGAAGCTTTTAGATCTTATCCAATGATTTGGATCTATCCTTTTGGCCGCTTCATCCTTCTAATAAGCTGATTGGTTAATTACTTTTCATACAGATTAATGACATGTGATCGCAAGCATATTTGTCTCCTTGATTAACTCCTTGATCTTTGGAACATGCTTCCAACTTTACAAAAATATCTTACATAAGATTATGCGCCATTACAAACTCATATACAAAACTTGTCTTACTTGGCACTAATAGTCTTCTAATGCTTGGTCCTGACTATTTTTTATGTTGTCCCTTGGTTTTATCTCTTCTTGGCCTATACTGTGAGTCTCTCTATCTCACTTGGCATTCATTGTCTCTTGAATCACTTGACAACCACATTGTCTTCCTTCTTTGAATTTCTCGACTCCTATGTTATCTCAACACTAATTGAACTGGTTGGCGACTCTAATGTATACTTGACATTAACTATTGCTCAGTATGAACTGATTATGTACACTTCATTAGAATTTCTTAGCTTATATAGTGGTTTGGTCATAGTGTTGACTAACCAACATTGCCTAGATAATGACTAAATGTTAAATTGCACTAATAGATAATTCCAAGATTTTTTTTAGGGTCAACAATTGGATCATGCGATATATAATCAATTTGGTTCACCTTTTAAGTGTGCATACTTCATAAGATGAGTCTTTATGAGCTCAACTAATTGGTTGCATGTCTTAAGATATGAATGTTTTTAATAGGACATGTGCCTGCTTGAAGATTTCATATATCTATGTGATATATATTTTTTAAGACAAGGGACTTTAAAAGCACATTGAAGGAAAGTAGAGTCTAAGCATGTAGATGTAAAATTATGAATAATCATATTAGATTTTATTTAAATCCTTTAATTTTTATAGGTTTACAACATGTAACCCCAGGGACAAATGATGACACTAATTAATGTGAAAGTTCCCCTAGCACATATAATAAAACTGGCATAACATTTAGTGTCCCACAACACCCATTAGACCATCAAAATGCATCATGTAACTCAATGACTCAAGATGATAATTTTGAATACAATTCTCCAATGTTATAGAATTGAAGTAATAGAAAAAGGCCCAAAACAAGAAGTGGAACCCTAATAAGGGTCAAAGTTCCATAAGAAGGATTGAGATCACACAACAGTTGAAGTTCCCAAATATAATTGAAATGGATCAAGAGAGTATAGTAATGTAAGATTCCACAAAATGTTGTTTCACATGAGAGGGACCATATGGAAAAGATAATTTAATGATTGCAATAATGTAAACATGGAAAAATCAATCTCCCTTATGCTAAGAGATAAGTCAATAAATATGGTGTGGACAAGTAATTATTTTCATAATGCAACTTAATGATGGATTGTAATAGATGACATTGATTCATAGACTCTATCATGCATGACAAAAATATAGTTTATTAATTTGAACTATGTAGTTCTATCATCCTCATTAACTCCTACACCTTCTACTAATATCCTATATCCTTCACAATCTCCTTTTGGATTGAGTGTTACTACATTTTCAGTTTCTCAAATTTTATATCATCAAGGTTTTCATAATTTTTTTCTTTATATGGTATATTGGGATGTTTACTTGATAGGTGTACTAGAATTTTTTAACAAATCTCATCTCATAAAGTTTTAGATCATTTTTGACACTAAAATTAGCATGTTTATTGTCAAGACATCTATATCTTCGATTTGTATTCTACAATTAATTTATTATAGAGTATTAGAGTATCTATTAGAGACCACATAATTTTCTTTGTATTTCATCCAATAATAATATATTTACACAATTCTTACTTGGGAGGACTCGGTATTCATATTTATGTATGTATATAAATAGAGAGAGATATCTATGTTTATATACATACATACATACATACATATACATAGATCACAAGGGAATGCCAATGAAATACAGAGATGTAGAGATACATATATACATTCATACATATACATATATACATGAATACATACATAGCTACATACATACATAAATCTGCATATGCAATTTTATCACCTTGGAAAACTGTATTTGGTCTTTACTCAATCACCAATAGATAATAAAATATGTAAGTACAATTTTCTATATACTTAGTTTGGTATGAATAATTTTAATTGAATTCTTCTAAGGAGAGTGAGTCTACTCATGATGATAATGGCTCTGTGTATTGGGTCTTTAGAGGAGAGAGACTTACAAAAGATTAGATGTTGATTCTAGCTCATTTATGTTCACAACTCAAATGCTCTCCCATGGCCTAAGATAAAACCCTCAATACTACATCCAAAATTAAGGAATAAAATATGTTTATGTCCCAAACGGAGAATTGAAATGCAATTTTTTTTGGATTTCACTTAGCACTATGTCAATAAATTCAAGAAATTCTACTACCATGCAAATTAACTTACATTGATTTTGAAGCTTAGGCCCTAACAACAGTCGAAAGGCAAATTGTTGTCAAAAAATGTGCTAAAAAAAAGAAAGAGTACCTATTTAGAATGAACATGGATATTGGGTAAGTGCACCGAGTTGTGGTGCCAAAAAGATGACACCCTTTTTTTCCTTTCTATTTTCAATAAGTGCGCACGCACTATAGGGCGTGTGCGCTATAGTGCGCACGCACTATAGCGCATGCGCGTTATTTTAAAAAAAAATTAATTTTTCAAAGCGCGTACGTGCTATTTAAAAGTATATTTAAATAGTGCGTACACACTATAGTGTGTACACACCATAGCATGTGTGTGTTTTTTGGGAAAAAAAAACTACAAAGTGCGTATGCGCTATTTGAAAGTAAATTTAACAAGCTTTAAATAGTGTGTGGGCGCTATAGCACGCACGCACTATAGCGCGCACGCACTATAGCACGCACGCGCTATTTAAACATTTAAATACTACCAAGCCTAACATTTTTTATTGCTTTGGGAATCCAAACCAAAGCTTTGGAGTCCATAAACTGGTCTGAGACGTGTTTTGCTGCAAACATACAAAAAATGATTGATTTTTCTTGTGTGCTGTCCGTCTAGTTTCTTTGTGGTTGAGCATCAATAAAATCAGGTTACATGACATTGTAGGTCTCTTTGTTAGCTACACAACCATATAATTTATTTTTAATTTGAACTATTTTAAGCCTTTCATCTATAATTTCTTTTGAATGTATGTCCATTTTTTGTCAAAAACCAACATGTACTAATTGGGCTATAGATTTTAGCTCGTTCATTGAATTTTGAAAAAACTTAGTTTTTTATAAACTAGACTCCATTCTACACACTTTGAAAAAAAGAAGTTTTGATTTTAGATTAGTTTTCAATCATTTATAGGGGGAGCACATAGATATTTCACATTTTTCGAATGTGTCCAATTAAAAAATTCATTAAAAAAAAAATACATATTATAAAATTACCCAAAAAATCTGGTATAAACTACATAGTGTTAGGTAACTTTTGACTGGAGCGATTAAAGAATTTGAAAAAAAAAGTTAAAATTTTAAGGGGACCACACTTTGTACTATGTTATGTTTTTTCTGAAAAAACCAGCACCACTTTTTGTGGCCCCCTTTTTTGAGGACCTAAAACTAAACCATTTTGAAAAAAAATTAGTAGTTTAGAAACTAGATTCAGAGGACTGTGACTTTTGTTTTTTTCATATCTTAAAATTTTGAGCGTAACTATCTTCAAATTCTTGTTGAAGTCCAGAAATTGCTGATTTCAGGAAAAAGGTGTCGACTTATACCCCCCTTTTGGCACCACAACTTGGTGCACTTACCCTATTGGAAACAATGAAGAAACATATAATCATCTTATACATAATCATAATTATGTTAGAGATGAACTCAAGAAATTGAGCAATTAAGTAATCCAAATCTAACCTTTTAGTTACCACACTCTATCCATCATTGTCATTTTATCAAACTGCATATCAGTTCTAGAGATTTATCCAAATAATAAATTACACTCGTAAAAAAATCTCATACCATGATTAAATAAAATAATATATAGTCTAATTTCAAGAAAAATAATAGTCTTAAATGTATATGATTAAATAAAATTAACAAGAGTACTAGTTGTAGTTGTATAATTCTAGTATTACTGATTATGTTAAATAAAATGCTAGGAAACCAGGTATGAAGTAACATAAATGGATCATCTACTCGATCCTATTATGACCTAATGTGAATGCATATAATCATTATTTGGATGATATTAGGCACGATATCTTTACTCATTCACCAAGAGATAATATAATTTGTAAGTACAAATTTTTGCATACATAGTTTGGTATGAATAGTTTCTATTGAATGCAAGGATAATTGCTTGTGTGAATTCAAGAGATGAATGATTAATTTAATTTAGCACAAGTACTATGCAAGTATGTATGTATGCATGTAAACCAGTTCACATAGTGAAGTAATATACACACATACATGCACATATGCATAAAATCATTATAACTAGTTATCCTCAAATCTAACCAAAGCTATTATATATGAACAAGTGATGCATGTTTAGAAGAAGAAAAAAAGAACATTTAGATAAGAACCTCTTCTCCCCTTGAATATAATCATAGAGAAAGGGCATGAAGATCACAAGGGTACGACACAACAATGAAATGTAGTGATAACAAGGGAATGGAAACAAAATCCTAGATCTCCATTGATCTCCACCAACTTTTAGAGCTCTCCATTGTCATTTGGAGCTCTCCACCCTCTTTCATGCATAACTCTCCACAATCAATCAAAAGAAATGGGGAATTATTAATGTCATGTTTTCTTTTCTTTTTTGTTTATAATCCACAATCCATAATCCACAAGATCTCTTTGTATATATACATGCATACATACATATATACATAGACTCATAGATATGTGTGTGTATGTATGTATATGCATATATACATCCATCTATCCATACATACATACATACATACATATATATACATATAAATACATACATACATACATATATACATAAATACATATATATACATGCATATATACATAAATACATATACATACATACATGAAAATAATAATGCACTTTCTAAGAGCTTACAATTGCTCAGCAAAATTAATGTTTTACAAGAAAATACACTTGAAGAACTATTAGCTCAGAAGTAAGAAGATGGTGTTGAAACATTATAGAAAGTGATTGACATGAGAGGTCCGAAAGTGAGGGTGTTGACCAATCATGAAAACTTGAATGCTGAAATGAAAGCTATCGATGATCAAACACCTATGCTAGAGTTTATGAAATTACAAAAGGAAAGGTAAACTTCTAAGAAGTAGGGGGGGATTGGGGGGATGAATCAATAGCTTAAACTTGGAACCACCAAACATCCATCTCATAATGAGTAAACTGAAATATCATGTAAAACATGTAAGAAAGTAAACATTCATACACATATGACACCATATACAATTACCTAGAAACCCTCCAATGGGAAGATAAAACTGGGGCGGGGATGACACCCACAAATCTTCACTACTATAGTAATAAAGTGTATCCAATGAAGGTTACAATGTTTTGATCATGAGACATGATCTACCCTTTGAAAGGTATAACCTGCTAAAGGATTACAAAGACTATTAGGTCTCACCTTGTTAGAGGACTTCAACACCCTATTAGAAGTGTGCCTTGTTAAAGGACTTTAACTCACAACTAAATAAAAGTTAAAAGATTTCAATACAACCTGTTAGGACTACTCTATTAAGAGATTTTGACTGAAATCACTTGTTAGAATGTCTCAACATTGATCCTATGGTTAGAACTTGATTTCTTGATAATAGATCACCTCTAAACAATGTCTTCTTGATCCTTCTTGATTAGTTGTCTCTTTGATGTATACTCTTCTCTATCCTCTATTCTTCTCTGATTGATTCTGCAATGTTATCTCACTTCATAACTCCTTAGCCACCATGAATGCTTAGTTTGTGCATGAAAACTTCTCTATACTCAGCTTCAACACCTTACACACTCACCCATAGAGATTTTAGGGTTTTTTCTCCTTAAGAAGACTTTGGTGACTTAGGGTTAGGTATGAATTTACAGCTGAGATTCATCCATTTCACCACTTAATCCTTCCCATTTTCTAATTGGTTGCATGTAATTGCATTGGGAATCTAACTTAAGATTTTTCCTTATCTCCAAAATATCATAATTCATCCTCAAGTTGGCTCAAAAATGGTTTACATAGTTGTTTGTGCCATTATAAACAAATATGTCAAAACTGTCTCACTCAACACCTGAAGTGTCTGATGCTCGGCATATACTGAATTCTCTGCTATGACTCAACATTTGTATAACTTGACATCCACTACTCACTCAGCTCTTGAATCACATGGCATATGTTGTCTGCTTGACACTTGAGTGACTCGGTACATGAGTGGCTCAACACTCACTATGGACTTGACATACACTATAATATACATGTTGTGCTCAACATGTTCTTCTTGTTTGGCATGAACTAAGTAAATAACTTAAGTGTGTTGACACTCATCAAAACCAATCTAAGATCAACAATCTCCCCCTTTGACATGAGTGTCAAAAACACTTAAGTATGCAATAATATCCTTAATCTCATAAGCATAACATATATCTAACTTGACTTATATCTAACTTGTATACCTCAAAATTTGATAGCTCCCCTTATGTTGATAGGTCTGTTCTGTAACCAAAATTCTATACTCCTACTAAGTAAATATGTATTGAATTTTCTCTTTCCTTTTTCTCCCTTTGCTAACTCTCCAAAATTCTTATTCTCCCTCAAAATATTACCCCCCCTTTTTCTTATTCTCCCCCTTTTTGACATTTATGTCAATGGGCTATACACTTATAGTGTGTTTGTCCATAAAAGATTTGTGGACATCCAATATCGTTTTGAGAGTTGCATCCTAGTTCTCACATGTGACATCTAATGACTTTATTTGGATTTCTATCTTGGTAGCAAGGTGGACTAGACCATCTAGTGTAGAAAGATTTGAGTCTTTCTTCATTAGGGTTTCAACAAAGCCTAGTTCCTTGTGCAAAATTTCCACATGGGGGGTGAGAGTTGTTTGGATGCTAATTAGTTTGGCCCTTATGTTGGCCTCATCTGTTGATAATGCAGTTAACTAACTCTAGGTTTGAAGCAATGTCCTGAAGTGCTTCTCACTCTAAGTTGGATTTGTAGGTAGTTTGGCACTTGATGAATTGATCTGAATTTCCAAGCTCAAGATGTGACTTCTAGTCTCTTGGGTGAAGAGTGATGGATTGCACAATTTAATGTACAATAAGAATATATTCTCAAGTACCTTCTTCACATTTTCAACCTTAGTTGCCAATGCTACTTTGTTAGTGCTACATCACCTAATATTTTTTCATTCACTTTGTTTTGAAACTTATTTTCTGACCATTCTAACAATTTAGCATTAGTATCTAGGTATTCATTATTTACCTTCTCCACTATGTCTATCAACTATTCCATTAGTGGTTTGGTCTCATCTTAAGTTGGCAGACTAAATGTATCCAAAAAGATGTTTTTTATATCCTGCAATGCCTACTTATGTTTGTGTTGCCTTCTAAGCATTTCTTGATGCTTCTTCCTTGCTAGGGCTTGTTGGAGTATACCCATTTGTTCTATATTCATAGTATGATAGTTAGACTTGGATAGAATAATTTCTTCATCAAGGCTCACATCTCCATATTAGATCACTGCTTCTGCCTTTGATGAGCTTGAGCTTGACACTGAAATCTGTAGTTGTGTTATCTATGTGCTTGGCTTCTAAAGAGTGTTAGTGGAAGGAGTGCTAGGTACTGGTAAGGCTACCAAGGCTTGTATGGCAACTTGCTCCTTCACCTTAGGTGTTAGATTTGTCTCTTTAGGCTTGCCCTATTCTATCACAATGACTTGTGATGCACTTCAATCTTGTGTTGTAAGCGCAAATAACTCTATCTACTCTATTTCTTACTATCCTTCAGTAGTAACTTATGTTTCCATTGTACTCTTCTATATTGTATCAACTTTAACAATTGCATCAAACTTGTCTGATGTGGCTTCTAGTAATTTGACCAAAGGTTATACAAGAGTGGATTAAGGGATGATAGGAGGTGGTTCTTGTGGATTCACCTTTTCCCTTCCAATATTAATCAATGTCTTCTATAGTTCATCCACACTAACCAATATAGGATTATCACAAAGTTTTTCCTACAGTGCAAACCAATCCAAGATCTTCTTGAGATCTTCCTCAGTAAGGGGATTGGTGTTCTCTGCTGTGACATCAAAAACATCCTTAAAAGTTACTATTTTGGTGTTCTCACCTATTACATGTTGAGGACTAAAACTCAAAAATTGTGTGTCTTGCACACTCTATTCTTCATGCTACACTTCCTCGTCTATTGCCTTGTCATCTATGTTCATTTTTGTTCCTCCATCAATAGTACCTTTATTCTTATCATATTTTCCATCATCCTTGACCTATATTGGCTCTTCCTCACCTTCTTTGACTGTATTTATCCCATATGTTACTTTCTACATTTGAGTGGTCTTCTTAACTACATCATCAATGTTATTTTGCAAAATGCTAAAAGCTCTATATTTAGGTACAAACCTAACTACATACTTCTTCATGGTCTTAACAATCTATGGCTTAGTCAATTCAGGCATCACTTGTGCTAGAGAAGTTTCTCTAATTTGTCTCTCCAAGTTCAGACAATAGTGCCCTTTTTGCTTAATTGTGTCATATAGGCTTCTTGGCATTGAGTTGTCAATCTCTAGTGGAGTAGTCTTGAACTTTTCCATCATAGCATATATGGCTTCCTCCACTTGATTCTTCTCAACTTTACCCAAATTATCAAAATCAACATGTGTGAATCCTAATAAATCTACACTATTCTTAACATTTTCACATAAATTTTATATGTCTGAAAGAGAATTATGACTCACCACCTTAAATTGGTTGTTTTCATTTGACTCTATTTTCTCTTCATTAGACTTGGGTTGTGCAACATATTTTCTTCTTGGTCTCTTTTGCGCTTGACCTCCTCACTCTTCTAGTTTGATATTTTCCTTAGCCTTTTGTATAGTTGCATGTATACTAGCCCTTGGAGTAGGTCTTGTAGGCTTAGCTTCACTCAATTTTATAGTTTTCTTATCGCTTTCCATAGGTTGTGCCTTGGCCTTCTTTTTCTTTTTATCAGTGGGTGAAGGTGCTTCCTCTGCTTCTTCTTCCTCGACACCTTCAACTACTTCAGTCTCTTCCTATTCTGGTTGATCTTCACCCATACCCTAAGTTAGTAATAGAGGTACTTGTTCTTGAGAATCTTCTTCCTCTTCATCCTCTTCTTCTTCTTCTTTTTCTTCCTGCTTGGCACCCTCTCCAAATTTAGCTTTCAATTTCTTCACTATCTTCTCCTCTTTCTTCATAGTAGAGGCAATCTTCAATTCCATGGTAATTTTGGACTTTACCATTTCATAGTTTCTAGATATCTTTGCACTTTTATCTACCTCTTCTACAAGTAATGCAGTAATAGCTATAGAGGCTTCAACCATAATTATTTCATAACTGAGTGGCCTCAACCATCTCACCTTTGGGGTAGCAACTTGTACAAAAGAATAATCAGCATCCACTAGAAAATATACATCATCATAATGTTTCTCTACTAATGACACTGGTATTCTTAATCTCTCCTTCATTGACTGCTTGAAGTCTTCAAAAAACTTGTCATTAAAGATTCAAAATTCTCACCTAATTACTCAATATGCTCACCAATCTATATTGCTACTGATCTTTTGGTTTTCCATCCCACAGTGCCAAATGAACGAAATGCATTTTGAACATAAAAGAATTTGAATACCAAAATAGAACCAAATTTACATTGTCCACTTTTAGTTTCCCTTATAGCTCCAAGGTTCTCCATTTGTTGTTGCAATTGTAGCTCTGCAAGATCATATGTGTGATCTTTCTTAACAATTTTATATCCCACATCATAAGCTATATGGGGCACACTATTTAGTCTACTATATTGGTAAAACTTGTGTTTTATAACCCTCATAGAAAAGTCTATCAGAGGATCAATGATTGTATCAATTGTCATGCCTCTCTTGTTCCATATAGCCCTAGTATTTTTCTTAATTACCTCCTTTGAATCACTTCTTAGTGTCTTAGGCCGATCTAGGGTTGGGTAACCAAGAACCTTATGGATTATCCTTTTAGTAATTTTGATAGGTCCATTGTCCAATCATAATGAACCATCATGAATTTGGTTAAACACTTCCTTATCCATTCTGTTTTAAACACATTTGGAAAATCTAGGGCATGATTTAACCCTTTCCTCTCTACAATTTTGAATTATTCTTTCAATACACCATTATCATAGAGTTTTTTGTATGCTTCCCTAATCTCCATATCAAAAATGTTACCAATTTTATAGTTATAGCATTTTCTCACATCTTGCACCATTAAAACGTTTGGTGGTATCATAGATAACACACCAGAAGGGTCTTTCTTGCAAGCAATGTCAGGTATAGCTTTGAAAATTGGTTTCTTAACTTCATTACTCACTAATTGGACATTCAAAACTTCCTTGCCCTCTACATTCTTCAAACTTGATGCCATAATGTGAAACTAGGGTTTGTGAAAATATAAACTATGTAGCTTAGCTCTTGATACATACCTTGCGAGATCTAACAAACTACTGTAGAATTGCTGCTAAAATCTTTTGCAACTACTTTCAATAGATTTCTAGATTGCCTTCTACTCTCCTTGCTTTTTCTCGAATTTGAAATGATGCAAAATGAGCTAAAACTGATAAATTGAAAACCCTACAATAAATTTTGAGTGCTTACACAACTGTAAGCTTGACATCAACCAATTTCAAGCTAACTCGGCATCTACTATAAATTCGACATTAACTAGCTAGTCTATTAGCTGGACATCTTCTAGCATATAATCGACACACATAGGAAATATTTCATGCTCGATAGTGACATGAAAAGCTTAGATATTTATCTTGGATTTGTAATAATATCTTGCATTTTTTTCACGCTAATGTAGTCTTTTCAGTATTAAGTCCTTTTGGAACTGATGTATGATGTGACCTTTAAATATCAGTCTCACATACCTCTTGATCACTTAGTTTAATGAGGTGTGATCACCTGACCCATTGGGTGAAGTGATCCCTTCTCCATTTGATGTGTTGCAATCATATTTCTTCTTCCATGTCTTGTTCATTTCATTTTTGACATTTTCAACATCTGACTTGCCTTTTCCTTTATCAAATTCACAGCTTGGTACCTTTGACTTTTTTGGACAATACCTACTAATGTGACTAGTCTTCAAATAGCTAAAACATGTGGTTTGACTCAACCACCTTTTGTAGTCACCTCTAAAGTGTGTCCTAATACAATTCTCAAGAACATGTCCATATTCTTGATCATAATGATAGCTATATCTTGTATTATAATCCTAGTTGTTAGAGTTGCCATTGTTCCTTACTTTTATTTGCCTATTTGATTTCCACATGGGTTTGCATCTGCACTCAAAAGCTCTACGCCCATACTTTTGATAGTTGTAGCAATATCCTTCAAATCTTTGTGTGCGCATGCTCTTGGTTCTGCATTCATGTGCTTGATGACCTTGTTTGCATTGCACTTATGATAGTGAACCATGCTCTTATGATTGACATTCTAATTTTTAGTCTTTCTCCTATACACATTAGTAGTATGTCCTTTCTTACCAAAATTATGAAAACTAGGTTTGGAATCCTTACCTTTGTTGTTCCTTTCTTCAACACTTTTGGATGACACTCCTTCTTTAGTGCTTGTGCATCCCAATCTTCATGTGTCATTATTAGACTCAGGAGATCTTACTAATTTCTTGAACTATTTGATGGCTTCACTTGGTTTGTTGAAACTTTCAGCAAATTCCTTTTCCTTTTTTTAGGTCACTTTGTAGTTGCTCATTCCATAACTTCAATGTTGTTATCTTAATGTCTTTGACATTCAGGTAAAAGTTGGCATTCATCATTTGACTTAGAGTATCCAATTGCATGTTGGAAATCTTGGTTAGCTCTAATGATTTCTCTTTTAGTCTATTAGCCAAAACTCCTTTGTCTTTATTAATCATACCTTTTTCTTCCATGGCTTTCTTCTTCTATTCAGTTGCTTCACATAGCAATATGGCTTGTGATTCTTGCTCTAACTTGAGATTTATGATTTCCTCAACTTGGGCTCTATTCTTTTCCATTAGATCTGCAACTACTACATCAAATTCATTGGAGCCTCCATCTGCAAACAACTTAGTAGTGTCTATCTCTTTGTATTGTGTGTCATTCTCCACAATAGCAATTTCCTTCCTTCTCTTCAGGGATTTCTTTAGTTCTTCTCTTGCTTCATTCAATTGATTTAGAATGAGATGTATTTCAATCTCTTGATTCTCAATAGTATTTCCCAACTTGTAGACTTCCATTTCAAGATCTTTCCTTAAAGTTGCAAAGCTTCTCTTTCAAAGAACAAAGCTCTAATGCCAATTGTTGGAATTAAAATAGGAAAGATAAACTTCTGAGAGGTGGGGGGTGAATTAGCAATTTAAACTTGGACCCATAAAAACTTCACCACACATCCATCTCATATAGGGATTTTTTTAGTGGCTATTATTCGCCAATTGGCTAATATGTCCCAATTGGGCTATAGAAATTGGCTAAAAAAACACCGTACACTAGTTGACTGGTTCACCCAGATTTTATAAAATACTAATATAGTGGTTGGAATGTTCACCACTATTATTATGTAATTTTAGTTTGGTAGTCGAGTTCTTCACCCATATTTCTCTTTAATTTTTACTCTTATTCGCCATAGAATTAATTGAGTGTCTCTTTCAACGATCATCATTCGTCAAATTCCCATTTTTCTATGTGAATTTTTTTTATGAGTGACATTGTACTCCATAGACAACTTACCTTGATACGTGTCAACATTCTGATGACTACCTCGACAATTCTTCTTCCGTCAAGAAATGTTGGCTGAAATTAAACCTCAGCCATTGATCTTGGATCATCAGATGGTCTGAGTTCTCAAATAATACATTTAACATAATTACATTTCAAAACATAATTCACCATCAATATTAATAATTTTATTAAAAACAAAAATTATAATTGCCATTATATTTTAAAAATTGCCTAAACTATTAAAAAAATTGCCACCAAATATCCATTGATTGACGCATAATTCGCCAACACTATTAATTTTTTTTCACCCAAATGACATGTGATTTGCTACAATTTTATAAATTTTGGGAGGGGGGGTTCCTTAAAGTTATCCTTGATCTCATAATGAGTAAGCTGAAATATCATGTAAAACATGTACATCTAAAACATGTAAGAAAGTAAACATTCACACACATATGAAACTAGATATGATTACCTAGAAACCCTCTAATGAGAAGGTAAAACTGGGGTGGGGATGACACTCACAAATCTTCACTATTGAACTAATAAAGTGTATCCAATGAAGGTTAAAATGTTTTTATCATGAGACATGATCTACCCTATGAAATGTTTGCCCTATTAAAGACTTACAAAGACTGTTAGATCTCACCTTGTTAGAGGATTTCAACACCCTGTTAGAAGTGTGTCTTGCTAAAGGACTTTAACTCACAACTAAGTATGCACCCTATTAAAGGATTTCAATACACCTTGTTAGGACTACTTTGTTAAGAGATTTTGACTGAAATCACCTGTTAGAATGTCTCAACATTGATCCTGTGGTTAGCATTTGATTGCTTGATAATAGATCACCTCTATACAATGTCTTCTTGATCCTTCTTGATCAGTTTTCTCTTTGTAGTATACTCTTCTCTATCCTCTATTTTTCTCTAACTAGTTTTGCAATGTTGTCTCACTTCATAACTCCTTAGCCACCATGAATGCTCTATTTGCACATGCAAACTTCTCTATAATTAGCTTCAACACATTACACACTCACACATAGAGATTTTAGGGTTTTCCCTCCTTAAGAAGAGTTTGGTGACTTAGGGTTAGGTATGAATATATATGACTAATATTCATCTATTTTACCGCTTAATTCTTCCCATTTTTTGATTGGTTGCATGTAATTGCATTGGGAATCCAACTTAAGATTCTTCTTTATCTCCAAAATATCATAACTCATCCTTAAGTTAGATAAAAAATGGTTTACATAGTTATTTGTTCCATTACAAACAAATATGTCAAAACTATCTCACTTGGCACCTGAAGTCTCTGATGCTTGACATATACTAAATTCTTTGCTATGACTCAACATCTGTATTACTTGGCATCCACAGTTCACTTGACTTGTAAATCACTTGGCATACACTGTCTTCTTGGCACTTGAGTGACTCGGCACATGAGTGGCTCGACACTCATTGTGGACTTGGCATGAACTATAATATACATGTTGTGCTTGTCATGTACTACTTGTTTAGCATGAACTAAGTAAATAACTTAAGTGTGTTGACACTCACTTGTCAAAACTAATTTGAGATCAACAAGAGTTACAAAAAAATGTAAAGTTGATTTTAGATATGGTAGAGGCAGATATTCTAAATTTTGATAATCAAATTTTAAGGTACAAAAGTGAAGGAGAAAGAGTGACTTTAGATAGAGAAGGAGAAGGAGCATGTTTAGAAAGAGACAACATAACAAAAACAATAGTTAGACTATTAGAAATAATAGGTCATCAAGATAACTAAGAAGGGGGTAGGTGAATCAGTTATCCAACTAAAATATTTATCAACTTTACTTAAACTTAACAACGTAACCAAAGTAAATAGAAACCATAACAAGATGCATATAAAAAACTACACTAGATTTGTTAACTAGGGAAACCCTTGATCAAAGAAAAACTTGAGTAGAATGATGCCCACAAAGATATACTGATATATATATATATATATATACATATATATATATATATACATATATGTATATGTATATATATATATGTATATATATATGTATATATACATATATATATGTATATATATATGTATATATATATGTATATATACATATATGTATATATACATATATGTATATATACATATATGTATATATACATATATGTATACATATATATATGTATATATATATGTATATATACATATATGTATATATACATATATGTATATATACATATATGTATATATACATATATATATACATATATATATACATATATATATGTATATATACATATATATATACATATATATATATACATATATATATATGTATATATACATATATGTATATATATATGTATATATATATATATATATGTATATATATATATATATATGTATATATATATATGTATATATATGCATACATGCATACATACATACATACATATTTTTTCCTTGTTAGAGGATGGACCTTATTAGGAGTCTATAAACTCATTCAGTATATAAGAGTCCCTATTAGGAGACTTTGAATCCTTGTTAAAGAAGATCCCAACATTGTTAGGAGTTGTAGAAGGCAGACATACCCGCTATTCAAACAACTTTTGGGGCAAGACCACTGAACTTCACTGTCCAATTGATCTCTCAACTATTCCTTGTAGAATAATTATTTGTAATAATTTTTATCCTCTTTCCTCTATATTTTCAATCAAACCAATCACTTTTAGACCTTTTACACCAAGTCACAAATCTTGGATCTCAAAATAGAACCTTGGTAATGAAGTTTTCTCCAACTTCACTCTACTCTTCTTATCTTCACATATCAACCTAATTAGTCAATGTTCATATCTTTTCTCCTCTTTTTTCTCTTCTTCTTTTCTTGTATAACAAAGGAAAAATTCCTTCCTATATATAGAGTCCATAAAACAATTCCCTTGAGTCATCTATTACACCTTCTCAATTAATTATTATAAGACATCATTAAGAACATATTTTACTTAGTGATAACATCAATCTATTTCCTTGTAACTTGAATAACTTTTTGTAATTATAATATTATAACAAGCGATCTTAGCCACATCATCTCTAGCATGTCTTCTACATGCCTTTAACCTTTCTTCTCAAAATAATAACTCTGCTAAGAGATATAACAAGTTTATTTAGAAACAAGCTTCTATAAACTCTATCTCTAAATACTCTTCACCCAAACTTGCATAACTTCTTCCAGAATTAATATTTTTTGCACTTGAAGTTAGCTGCATATACTAGACACTTAGTATTATTTCCCATAAACCTTGCTAGTGAAAATACTCAATGATTTGTCTATACCAACTTAGTTTTTACCATTGTTTTTCTATCAGATACCATAGAAAACTATTATGTTGATATCAATGATAAACACAATCATGAATGCAACATATCATTATGGTAATAATCTAAACATGTTTCTAGAATACTCCCGTATAGAAATATGATCAAAATTCATGTTTCCAACAATCTCTACCTTTGGCATTGATGGCAAGAAAGATGAGAAACATCTAGTTCCAAAAATACCAATTGATAAAGACTATTATCCTTTCTTTTCAAATCCTCTTCATCAATCATACAGGCTTTTGTGTTTCCTTAATATTTACTAACATTAATTTTTCACATGCTTCTTAACCATTGATATACCTCAATGTGCTTTGTAACTTATTCCATGTATCAAAATGTTTTTCATGCTATAATCTCTCCCTCATTGACATCAATGACAAAGGTTTCAACAACCATCTACCATTGCATCCTATCAACCTCTAGAACAACAGTCTCTGACCTAATCAAGTATCTAAAGATACTATTCAAAACAACATCTATCAAGAGTTCTAGATGACCCTATCCATCATAGATACTCCCCCATACAAGAAGCATCAACATTCAACCTAGACAAACAATAGTGCTATGTACCATTGCACTGATGCACTCTTGCATCATCTAGTCTGATGTAGGTAGGGTCATAACTGCTAACATACCTCAAAAATACTCAAAATTCTCTTTGGGAAGAGGCTTAGTGAAAATATCTACAATCTACTCTTTGGTGCTTACATACTCCAATCTGACTTCCTTTTCTACAACTTTCTCTCTCAACATGTGATATTTGATAGAAATATGCTTAGTCTTAGAGTGAAACACTAGATTCTTAGACATATTCACTTTTCTTGTGTTATCACAATTATTGACAATAGGTTCATTGAATTCAATCCTTATATCCTTTAGCAATTGCTTCATCCAAACAACTTGAATACAATTTCTTGTTGCTACAATATTTTCTACCTATGTTGTACCCTGTGAGATATAATCCCACTTCTTGCTTAACCAAGAAACCAATCTTTCTCCAAGAAAGAATGCTCCACCATTAGTTCTCTTTATTTTATCCATATTTCCTACCCAATCAGCATTAGTATAAGCATATAAAGTGAAATCATTAGATCTATCATACCAAAGTTTGAACTCGTATGTTCCCTTTAGATATATAAATATCCTCTTAACTGCTACATAATGTGCTTCTCTAGGGTTATCTTGAAATCTTGCAACAATTCCAACAACATTTGTTATATCTAGTGTTGTGTGAGTTAGATCTTGTAATCCTCCAATCATAGATCTATACTTGTGAACAATAGGTGTCTCATCCTTTGTAGATAACTTGTGTCTAGTTATCATAGGTGTTCCAACTAATTTACATGTTTCCAAACCAAACCTTTTGAATAGATCTTTCAAATACTTAGTCTGAGAAATAAAGATTCCTTCTTTATCTTGCACAATCTACAATCCTAGGAAGTATTTCATTTCCCCTATCATGCTCATTTCAAATTCCTTCTTTATTTCTTCTACAAACATTCACTTTCACTATCATCTCCTCCAAATATGATATCATTAACAAATATTACCAAAATCAACAATCCATCACCTATTTCTTTAAAGTATGGTTAATTGTCCTTCCATACCTTTGGTAAATCCATTTTTTGTCAAATTCTTGTCCAACCTTATATATTAGGTTCTGGATGCTTGTTTTAAGCCATACAATGATTTCTTCAATTTGTATATCATGTCCTTGTCATCTAATAAAGGAAAACCTTTAGGCTATTCTATGTATATCTCTTCTCCATAGGTCTCTTCATAGTCTACCCCTCCTTTCTATGAGTAACCCTTACATACCATTCTTGCTTTGTTTCTTACAACTTCACCTTTTTCATTCATCTTGTTCCTAAATACCCATTTTGTTCCCAATTCCCATGTCTCATTCTCCACTATCTAATCCAATTCTTCTTTCATAACTTGCTTCCAATAGTCATCTTTGCATGCCTAATCTACATTCCTTGGTACTACTTGAGATATCAAACATAGTTATTCATTAATTTTACTTCTTGTCATCAAAAATTTATCTTTACTACCGATGATCTTCTCTAGTGGATGATTCTTCGTCATATTCTTACCAAAAGTAGGAGTCGTTATCTCAACTCTTAGCTCTTTTCTAGGTTCTGAACTTTGTTCCTACCTTAGCTCACCTCCATTCTACAAATCATTTTTAGTCTCAAAGAATACTTCATCATTCTTTGGTTTACTAACAACAAAATTCTCATCATCAAAATTGTAGTTAACTATACTTTCTTGTATCCTAAATTTCTCATCAACTCTTACACTTGCACTTTTAACAATAGTCTTAATTCTCAGATTATAACATCTATAAGAACTTCTTTTCAATGAATAACCATGAAACATACCTTCATCACTTCTAGCATCAAATTTACCAATATCTTCATCTCTTTTTATATAAAACTTACTTCCAAATATTGTGAAATACTTGATTGATAGTAAATGATATGGTAAATGATCAAACCATAACTCATAGAGTGGCTTGCTCATACCTTTTCTGATCTATACTGTATTTAGAGTATATACTACAATGTTAACTACTTCTCTCCAAAATGTCTTTGAGACATCATTCTCAAATAACTTCTCTCTTGCTGCTTCTACTACTGACTTGTTCCTTCTTTCATAAATCTCATTATGTTTAGGATTCTTCAACTCAACTCTTACTTCTACTCTAGGATTGAATCTTTTCTCTTCAATCTAATTCCCATTCTGCAAATCATTGCTAATGATAACTTCCACATTTTCATGGTTAGCCTTTGGATCAACAATAGTTACCAAAGCTATCTCTTCTACTACTTCCTCTTTCTTAACTAATTCAGGTTCATTATTTTCATCATTACAATCATTCAAGAATCTTTCCATACTGTATTTAAATTCTTCATCTTCATTAGAAAGTAAACTCTTTCTAGATTTTGTTACTCTCTTAGGATATGTGGATGAAAAATGACCAAACTCATTAGATGTCGAACAAACAAATATTTCCATACCTTCTAGCTCTTTAAGCAGATCAATACCTTCTTTGATCTCCATGTCTTCTTAAGATCTAGATCTATCTTTGCTTATGCCTCTATCCAAAAGCTCAATGCTCAATTCTATACCCAATTCTAATCTCTCACCAAGAAGCTCCATCTTTTGGGTGTCAAAATTTTCTTTGTCAAATTCAAGATTATCCTATTGGAAATAAATCCCCATTGATCTCATAAAGTTGTTAAAATTATCCTTCAAGGACCTAGTGCTCTGTTACCAATTGTTAGAAAAAATAGTCCATTAGAATAACTGAGAGGGGGTTTGGGGGGGGGAGTGTTGTGTGTGAATCAGTTATCAAACTAAAACATTTATCAACCTTAATTAATCTTAACCATGTAACTAGAGTAAACAAAAACCATAACAAGATGCACATACACAATTACACCAGATTTGTTAACTAAGGAAACCCTTGATCAAAGGGAAAACATTGGTGGGAATGATGCCCAAAAAGATATACTAATATATATATTCCTTGTTAGAGGATGGAACCTATTAAGACTCTATATACACATTCAATACATAAGAGTCCCTATTAGGAGTTGTGCCAACCCTATTAGTTGTTGTAGGAGGCAGAAGGACTCATTGTCCAAATAGCTTCTAGGACATGACCACTAAACTTCACTATCCAACTAATATCTCAACTATTCCTTGCAAAATAATTGTTCTTACTATGTTTTATCCACTTTCCTCTATCCTGTCAACTAGACCAATCAATTTTAGACCTTGTAAACTAGGTCACAAACCTAAAATCCAAGTATCAAACCTTGGATCTCAAAATAAAACCTTGATAATGAATTTTTCTTCAACATTGCTCTACTTTTCTTATCTTTTCATATCAATCTGATTACTCAATGTTCATATCTTTTCTCGTCTTTTCACTATTCTTCTTTTCTTGTATAAGAAAGGAAAATTTCCATCCCTTAGCCCAAGTCCATCAAAAAATTCCCTTCACAGTTAATTATTATAGGACCTCATTAAGAACACATTTTACTTAGTGATAACAACAACTTGTTGCATTGTAACTTGAATAACTTTCCATACATGTAATATTATGATGAGTGAGCTTAGACAAATCATCTCCAACATGTCTTCTACATGCCTTTAACCTTTCTTCTCAAAATAAAAACTCTATTAAGAGGCATAACAAGCTTACCATAACATGTTTCCATAAACTCTATCTCTAAATAGTATTCACCAAAACTTGCATAAATTCTTCCAAACTTAATTTTTTTTTACCTGAGGTTAGCTACAAATACTATACACTTAATAGTATCTCTTGTTAACCTTGCTAGTTAAAATACTCAATGATCTATCCATACCAACTTAATCTTTATCATTATTCTTCTGTCAAATACCATAGAAAACTACTATGTTCACATCAATGATAAACAAAATCATGAATGTAACATATCATCATGATAATGATGTAATCATGTTTATATAATACTCCCCCATATGAATATCATTAGCATTCATGCTTCCAACATATAAAACATAGAGGATATTATGGGAGCCACTGGATAGAATCTAGGAAAGTGTTGCAGTAGGTACTATGACATTGGAATCACATACAAGTGTCTTTGGGAATTTATAGTCCAAATATCAAGAGGCCTAAAACTTGTGAAATTTGTCATGTATTGCATCTTCATTTTTTTATAAGAGTATTTCAAGTATTGGTACAGTCTCCTTGTGATGAATCCAAGTATCAAATGCTTATAAGAGTGTTTTATGGTTGGGAAGCACTTCAACATCCTTTGCATGGTTTAGGGGTAATGTCATTATAGCAGATGCTTCTACAAGGGAATGAGCCTCATGATTATGGCATTTACATAGAAGTAGAACTTGTTTCTTCAACTCCTTACCCTCAAATCTTCACTGAAGTTATTCTTCAATTCCTTGCATATGCAATTTTATCACCTTGGAAAACTATATTTGATTCTGCTAGCTAGAAATTGATGATTGTTCATTTAATTGTACCTAATCTAATGATAATTCTATGGGAATTTGTAATCAACCTAGCTAATAAGCAGTTGGGCCCATTTAACTAGGTTATGGTTAGTTTCTTTCTAAAATAGCTTCTTTGATGTGTTTTTGTAAAATTTCTTGCAAACTTTGTCTATTTTTCCTAGTCTGCATTATTTTTATGTAGGATCTTGAGGTAAGACACTTAGCATGGTTTGATTGAGTTTTTTTTTTTGGATTCTAAAAAATGTATGTAGCTGGATCAATTTTTCTATTATGCTAAGATGTAATAAGCACCTTAAAAATGATCTCTAAGATATACATGTTTAGAAGGAAATATAAAGAGATACGTGTTTATAAGGAAAAGAAATGAACATTTACATGGCTCTTGTAGAAAATTGTAGAGCAAGGGCATGACAAAAAAATCATAGAGCAAGGGCATAGAGATCACAAGGGTATGGCATGACAACAAAATCATAGAGAAAGGGCACAATAATGAAATTTAGAGATCACAAGGGCATGAAAACAAAATCACAAAGCAAGGGCATGACAATAAAATGTAGAGATCACAACAACAAAATCACAGAGCAAGGACACATCAACAAAATAGAGAAATCATGGCAATGAAATACACTAATCACAAGGGCAAATTAACATTCAAAGCTCTCTGTGCTCTTTTACACGTAGCTCTGCACAATATTAAAAATAGGGTAATAATTTATGTCTTTAAAAAAAAAAAAATCAAACAAGCATCGCAATCATGATGCCAACATCAAAATTGTGATGACGTTGGGGACAATTGCAATAAAAAAGAACATGAAAATAACCACAAATTACACCAGCATCAAAAATTGCCATCAAAATTTGTACCCAAATGTTGTAGTGATAGGAAATCTCTATGGTGTATGGAGTCATTGAGCCCAAAATGTTTTTTTTTTTTTCATTTATTCTAAGTATGATCAACACATGCAAGCTATGGAAGATAAACAATGACAACATGGAGGAATGTTCAATGTGGAGTTTATTATTACATGAGGTGATTTGATGCTTTCTGAGAAAGAATCTTAGTAAGGCAAATGATAACTCATTGACAAAATGCATGAAGGAAATAACACAAGTCACCTTCAATTTCCATTATCTAATTGAGCTTATCATCACATAAAGTGTCATAAAGATCAAATAGATGTCAAAGGTGCACATGATAAAGCCTATGGAAAGGTCTTTGTAAATAATGAGGTGCACCAACTATAATGAAATGGAGAGAATTCAATCTACCTTCATTATTTTTTTTTATAAAAAGCAACAAGAGGGTGCTAACCTATTGTGCAAATAGAAGACACTAGATACTATTAAACAATATTAACAACACCTAGTGTAAGACGTCCATAGAGACATCAACTAAGATCTACCTCTATCAAAAACAAAGGTTGAAATGCGAAAACCCTCCAATCATATTTTACATTGCTAAGGATCAACACGGGACAAGCTTTCATATGAGTTCCATTCATTAATAAAAAAATAAGGACAAAGGACCATGGTGAGCCCTTTAAAACTAACTACAACCACCCAATCATAGGAGGAAAAGAAACAAAGAGGGAGAGACAAACTCATCCTCAGAAGGCCCAAAAACCAACCACAAGAAATGTGTAGGATTTCCTTCTTTCACCCTTATAGCTATAGGTCCATAGCTAACATGACCACTAGTTCAGGTCATCCTTTCCAAAAATATTTTGTCCCTCTGTAAACTCCCTTCCGACCTCAATAGTGAATGGGTTCTCCTCGATAGTAGTAGGGAGAGAAAATATATCATATCCAATGTTGGGGAGATAAACTCTCAAACATCAACACTATCTCTAATGATCACCTAGGTTCCATCCCCTTTAGAAAAAAACTAACCTCCACCACAAAAAACTCCACTTTAATCTCACAGTTAGTATTGTGAAGGAAACAACCAAGAAATTCCATGTCTACCTTGAAGGAAAACTCCAAAACCACAAAAAAATAATAGTATAAGTAGGCCTCCCAACATAGCCAACTCACACAAAAGTGGAAATTTCAAGTTAGAAGGAATAAAATTAAGTTTGGGAGCTTTCGAACTGGGTAGTTATTTAAATCATATCACAAGGAGCATGTTGTGATTTTTTCGACATAATGACTTTGAAATGTTGGAAGTCCAAATTGGACACTAAGATACTAAGAGGGGGGCTTGAATCAAGATCTATAACACTTTAACCTTTTCAACAATTCTGTAATGCATTTACCATATTTACCTCTCATACAAAATTTCTTATGCATGTATAACTTATATAATCAAACTATAATGTTAGGATTAAACCACAGACATAAATAAAAATTACATGCAAATATAACCAATATCAAAAAATAATAGATCACATAGAAAAGAACACAAGACTCCAAGATTTAATGTGGTTCACCCAAACCCTAGGCTACATCCACCAAATAGCAAGTCCAATATTTTATGATCCAGTGATTACAACTTGATTACAATCCATAATGTCTTAAAACTCAATACCACCACAAGAACCAATTTTTGCATCACCTTCTATGAAAAAAATCCCTAACCCTAAGCCCTTTTATACAAGTATTTTTATTTCTTTAGGGTTATAATTAATAATTACACATCGGCCCAAAATCTTGATAAAATAGTGCCCAAAATCCTGAGCCCCAAAGAATTTATGAAGTATGTACAGTACTTTCCTTATCACTCACCACAATCTAACATGTAATAACATGTAGATCTAATCTATTTATCACATGCATGAAAAGTAATCACATGACACAAAGATGTTGGTTACCTAGAACCACGTCGAAATGATGGTAAAAATAGGGTTGGGATGACACCTATAAATCATCGCTAGTGTAGTAATAAATTTAACATGTTAAGGTTACAATGTTTGACCATACCAATGATCTACCCTATTAAAATATTTTGAGACTGTTAGATCTCACCTTGCTAGAGGATTTTACTCTTACAAAAAAGTAAGGACTCTATTAGGAGATTTACAAAGATTTGTTAAGACCACATTGTTAAGAGATTTTACCTGACTCAATCTGTTAAAACCAATTCTGTACCTAATCCTCAATTTTATTTTATAAGGTGATATTGGATCTCCTCTTTCCAATATGATCCTTATCTCTGATTTGATAAAGCTTTTTTTCCCTTCACTACTTGACTATGTCACTTGCTCTATTTTGGAATAATAGAACTCTTTGCCTCTTCTACAATGCTCACACATTCATACTTGAATTGCATGAATACCTTTTTCTCTTCTTCATATAACCATTCACTTCACCATACTCATGCTTCTCCTAAATTAGGTCTAGTTCTGCCCTATTAAAAAATTTCATAGAGTTTTCAATATGTTTCCTTGTTTTTCCTCTCCGTCTAATTCATTCATTATAGAGCATAGGGATATGTGACCCATGTCATAAAACATGTAAAACTCTATGTAAAAAATCTACAAATATTAAATATCACATTCATGTCATCTTGAAAATAGTTTGCATCATTCCTAACTTGAATGTAAATTTTGAGTTTCTTGAAACTTATTATTTTTGACACTCAACACTCACTATATATGTCATTGACACTCAGTCTCTACTATGCTTGATACCTTATGTATAACTCAGCTTCAACATACTTGAACTAGTCTATTCACATTACACTCAGTCTATATTGAAAATACTTGTCGACTAAATACTTTCTCAACTCCTATAGAGCTTAGTATATACAAGTTTATATACACGACTCAACCTATATAGAGTAGCTTGGTCACAGTGATGACCATCTAACTCTACCAAGTAAATGACTAAGTGCTTGACACTAATAGAGAAAACTAGTTACAAAGACTAACAAGAAGGTACCCCAAGTATTAGATAGAAATATGCCATTCCTTATGGAGGAAGATCCCATAAATAAAGATAAATTATTGTAAGTATATACACAAGATGTGCTTGATAGAATGACTTCACAAATTTCCATAAGGACAAAAGATCATTGGGGTGATTTAGAACTCTTGATGCACCCACTGTCAATATATTTGCTAGAGATTCATGCTTGTCTTCACGGTTGGTTACAAGCCCATGATTCCTTAATTATCACTCTAAATCTTTATTATGGAATCACAATGATATCATGGAATTCTAGCATTAATTTGGAAATGGGAGGTGGACAACATTGATTGAAAGTAAGACACATGAATTGTTTGGAAATATACTAGGAAATTAAGTTGATGTATGTTGATATATTTTGAATAAAATGTTTACAAAGTTTGATGTGCATTTATATGTATTGTTGAATTCATAGATGATCCTTCACTAGACACCCATGATAGTGATGAAATCATTGCAAAGATATTTAATTGTTTTAAACTATCATATTCAACCAACATAAAACCAATTATCTTCAATGTATACTAGTCTAGTGAATATGTGGATGAATGGACAAATCATAGAGCTATTTGATAAAACTCCAAGAATAAATGACATTTTGGTTAAACATGATGATCTCAAAGATTTCACAACGTACAAAAAATGGATATATTAAGAATTCTTTAACTACTTATAATAAAGTTCTAGTTGCAAGGCCAATTTCTATAAAATTCTTGAATGTCTTTTAGAGATCAAACACCAAAACTGGAGTCTTATAGGTCACAAAATAAGAGTATTGAGATAAGGGACAAGAATTTAGAAGTTTTGTGAAAAATACATGTCTAATAGTCAAAGATGGCATGGTACACCCAAAATTCAAATCATTCATGTAAGTATCTCACTAGAGAAGAATGGTGGATATATGATGAATGTTTAGACGAAAAAATTCCTTGACATAATTTGATTTTTTATTCTTCATCAAAGTTAAGACTACAAAGTGCCATGCTCGAAAATAGTAATTTTTATCACTTTTGGTTAGAGCTTAAGGAGTTGACCATTTTTGCACAAAATTGTGAGGTTAATTAACCTATCCCAAAATACGTAAAAGGGAGTTGGTTATTAACCTAGAGAGAAGGTAGTTATGTCATGAAGCCTATATAAAAATGAGGCATTTTATAATGCAAGAGGAGGGGAGATTTTTTTTGTAAAGGTGGGAAGCTATGGAAAAATTTATTTTGATGTTTGCACTGAGAACATAATTTCCATTGGAGTCGTATATATCTAGAGAAATAAAATGAATACATTTAGTTGCATGGCTTAAATGCATTTACCAGTTATTCTAGTTTACTCCTTGTATGTTGAGCAGGTAGTCCTTTATGTAATGGTGCAATTTGAATATCTCTTTAATTTAATTAATTGATATGATGAAAACATTTATCTCATGGTATCTTGCTGTGGAAGTGCTATGGTAGTTGATATTTTCATATGTTAGGATCTATTATCCATTCTTTGTTTTTGAAGTATTAGATAGTAGCCAAAAGAAAGGGGATTTAAGCTTAGAGTACAAAAAGGCTAAAGGATTATTCACTTTGAAAAATGAATAAAGACAAGCTCCAAAATAAAAAAATCCTTACCATCAGTCCTATTACTAACCTACAAATAAAATAGAAAAACATACTAGCAACAAGGGGACATATTGCTGCCATCAGCATAGTACCTGATCATACATACATACATGCATGCATGCATACATACATACATACATAAATACATACATACATACATACATACATACATACATACATACATACATACATATATATATATATATATATATATATATATATATATATATAACCCCTAGGGCACCAAGTTCAGAGTGATCCAAAACATAAAAATATATTTAAAAAAAATTTGATAGGCTATTTGTCCACATTATTTCCTAGTTCCTCATTCTTCTTCTCCTTAAGCTCTTCCCTATTTAAATCCACCCCCTACTATTTGATAAGTTTATCTAGGAGCATCTTCAACCAATCCTCCACCAAGAAGCTACAAATGAAGCAAGTAGTTTTACTCTCCTTGCTCAAATCCTTCTCATCCTTATTCACCTTCAAGAAATAAAGTATAGTGGCAGTTGAGTGCATGACCTTCATGGAGAATTCAGCCAAGGTGTAAATTTTTTGGCAAATTCCAATGTGGTTATCCACCATCTCCCTCATCAAATGCTCTAGCCTCTTGAGATGAGCCTTGTTTTGGCTCTGGTCATGGCCATGTTTCCTTTTCTTCCCCCAACCTTTGGGAGTTCCTTTTATGGGGGAGGTGATGTCCTCTACCTCCCTCACTTCTAATTAGGGATAGGATGACTTCTAGGGTATCCAAGATGTGTGAGCGACTAGGTGGGATAGAGAAAAGCTTCTTTCTAGTGTCCCAGTGTGGCCTCTTCCTCTTGGTGGGTTTTTCCTCACTCTTGGTAGACTTAAAGCTAAAGTCATGTTTATGGGGGGACTTGAATTTCTCCATTTTGAGGCATTTACTAGCTCTTTGAGTAGTTCTCTTACTCCTTGTGTCCATATCTTACACAATGAGGCATATTTTTACCTTGGAGCTAGGTTTTTTTGACTTTTTTGTGGCTTGAGAAAGGGCTACGATCCATGAAGATTTGGAAAGTAATAATATCCAATGGGCTAACCAGAAGAAATGGGTTTAAGGAAAGGTGGTGTTTGTAAAGTTTGTGCATGAGATATTGGTGAATGATATAAAAGGGTTTTCCTTCCTCTTTCATTTTCTTATCCTTAAAGACACAGACTTCCATGGAATAAAGAATAATATACAAAAAAGAAATCAGATCAAGGTTCCTTAAATGGTTGAGAATGGGGAAATGGTAGTAATACAGTACTTGGAACCAATATTTAAGGGTAATATACCTCATAATGACATAGCAAATCACATCCCACAACTTTAGAAGATCTTCTCTAGAAAACCCGCAATGTATGTGAACTAGCTCCTCATTAAATTTAAAGAACTTCCTTTGACCAGTTTCATCATTCACCCTAGCCTACTTGCACCAATTCTTTCCATCTAGCTAAAACTCTCTTACCCCAACAATAGGATCCTCTATTATTTCAAACACCATCCCATTGATGTTCACTTTCTAGTCATTCCAAGAGTTAAAGAATTGCATCGAGATGTGCTCATCATGTTTTTCCATTCCTTCCGTGAACAACAATAATCCTCCTTCCAAAAGATAAACCATAACAGATTCACTCTTTTGGATTCAAATCTCAACTCCCACTAGTTCAATATGGTTACTGGCCCCCATTTCTTCACCTAGATCAACCACCAGTTACTTAGATTTTTTTGACATCTCCTTATTATAGACCAAATTTTGGTAGTCATAATAGGTTAAATAAATTGCACCCAAGTTGAAATTGTTAAGGCAACAAAAACCCATCATAAGATTGTAAGGTTTTCCATAAAATTGAAAAACCAATCTCAGGGGCACATGTTATCAGTATCTTTCCTTCTGAAATTAACCGTCACTAGTTGTAGTTAGAATGGGATTTGATTAAAGTGTCCTTGTCATCCTTCTTTATTAGTTTTTAATATCTAGACAAATTCATGCCACTTGTCCTCTTTCAAAAATCATTAAGGATCATGGTGAGAGGATCACAAAAGAAAATCCTCATGCAATCTTACCAAAATTTAACTTTATGAAAGAAAATCTAACTACCTTCCCATCCTTGCAGATTCATAAAGGCATGCAACCTTATGTAATGATTCTAAAGTGTTATGAGAACTATGCTTTTGATCCATCATCACTTGAGTTGATGATGGAGTTTGGCTGACATCCTCCCATTCTATTATTCATGTGACATAATGGCCAAATTTTTCCAACTCATTCAACATTCCATTTCCTTTGCAATAAATGTGGTCCAAATGAATTGCTTGACACCCTCCACCACCTTTTTAATTTTTTCTATTATCATTTTGATCTTCCATCTACTCCGGCCCTCTCCTTTAACTGGTTTAATAGTTAACATTGAATCCCACTGAATTGCTAATCTATTAAATCCTTTAGCTTTCGCAATTCTCATTCCCCATAGAAGAGTTAGGGCTTTTTCTTTGTTGTTCAAACCACCTCTGTAGTTCCTAGTATAATAAACCACCAGCTCCTCCATACTATTCTAGAAGACACCCTCGAATGCAGTGCTTCCAACCATGGTCAACCCATGAAAATTAAGCTTTATCCATATTTCAAGATGGGGTGCCACATTGTTCTATGCCTAGCCATAGCTTTAAAGTTATCAAATTGTGCCACTATTGGACCTAAGTCCCAAGTAGATGCCCACTTCATATCAAGTCTTCCTAAAGGGTTTGAGGGGGGCTTCCATTTCCAGATCCCACTACATTCCTTTATGAGTCTAGTGACATGCTAGAGCACTACTAAACTAGGAGTGTCTTTGTTCCTAAAGATTCTATTATTCTGCTCCTTCCTAATTTTCCATGACATACAGAGGGATTATTCTCCATAGGGTTTTGAGATATGGATGATACAATGACCCATCCTAGTGAAAAATTTGGTGTAAGTTCACATTAGGACACCATTGGACCTCCCACAATACAAGGACCCCGCTCCACACATCTCATACAAAAGGGAAGTGGATGAGATTCCACTTCTTAATAACATAAAAGAGAACAATTTAATAGTTGACACCCTTTCCTTTGTAGATTATCAATTGTGAGGATAGTCCTATGTAAGTCTATCCACCAAAATAAATTTATCTTTGGTAGCATCCATGGGCACCAGGCCTTCCTCCAATGCCCCTGGGCCACATTGCCCCTTAGACAATAAAGATAAGTTGATTTTACTATGAAGTCACCCAAGTGGGTAAGTCTCCAAATGAAAGAGTCATCAACTGGGATGGAGGGAATTGATAAAACTGGTGAAGATTTTTTAGTTCGAGGGCAAGGCCTATCCTAGTAAACTCTTGATTTTGAATTCTTTTCCATTTATGATTGGAGGTGATAGAGCTTTGAGTCAAAGTACCATTATATCTAGTACAAGCCACACACAAGGGTTGGAATCTAGTGAGCATGACAGGGTCATCTAGGAGCCATTAGTCTTCCCAAGAGTCAATTTTGTTTCCATCCCCCACAGTCTAGTGAGTACCCATCTTCAAATTTTTTTGGGTGTGCACTACATTGTTCCAAATTTTAGAACCCTAGGGGAGAGCATGGGTCCATAGGAAGTGATGGAGCGGGTCCCCTCTAAGATACCTAGCATTCACAATGTTGTACCACCTATCTAGAGAGTTCATTAATCTCCAACCAACCATAGTTAGATGGGCCTTATTCATTTTTCATATCCTTCTTATATTCAAACCTCCAAGGGGCTTAGGTTGGCAAAAATTTTCCTAGCTCACCAAGCTTATCCTAGACTTCTCTTCAGAACCTAACCATAATAAATTTCTTTGGGTTTTTTCAAAAATGTCTCTATATCTACCTCAAAGTTTAAAGATAGAGAGAAAATACATTGGAATGCCCTACAAAGAGGCTAAGAGAAGCTAGCATTTCCCTGCACTACTTAGGATCTTTCCTTTGCATCCTGCCATCTTTCTCTAAAAGCATTCAACTAGGACATTCTAGTATTGATTGGATACTTCTTTAATTGTGAGTGGGAGGCTAAGATAGGTATCTAGAAGACTTGCCTCTTGGAATTCCAGTATTCTAGTCACCTTTTCTCTTAGACTAGTGTCCATGTTGAAAGAATACACTTTTCTGTTTTGATAATTTATGCATTATCCTGAAACCATCTCATACTGATATAGAATTTTTTTCCACTCCCTAGCATCATGGAAAAAAGAGATGCCAAAAAAAGAAGTTTCCATCAAAAAATTACTAGATTATCTATGGTGGGTATAGGGATGTAGGTTTGATACCTTTTATTCTGCTAGAGTTAGCCATAGACACTAAACTTCTACTCAACACCTCTGCCACAATGATGAATAGGAAAGGTGATAGGTGGTCAAATTTTTCCAGACCTTGGGAGGAAGAAAAGAGTCTTCTAGGTGTCCCATTAACAAGAAAAGAAAAGTGATAGTGCTCACAACACTCTTGATAATTTTGTTAACATTCTCATTAAAGCCTTAATTATTCAAGATATCAAAATGAAATTCCTTCCTAACCTCATCACAAGCCTTGGATATAAAAAGTTTAAGGGTCATAAATGGTTCTTTCTCCTTTCCATAGAGTGAATTACCTGAAGTGTGGTTATGACCTTATCAAGGATCTGTCGCCCTGGCACAAAACCATTCTTGTGTGGTCCTATAAATCTATCAAGTAGGTGCTTGATGTGGTTAACCATAATCTTGGCTAGATCTTTATATATTGCATTGCAAAGACTAATGGGTTTAAAATCTTCCAAATGTTTAGGGTCATCCATCTTAGGAAATAGAACTATGAATGTATTCTTAAGTTCCTCCAAGAACTTTCCATTTCTAACAAAATCATTAGCTGTATGGATCACATCATACTTAACAATACCCTAGAATTCCTTAAAAAATGCTAGGGCAAACCCATAAGGTAATGGGGCTTTGTATTGATTCATACTGAAAACTATCTTTCTTACCTCCTCCTCCTTGACCTTACCGGTCATGTCCTCATTCATTTAGTTATTCATCACTGAATTAAATGACCTTAAAATATTATTTTGCATGTTACCACTAACCTAAATGACTGGTGGGTTGTAGATTTCCTTGAAAAAGTTATTTTCCTTATCTTCTATCTCCTCTACTTCCATTATCTCCTAACCATTATCGTCAACTAGGAGATTTATGGTGTTCCTCTTTTTTCTCCTTGATGTCAATCTATGGAAGAAGGTTGTATTTCAGTCACCCTCCTCCAACTACTAAACCCTATATCTATACTTCTAGAAGATTTCTTCCCAATGCAGTAGGGTCTTCCACCTATCCCAATAGTCCCTCTCCTCCCATTGTTTTTCAATGTTAGCATTACCTTATGCCAGATAATTTTGAAGAGATTCTAACTTCTTTTCAATAGTCTTCACTTCCTTCGAAATGTCTGCAAATGAAGATTTTCTCCATCTTCTAACCTCTTTGTGGACTCTTTCAAGTTTTCTAGCAATACAAAACATAGTCATAGCTTCAACTAGATTATTATACCATCACGCAATACAATCCCTAAACTCAGGGTGTGAGTGCCACATGATTTCATACCTAAAGTGATTTTGTCTACTAGTTTGACTTTGTGTCCATGAAAAAATTAGCATATAGTGGTCTGAGATGGTTCTTGAGTCCACCATTAAGGAGGTATGTTGGAGAGTGTCCCAATCAACCAAGATAAGGGCTCGGTCAAGCCTAACTTGGATTAGATTGTTCCCCAATCTATTGTTAGACCAAGTGAAAGTAGTGCATAGAAGTTGAAAAAATTATAGCTAACATCTTGGGAGGTGAAACTATTCCACAGCATTACAATACCACCAGAAGCACCATTTGCATCACTATAAGAAAATTTGGCACCTAACCAGATGTAAGTAGCCACTCTAGAGAAAACTTGCTCTATCATTTTCACTTCTTGCAAAGGGATCATGTAAGTATCAAGTTCAATGATCTATTGTTTAATTTTATACTACTTCCCAAGACTATTAAGCCCTCTCACATCCCAGCATATAATCTTCATCTCTTGTGTGGTTGGATTTCCTTCAAGTTTGTTTGTTTCCCCTATGCTATATCCTTTTTTGTTTCCTTCTAATAGTTGTTCCTAATCAAAGGTCTCCCTACCCTCATTGTTGACCCAAAATCAGCCCTATTTCCTCCTCTAGGCTTCCTCTTAGGGACCATCCATTTAGCTTCATTACTTAGGTAGTCAAGACTTGTGACCTTAGAGGTAGGGGAGAGTATTTCCACAATACTTGGGAGTGAAACCACCAGGGTTCCATTTGTGAGCGGTGAGCCACTCCCCTTGTTTAGGGATATGTTGTAGGGATTAATCACTTTAAACTCATCTTCCATCCCTTGATTCAGTTGTCCTCCACTAGGTTGAGCCATTTTTATGGAATAAGCTTCAACAATCTCTCCCTCCTCATGCTCAGCTATTACCTTATTACCAATTTGATCATAATTGAACATGCATATTATATTAAATCATATTATATTATTTCTAATGAATTTTCAATTTGGATCTGTCCATTCAACTTCTAATAAGAATGTAGATGGAGTGACCTTTCAACTTCCATGAAGATCTATGAAGAGGCTCAAGTCAAATTTAAGGGGAGAATGATATGAACACACATCTCATTTTTTGAGATTTCCAATTCGTATCAGATTTTATATACAAAGTTCATTGGCAAACATCTCAACCACGCGATTTCCCAACTCCTATAAAGTTCATGGGCATACATCTCATTCATAGGATAGCCCAACTTTTATGAGCTTAGACACACAATTCCTCCATGAGTTTGTCCAAATTTGATTGATTTACAAGCAAACATCTCACTTATGAGATTTTCCACAATTGTATGAAATTCTATTTAATACTATGGCTAGTGGGGGAGGATGTAAGGTCCCTCCTCATATGTACTTGTTAAATATGAATTTCTCTATTAAATACACTATAGGATATTTGAATGGAGATGAAGTAATGTTTTATGGTTTTAAGGTCCTAATGAAAATTGAGATCAATTGATACATTCATGTTTTAAATGCTCTATGAATTGAGAACTACTACATTATTTCTATTGTTTAAACATTAATTTGCACTAACAATGATATGAGGTGTTTCACCTTATATTGATGATGTTGATTATGGTACCTTCATGATTAGATTATACACATTTAGATAGTTCAATATTCCTAATTTGTGATGTTATGATGTTTAGGTATATGCATGCCTAACGATGATTATTCTAGTATTTTAATCTAAATTGATGAATAAGTTATGTTATATTGATTATATAATTATTGATGATTAAATGTGTGTAGAAATGAGAAAGGATTATTGAAATGAACGTTGATGTTTTGACTAATGTGATCATCCAAATGAGTTTTAAAAATATGCATGTGATTTTTCTCAAGCTACTGATGTGTGAATTGAGTGTGCATGATTATTAACCATGGGATCTAATGGAGAATCGATAATTGACCCTATGTTCAATTTGAGAAAGTAAGGTCAAGTCCAATGAAGAGATGCAAAGCTCATTGTTTTGTATTTTATTTATATCATAATCGGAATGTGTGTATCATTTTGTAATTGTAAAATGTTTAATGTCATGTAACAATGAATCTTATGGTGTCACTTGACACTCATAATTCGTATGCATGTATCAGCATGTTAATTAGGGTTAGTAGAGTAACCTAATAATATGAGATTGATTAAGGTAGTAACCTAATACTAATTAGTTGGTAACCTAGATTAATTAACCTAATTAGGGTTTAGTAAAAAGGTATCATTCTTAGGTTTTTAGAAGTTCAAATATTTCAAGTCAAATTAATAGGTCCTAAAATGGTCCTAGAGGCCAAAATTAATGAAATCCAAGTGCCTAGGTGGTATGTATATGGGTTGGGGGCATTTTCCACCCCTCTAAACCCTTTTGTTGACGTTTATGACCTCCTAAATATCTCATTTTTCCTTTAGCATAAAAATTGAACTTCATCACGAGTTTTCCAAGTTTACCTTCCACTAAAAAGGTTGCCTTAATTATAAGTTCAAATTGGAAGACCCTAGAAGGCCTTAGTCAAGTTTGGAGTTATTGCAATTTTTAAGTGGGTGAGTTAGAAGCCTATTTAGTCACAAATTTGAGGCTTGAAGAGTGTTTATGCAATCTCTACATTTAGAGAGAGTAAAATCAAGATTGATGAAGGAAGAAGGATGATCTCTTCTTAAAATTTTAGTTTTTCATAACCATTTGTGAAGGTAGGAATTCTTCTCAGTCTTGTTCTTCATGTTGTGTTTTCATCTGCTTAAGTAGGCATTTTGCATGTGTGTGTGTGTGTGTGTGTGTGTGTGTGTGCATATGTATGTTGAAACGTGTAAGGGATGGGTTGTTATAGGTTTCTTTTTTTTTTTCCTTTCACTTTTTTAGATTTTGATTTGTGAGGGAAACTATAAGGGTTATGTTGGCATTACTCACCCTCATATAGGGCAGAAGTGGCCATGTACAAGAGGAGGGCCTCTGTTCAACTCTGGGTTAGTACAGTCTCTCCTCATGATGAGGAGAGGGATAGAGTAGGGTGATATGGGCCCCTACTCATCAATACACACCATTTGTATTTTGGGGAGCTAAGAAATGAAAGAACAAAAGTTTTTGTGATTATTAGCCTCAGAGGAGGCATTTATTTTGGTGTTGTGATTGACTTCTCCTACCCTGGAACAATAAACCTTCTCCCTAGTCTTGGTTTGATAAGGAACCTGTTGTACAAACCTAGGATGGGAGTAATTGTTTGAATGTATCTATGTGTTGAATCTGTTTGTCACTCGGTCAGTTTCAGTTCTCCATGGCTACCTTGATGTAAATTGCATATTTGTGTAGTTGATACCTTGATATGGAGCCAAATGGGTTTTTTAGTTTTTATGTTCTTGATTTAAAAGTTATGGAGACTTCTTCTCAAGATAATGATCCTGATGTAAAATTCTTTGTTAACTTTATATTTGAAATGACAACAATATTGGATTTTCTCCCCTAATTCTTTCTCAATTGAGTCTTGGAATTAGGGTTTCAATAAAATGATAGTTTCTTATGGGAGAAAAGTTTCATTATATTATTAAAATATTTCAATAGTTCTTCCATTGTGATTTTTTCTTCAAATGGAGATAAAACATATAGATTGTTTAACTTTCAATTTATATCATATTGAAAATCCACCCCTATGTAATTGACACCAATAATGAAAGAACAAAGGATTATTTTATTAAAGCATTCTCATGAAATTGCAGTGTGGAATCAAATTCAAAAAGAGAGGAAATTTAGTCCATGGTTCTATCCACATTTGAAAATTGATATATTGCATAGTATCCAATCTTATTTTAATTTAATAGATTCATTGGATAAATATTAGTCAATAACACCGATATAAAACATTTGATTATAACACTTAGGAGAGCATCCCTAGTTGAATTGTTTACCCCATGCATCAATACAATTGAATTAAATATGAGAAGATAAACTCAAATATAAGAAGAAGAAAATAAAAAATAAAATAAAATCAATAAACTTATAAATTTCACCTATTGAGAAGCAAAATGTTCTCTGGGAAATACATGGAGTAAAATTTAATTCATCCAACAAAAAAGTAATAAGGAATATTCTTAAAAAGATGCTCTCTTAAATCCTTTTGAAATTCAATTAAGAAAAAATAGTAAAATAAAATTAAATATCAATACCAAGTCTTCTATTTTAATTTCTCTTCCCCACAAAAAATCCTCACCCATAAAACTTTAAGACATAACTCTCCCATGTTTAAATCAATAAAAAAAAGTAATAATTTCCACCTCCACATGTGATGACATCACCTCCCTCTCTAGAAAAAAAATGCGTGCTGCATTTTTGCAAGAGGATTAAGACTTTATGTCTTTAAATCCTGACATAGTAAAGCTCATAGTCTTTAAACTTAGTTTTTTAAAAACAACCATCGCATATCCTTTAAAGCCCATGTGAAGGCATGTGTTCTAGAGAAAGGAAGGACTTGTTGTCTTGGGTAACATTTTTTCAGCCTTGGGCTGCGAGAAAATCACTTGGGGAACCACCCATGTCAATGGGTAAGGGGTAAGATAAGGTAAAGGTAGGAGTTATTATGTGAGAGTTAAAGGTTAGGTGGTAGTGAGGATTAGTTAATAGTTAGTTTTTTATTAGTATTAGTTATAGCTTTTATTTTATCAGTTTTATTTCATGGAATTTAGTGTTAGTAAATAGGTGTGTATGAAAATGTTGTTTTTCTTTTTAAATATTTAATTACATTAAATTGAAATTACTAGGTGTTATTAGGTTGGTTAGATTTTGATAGGAAGTTATTTTGGTGAGTAAAGTTAGGATTGTTAGTATTATTTAAAAAATTATTATTAATATAGTTAGTCGGTTAGTAAATTTAATATAAGATTTAGAATTCTATTAATTAGAATTAGTTGGCTTAATGAGGGGTTTAGTTGCTAAGTGAGTTGGTAAGTGTTTAAGTGTTTAAATGGGTATTTTAGTAATGCATTTTCTTAAGGATTGAAGTAATTTATTAAATGATGTATAGTAGAAAGTTATTTAATTAAGGTTGATAATAGAAGTTTTATTTATTCATTTATTTAATTTAATGATATATTAAAGTTTCCTTGAGTAATAAATCTCTAAGTAAAGTATTAAGTTAAATGGTAGATTAATAATGTATTGAAGGGTCACATGTTATAAGAGGTAGTGGTATAGGTGTTTATTATAATGTAAATGGATATCAAAATAGATTTAATAATGAATATTTAAATGTAATAACTTAATTCTAAATGGTTAGGTTGTAAACTGGGACAAACTGTTAAGGTATTGCTTGGGAAACCTATATATGTAGTTCAATACACTTATAGTTTTAACTTGTAAAATGAATGTTGAAAGAACCTTAGGTCAGTAACCTAATAGAGCTTGGGAATATGATTGAGGGATGAAATGAATGTCATGAATAATTTAATAATCAATATTTAACAATTTTATCTAGTTTAAAAGTTCATTTAAATAATGGAAACAAAGTAATAAGGTAATTAGATGAATTTTGTGAAATGATGAAATTGGTTTACTTAGAAGATTGAATTGACACACCAAATGAACATGAAATAACTTGATAACCTAATAACATATGAAACTTTATGAACTAAAATAGTGTGACTTGCGGAAGGGTCAAATTAAGGTTGACTTAGTTAACAAATAGGGTTTAGTCAACATGAAATTGACATTCCTATAACACCATGACTTGAGTGTCTAAAACACTTGGCTAACCTTCCATAACTTTCAAGGTAACATGTATTAAACATAGTGGTTATTTAACTTTTTTTTTAAATGTTGTATGTTTGCCCCAATTTTTGGCCATGATAGAATGAGCTTCAACAATCTACCCCTCCCCATGCTTAGCTATTATCTTATTATTAGTTTGATCAAAATTAAACATGCATATTATATAAAACCATATTATATTGTTTCTAATCACTTTTCAATTTGGATTTGTCTATTCAACTTCTAATAATAATGTAAATGGAGTGACCTTTCAACTTCCATGAAGATCTATAAAGAGGCTCAAGTCAAATTTATGGGGAGAATGATATGGACATACATTTTTTTTGTTGAGATTTCCAATTTGTATTAGATCTTATATACAGAGTTCATGGGCAGACATCTCAACCATGGGATTTCCCAACTCCTAGAGAGTTCATGGGTATACATATGATTCATGGGATAACCTAACTTTTATGAGCTTAGACACACAAATCCTCCACGGGTTTGTCCAAATTTGATTAATTTACAGGAAAACATCTCACTTACAAGATTCTCCACAATTATATAAAATTGTATTTAATATTATGAGGAAATTGAATTCTTGATATTATTTATTATGTGTTTACAATATCATTATTTATTTCTTTTGGTATTGTCCTCTAAATAGACAAAATGATTCAGATCAGTGGTATTAGAGACACATTTGACAAGAATAGATCTACTGCCCTCCACAAGCCAAGCTCCTCTATAAAATACTCAAATTTGAGCAATTTGACACTCACAAAATTTTCCTAATGGGCATGGACCTTTATGGTTGTGGATTCCACATTTTCCAAGATGACATTCTTGATGTTTTTCCCTGCTGCATATATGCCTTCAGTTAAGAGTGTGCCCTCATGTAGTGCCAACCAACCAGGTTTTCATCATGCTAAACATTTTTACTATCAACACCGTGTTCAACCATTGCCCCTACCTAGGCATATTTTTTAGCTTTCACTCGACCAGAATTTGAATCCCTCAGAGTTGTAGAATTTAGTAAAAATATCGGTGCCTAGATGACTTTTTTGAATCCTTTCCTCTAATTCCCCACTTGGATTTGCAACTACTAGGCCATCATTAAGGTTACTAAGATGATTATGAAAGTGGTTAAGTTGGAAAAGCATCTCAATCCACCCTCTGGTCCTTAATATGATTGACATCTTGTTGTCTTTGATCAGAGATTTATGAGAGATGGATCTCTTTTCATGAAAAACACTAGCAAAAACCCATTGAAACATCCCCAATGGTAGCCAGAGTACTTCAGAGATGCAATAATAGTGAACATAAAGGCTTGGTCATTCTTGAGTGTTAAGAGACATAAATATCATTTCAAGTAATGCTCAGTTCTACAATTTTTCTTTAAGAAGTGAACTTCCTTTCATCCAAATAGGCTCACATTCTGCATTTGTGCATAGATTTGTGTTTGTGGAACCTCTACTACTTGCTCCCTTAGAAATTTTAGACATTCTCATTGATTCAACAATTCAACTACAAATCAAGAAGAATAGGGGCTGGAAGAACTCATTGACCCAACGATAGTGGCTATTTCAAATAGAGCCAGGGAGATAGGGATGAACCTCTTGAATAATTCTCGTAATAGTATGATTGTAAATTTTAGATCAATCAAATGGATTTTCAATGAGATGGAGGAGGTCAAAGATCAGGTGAGACATATTAAGGAAACAAGGAATGGGATGGATGCTAACAGTAGGACGAATTTGGCTGACAAGCTCAATCTGGCAAAAAGAAGGATACACAACCTAGAGAACTACAATCACAACCTTGCAAATCAAATGTTCTCTTTGTTAAGCTTCATTAAAAAAAGGATCATCTCTCTTACAGACTAGATCAAAGGCAGAGAAATGTAGGATGATGAGAAAGGAAAAGACAGGGATGAAGCCAGAATGGAGGACCACTCTGCAAAGGACAACACCACTCCTGATCAAGACCAGGGGGACCAAAGGGCGCAACAGCTAGAAGTGGAGGAGAATCAACTGGCCTTTGAGGCTGCTCAGGTTATGCAAGAGCTAGAGTGAAAGAGCAAGGAATAACTCTCGCCTATTCTTTTGTTTTTCTTTATCTTTTGGCTTTTGTTCTAGCTTTAGGCCATGGTATTACTTGTCTTTTTTCCTGGTCTTTTCTCAGAACTCTACTTTTTGGTTGGGCTTTATGATTATTATCAACCTCTGAACTCATAATTTTTTGGTTGGGCTTTAACATTTATTATCAGCCTTATATGTTTTAACTTTTGGGTTTTAGGATCCCTGTAAAACCTATTTATCTAATAAAAAACAATTCAACTACAAATGAAGTAATTCTAAAAAACAATATAGTCTATCCTTATCCTTTCGATGATCCATTCAATGATCTCAATAGAAAAATGGTGAAATTCATCATTGAAAATGTAGTGACAAGAGAATTCTAACTATCCACTAAGAAGGTGATAAGACAATGGGGCCCATTGTCTCATAAGAGGGGAGGAATGAACAGAATTGAACATGCATATTATATTATTTCTAATGACATTTCAATATGAATTTCTTCATTCAACTTCTAATAAGAATGTAGATGGAGTGGACTTTCAACTTCCATGAAGATCTATAAAGAGTCTCAAGTCAAATTTAAAGGGAGAATGATATGGACATACATCTCATTTGCTGATATTGTGTAATGTCCCCATTTTAGCAGTTGACCAAGTGTATGTGCGTTAGCCTTGTTCTACATCATCCCGAGGGCTAACGAAGGGTTTAATGGGATCTTGGAGTGTTTTGGCCTATTCATTTCCAGTTTGGGCCAAAACGAAGTTGATTTACTCAGTTTCGGGCATACTTACTATTTTTAGTAAGTCGACAGGACACAGTGCAGGTCAATTTTGGTGATTGGATTCGATACTCCTCGGTGAGAGCTTTCCGATGAGCTATCACTCGCATTATTCGGAGTCCGATTGCTAATACATTTTAATGCCTAAAATTTTATTAAAGTAACGTCTAATTTAATTGTAAAATATTAAAGTGTTACTGTAATATTTATTTTATGGTGATGTGTACCCAAGGGAGACATAAGGGGTATTTTAATATATGTTTTATATTACACATATTTATCCCACATTTCCCATATGAGTTGAGCAGACCCGTGGGAATAGAATAAAAGGAAGCATTTGTAGCTTCATTAGACAGGTTGAATATGAGAAGAAATTGGTGTGTGAGTTGCAGCTTTGTTCTTGGCATTTGAGGACGTCTATCCTCTCTTGTAACATTCTAGATGTCATTCCCTTGGGGTTTGGCCTTTGGAATTCTTTCTTATTGGCTTCATTATCAGGCAGTTTAGTTGCATTTTTGGCTACAGGCAGATTTGATATTTTGCTCATATCTTCTTCACTACTTGTCCGACGCTTATGCCGCTTGGAGGGAATGGTATTATGAAGGTAGTGGACTGACTGGAGGACAAAGTATTGTAGCAGCAAGTTCGTAAGCATGGGCTGGAGTATTATGACAATATTGCTGAAGTAATTAGTGAGTTGATAAATCTGCCATGTATTTGGTTTTATGAATTTTGAAAATAACATTTTATTAGCAGCAATTCATTTCCACTTTGCATATTGTTGTAGTTTCTTTCTTGTTTATGTTGTATGATACCAATTCCATGCACGAAACACAACAAACAAATAAACGTTTGATTTCCAGAGTTATAAGGGGTTTTAAGAAGTTGAATGCAAACTATTTGACATCATTCCTTTCAACAATTTGGTTTAGTTTTTGGGACATTCAGGGGTGCCCATTACATATTGCCATTTCGTTTCAGATCTTATATGTAGAGTTCATGGGTTGACATCTCAACCACAAGATTGCCCAAATCCTATAGAGTTCATGGGCATACATCTCATTCATGGGATAGCCCAACTTTTATGAGCTCAGACACACAACTCCTCCATGAGTTTGTCCAAATTTGATTGATTTACAAGAAAACATCTCACTTCTAAGATTGTCCACAATTTTATGAAATTGTATTTAATATTATGAGTAAATTGAATTCTTGATATTTTTTATTATGTGTTTACAATACCATTATTTATTTCTTTTGGTATTGTCCTTTGAATTGAAAAAATGATTTAGATTAGGGATATGTTGTAGGGATTAATCACTTCAAATTCATCCTCCATTCCTTGATTCAGCTATCCTCCTCTAGGTTGAGCCATTTTTATGGAATGAGCTTCAACAATCTCCTCCTCTTCATGCTCAACTATTACCATTTTATCAATTTGACCATAACTTGCCCATCAACACCCTCCTTTATAGGGGTCCTAACCTTCTCCCTATCCTTAATATAGAGCTTTGTTCAGATCATAGAATTCCTCCATCCTTTTTTCCATCAATCTTATCGGTTCCATTTTTTTGTGGTGTTTGGTTTGGATTTCCATTTCACAACCATCAATAGGTGTTTACCAAAGTTCCAAGAGCCTGCAATGACTGACTGACAATCCATTCTAGTAGTGAAGCTAAATAGGAATAGGGAGCCTATCATCATGGAGATGAACACTAAACTTGATAGTTTCCACCTAGTAGAGCACCATTTTCTCACCATATCCACCATAGGTCAGAATGAGAGAAAATTTCCAATAAGGCTTAAGGAAAGACTTGAGGAAATTAGATTGACCACAGAGTCTGGTAGTGAGATCTGTGGTCTTGTAGCCCCTGAGGAAAACATGAGATTCCCTCCAAAGTCCATAGCAATATTGGATCTAAGAAAAACCCCTAGTCGGTTTGATTTTGGGGTTACAGTCTCATCCACATCCATTTTGGTCCCCCACCCCGCCAAGAGATTGGGGTCCAAATAGGTACAATTATTAGGAACATCACATGTTTCCATTAGGCCAAGATTTACCAAAGAATGTGGCACCTGAGAATTCTGGGACTTAGCGAACAAAACCAGTTCTAGATCTGGGCACACAAGTGCCAACTCTGGATAAGGGGGTAATGGTGAGGGGGGGAACAATCCAATCGATGACTAGGAAGGCATGAAACCAAGTTGTAGGACATAACAAGCAAGAAAGTTCTAGAGCACAATTTTCTTAAACCATCCAAAAAAAATATTATCTACTCTTTTTTATTTTTGCATTTTGTCCTAAATAACCCCCTTTTCATATGTTATCCAATGTGAGATCCCATTTGGTATTTGTATCTCCATCATTGGGGTTTATGTGGTTTCTCTTGTTTAGTTTTATGCTTTCCCCTTTTGTACTTTCATGTGAAAAGTTCACAAAATATAAAATACTCATATCATACAAGGGAGATGCCCTCTCAAACATAGAGGAAGGTTGCAGTTTGAGATTGATCAAAACTCAATCCATCCAATTGTTGGTATAGTTATCAGTGTTCATAGAGAAAATAATGTTAGTTGCAGAGACAACTTCATAATGATAAATTTATTTATCAACACATTGTAGTTTTAACTCAAACAATAGATATCTATATGTATATATGTGTGTGTATTTATGTATAAACATACACATATTATCCTATAGTTAGTTAGTTTATTTTCTACCAACAATTTCAATTTCTAATCAAATCCTATTTTTCATCCTTATGAGGGAGGCCTATTAAATAAAAAATAACATCTAGTTTGAGTTGTTGTGTGAAGATCCCACCAAATGAAGAGTGGGGCCTTCTTTACCAAATGGAGGTGATTCTAAGCTATTTATTTCATTCATTAATCTTCTTAGTTTATCAATCTTGAAATTAGATAAGTAGATCATATTTTTATCACTATTATTTCAAATTTCAAATCTATTCAAATATAATTCTCATATTTATAGATCACTAATGTTACTATAAGTTGATTATATTAATTGTGATTTAATTTTAAAATAGTTAGATAGAACCATTGAATGTTCAAATCATTTAATTGAATGTCTAATGTGACTGAGAATGATGTTGGAAGTAAGATTGGATATATGATTCATTAATATTCATCATTGACTTTAGATTTAATTGTTGAAGTGTGATCCAGAGTAGTCAACTCCTTGCAAGAATAAAGTAGATCTATTTTTTAGTGTATACAAAATTTAGGTTTGAATTCCATTAACTCAGAAATGTTTCATTTATTTTTAGAGTAGTTTCTAGATTATTAATAGTTAGACATTTCACAAATTAATTTTAATTCACTTATTTTTATTTGTGATGAAATCAATTCATTATTGATTTAGGATTAAATTGCGAGTTAATATTACTGATCTAAGTTAATGTATACATATGTATATGTGTGTATATATGTATACATTTGTGTATGTATCTATATGTATACATACATCCATGAGTGTGTGTGTGTGTGTGTGTGTGTATAAATGTGTATGTGTATATGTGTATATTTATATATTTTTATGCATATGCATATGTGTGTGTGTGTGTGTGTGTGTCTGTGTGTGTATATATATATATATATATATATAGATATATATATATATATATATTTGTGTGTATATGTATATATACAAAAACATAAATACTTCTATGCATGTATGTATGTATGCATATATCTGGTTCTTTTTCATCAATAATTTTTTTAGTACTTTTAGTTTGCAATCAGCTAGTTGAATGAAAACTAGTAGTTGATGTATGTTATTTTCTCATTCATTAAGACTCTTATTTTGTCAACTATGAAATTGGATAACTTGTTAAGAGTATTGAATTCAAAATCTATTCAAGTATCATTCTAGTATTTGAGGCTTTCAAATATTACCATAGATTAGTTTTTTGATGTGTGATTAAATTTACAATTTTTCATATAGAATAATATTTTAATTACATTATTTAATTAGATGTCTCATTAATTATTAGAATACTATTGTAAGTAAGATTGGATAGAATTTGTATTGAGATTAGTTGTTGATTTATATTTCGTTATGCAATTGTGTACTATAACAGTCTTTCAATTCCTTGCGAGCATCAAGCCAATTTCATTTGTTTTAGAATGTGTAGAAGAAGTTTGAAATTCATTGAAATAGATAGGTTGCAATATTTTTGATATACTAGTTCCTAAATTCTAAATTTATAGACATTTTTAAAAACAATTTCAATTGAGTCTTTTTTGGTTTGAGATGAAATTTGAGCATTCTTGATTTATAATCAAATTTAATGTTATAAATGCTGATCTAATTTAAGGTTGGAATTAGCTTTATTTGTAATTATCATTTAATAATTAGTACTAGAATACAAATAGAGAATTCAATTCTAAGTCAAGTTAATATTACAATGTGAAACCTCCCACAATTCCCAAAATTGTGATAATATTTATTATAGGCAACATTGAAACACACTTATCTTGACTATTTAATGTTTAAATTATGTGAGTAGTGACATCAACAATCTCACCCATTAATTTGATAGTTTTAATGATCCACGCATAGTACTCACAAATAATACAATTCCAAGACTAAAATACCCTTTCTATGTAATCCAATGATAATTTGTACTTGACCTCGTGTTTTGGATTCCAATACTAGACTAGGTCTCTAATTCCAAAGTTGGACTCTATATTTTTGGTAATAGTATCATGTCTGACTGCTAGTATCATCAATTTCTTTGTATTTATGGTTTTTCCTTCCAAGTGCTTCTGTTGGTCATTTATCATGGAGACCATGAACATGGGTAGTGTTCCTCTAGAACTTGAGAGTCTTATTAGGTCATTTATTTTCTTATTAGTTTATTATGTCAACATCAACGTAAATAGAAACTCTTTCCTTTGAAAGCATGTTGCATTGTAAAAGTGTTTCATCATCACTCTAGACATGGAGGGTTTGTATCCTCTAGTTAGGTATCTATTGTGTTTATTAGTACTTGTTGGTAGGCTAAGTACTATTGTGACATATTTTGAATTTTAGGCTTTAACTAGTGATTAAATTTTTTGGTTTGTACAAATTAGAATGAATTGATTTTAACTTTTGTTATCAAACTAATATGTTGCATAGCATAGATGCAAGATTTTTAACTTTACAATTTATCGAAAATATTTTGCTAAGATTTGAGTGGGTGAATTCATTTAGCTCTTATATTGGCTAGGTTAGGTGAATGTGATTCATTTTTAATAGTTTTTTAATGTAAGTGGGTTGGTTTATACTTTTATATTTTAATATTACCTTTTTGTATAATATAATTTTTGTCATTCAATTAAAAATACTAAAACAAGTATTTCTTATATGGGTATGTGCAAGATCATGGTCAGCCAAACTATGCTCTTAAGTGGCAATAAAAAATCAAAAAATTAGGGTTATCTCAACTTGACGTGCAATTTTCTACTTGTTATTAACTTTATATCAAAAAGTTCAGAGAGAAAAATCTTAGCAAATTGAATCTAGTTTCTAAACTACTAGGACATGCAATTTTCTGCTTGTTATTAACTTTATATCAAAAAGTTGAGAGAAAAGAATCTCTAGAAAATTCAATCTAGTTTCTAAGCTATGAGGACTTATATCAAAAAAATAAAAATTGATTGGTCAAAATTTTGAATTTTAATGTACTATTACAAAAATTTCAGAACAAAAAAAAGAAGTAGACGTATGTTTGACCACCTTAATTGAAATCAAATGATAATTTTTTTAATAATATTCTAGATATATGTAGTAGACTCATGCTTGGATGTGACACATATTTTTGGGTATTTTTATTCTAAATAAATAATAAATAATTAATTTTTGACTTTAGTATTTTTGGAATAAAAATTCTCTCATGTCTGACCACCTTAACTAATTCAAAACTCTACACAATTCAATTTTTCATTTTTTTTCCTTATTGTAGAAAAAACATAGAATGTGATGCATCTTTTGGATTTAAAAAATGTTGTACCATTTGAAAGTTATAGTTGTTTTTCAAGTAGTGTGGCAGTCAACACTTTATATGTAACTCTATTAGAAAATAAGTAATAATTACTTACTAAACTCATAATTTGACAAACCTTACATTTATGGAAAGATAAGAATATTCTTAAGAAACTCTTTTCATTTCATCAAATTTTGGTGAAAAAAAAGAGTCATTAGCTACATGTTTGAAGTAAAAATCACATTAAAATGGGTCAAAAGCATATTTTTAGGATGTTTAAAAATTTGACCATATAGGCTATGTATCAAAAGATATAGTAGACCTTATAAAGATATTAATTGTTTTCATTTAGTATCAGGGTTGGTAGGAAAAAAGTTGGAATAGATTTTGAAATGGTTTGAGATATTTCAGAACTACAAATTTTTTAGATTGCCACTTTTTGACACACCATGATCTTGCACATACCCATATTATATAATCATTTAAGAAATATTATTATTATAAAGATATTATAATTTATTTATAATATAATAGTATTATAGGATATATATATGCAATACAACATATATCAATAATTATATTAATAAATAATATACAAATATAAATATATAATATTTTTATTAATCAAATAATTTATAAACTATAATACATTTATTAAATTAATAATATATTTATATTAAAACTAAAGGCAAGTACTAAGCCACTTTGTGGCACTTGTTTTTCTTATTTGAGGTTATAATTATTGGATGTTGGTTGTACTCATAGATAATTTTCTTTAATTTTACTCTGTGTCTTGAATATCAACACTTTTGTGGTCTACTAAGCAGTGTTTGCTCTTAAGAATTCTTTGTTAGTGTTAGTTATTGTGTATGTATTGAAGTGTTATAAATTTTATTTTAATATGGATTGAAGGTTGGTTATTTCCTCATCCTAGGTTTTTTTAAATGTTGTAAGAGAAAGCAATCTTGGGTTCTTACCTAATCATTATCTAGTTGTTGTTCTATTTATCTCATAGGTTTTTTATGGTGGTTTATTCCTATGTTTTTTTTTGGGTACTCCCTTTCTTATGCGAATTTGATTTGATTCTTTACTATTAATTCTCTTTCATGGAGTTCTTTATGACACATACATGTGCATACTATAATTCATGTGTAACATTTTTACTCACATATTTGAGGTTATTGTTGTTTAAAAATATAAAATTATGTTTTGTTCCACCTGAGTCTTCATATGGGGAATTATATTAGAATTATATTTACACATTAAAAACCTAAAGAAGACCTAAATATATAGTTAGCATTTTCCATTCTCATATGAAGTCCTAAATTTTTTTGGGGGTCCCAAATGATGTCATGTTTGGTAGATCAAAATAAATGTACTACTAATCTTATGGTCATAGTTTAACTATTTCAAATTTAGTTAAATATATAGTTTTTTTAATATTTTAAATGGAATCATTCTTGTTTAGTGATAATGGAAAACATATTTTCAAAATGGTTTGTTTAGATCATTTTGACAAACTATCAAATAAGTGTAACTAATATCCATTATTAAGATAAACACAGGTTTCATTAATTATTTTGGAAATATATTATCCCAAATAAATAAAATGAAAATAAATGGAAAAGCATAGCGAGAGTGTTGTCTCAACTTAAGTTTATAATCATAAGAAATTAAACATTCAATATGATGTGTATGACTCAATTATTTTTAACGCACACTTAAAATAGAATATAACTAAATATTGGTGAAATTAATATTCCATACATCACTCAGAAACTAGGAATTAATGTGTCCTATAAATTGTTGATTGCTACAACTAGAATATGATTATCTAGTGAATTCTTAATAGAATAGGGGATTGTTTTACACTAATTAAAATAATCTTAATCTAGAAAATGTGATGCCAATTTTTGGAAAATATAGCTTTTTCATTACGGTGTAGTTAGAAAAATCAATATATTTTGAAATTACTTCTTAATTTATAAGGCTTTTATTCCTTGATGTAAGATCATATTGTGAATACAAGCTATCAAAAACTATTTCTAGTGGAAGTTCTTTGAAGAGTATCAAGGGGATGTGGGGTGAATGACCTTTCTACACCTTCACTTGTACCTTCTCACATCTATAGGATAACACAATTCAATGAATTGTAAATGCCATGAGTATGATCCAAGATTGGATGGATGCACTAGTAACATGTTTAGTTAACTAAGGTATTAAAAAGAAATAGTAGATTAAGATAATTTCATGAGTTATAAGATAAAGTAAATAAAAACTAATGTTAGAGATGTTAATATTGAATTCAAAAACTTGAAAAAAATTGAGAATTTTTTGTTTCTGGATTTGATTGTGTGTGTTTCTTAGCATCAATGTTTTAGATCACGCTCTATGATACATCGCTAGGATGTGAGAGTGCAAGAAGTAAAAATAATTCTTTCAAAAATGTTGATACATCATCAATGTTTCTGAATTTTCCTTGCACTCTCTCATCTTGATGATGGATCACATCACAGAGTGTGATCCAAAACATTGATGCTAAAAATACACACACAATTGAATTCAAAAACAAAAAAATCTCATATCAAATGGATTGTGGAAATATGACAATGTTACTTAAAAAAATTACTAGATCTCTATAATTTAATGGATTTGAAATAAATAATGGAGTGCGAATAGATTAATCAATTAAAAATTCACTTTGATTTTCTCTCTCTTAAAAAATTAGAACACTAGGCCTTGCATTCACAATTAGAAGAAAAAACATCTCCTTTATGCAATCATTGTGGTTTTACAAAAAGTGTATTCTACACATAATAATAATAAAATTTGAATATAGGAGAATAAATCTTTATTTTGTTAGTTTTTATTCAAAATTTGAACTCTCTTTTTTTGTGGCTATAGAAAAAAAAGGTTGAGCTTGTTCTTTACAAAAATAACTTCAACAATTTTCTCAATATAATACACAATTTATCAATCCATGAAAATATGTTAATTGTAAAATCAATATTAGCACTTATTTTAAAGTAAATTTATTTCTTATTGTAATTTTTTATGTATTAAAAAGAAACTAGAAGAGTGCCTGACCCTAAAGTAAAATTGGCTAGAAAACATCTGGTAGTTACACCCATACAATCAACCTATGCCTTTTCTAGACATCAAAAACATTTTAACAACCAATAAAATATCCAAGTTCATCTTACTAATAATTTTGACATAAACACCCATACAACTAAGAATTATAAACCAAAAATGGCAGCATAAGATATGGGTGTTGCTCTTATTATAATTATTTTTGTTTCTTTTCACTTTTATGACAACTTTTAAAAATACCATGTTTTAAAAAAAAATTAAAAATCTTCATGCAGCTATTATAACCATTTAAGATTTCATTATTTTTATATATAAAACATTGATATAAACAATTCCATTAAAAAAACATAAAACATGCCTTAAATCCATTAACAATGCTATAATTAAAGACGACATAATTCTTTTTCAGAAACAAAAACAAATGCCTTCTTTTTATTTAGATGCAAAGACATATTGTAAACATCATTATGGTAGCTTTTAATAGAGTTCAAATTTGTTCCAATATAATTTGCCCCCATTCCTTTTAGATGTCAGAGTCTTGCATTCAACAAGACTTGAACCCTAATGATTTTATTAAGAATATTTCAACTACACCAAGAAACCAAAATAAAAGCATTTTGAAATGACTTCTTCAGTTAGAAGACTTCTTATGCCTTGACATTAGTTCATGCTAACTAGTACATGTTCTTTGAAGATTATGAAGGGGATGTATGATGACCCTTCTACACTTTCACATGTACCTTCTCACATCTATAGGATGAGGTAATTCAATGAATTCATAATACTGTGAGTATGATCTAAGATTAGATGAATGCTCAAATAACAATTTTATTTAAGGTATTAACAATACATATTAGATTAAACTACTTTCACAACTTAGAAGTGAAAGGAAAACTTTTAGTGATAGAGATATCAATACTCAAATCATTTCAAAAACTTAGAGAAATTACTAGGTCTCTTTAATTTAATGGATTTTAAATAAATAATGTAATGAAGATACATTAATCAATTTAGAATTCAATTTTTTCTTTGTTAGTTGATAGTTAGTTCTCCTATTAGATTTTATAATCTTGACTCTTTGATACCCAATGTTTTGGAGAGACAAAAGGATGTTACCAACAAATGGGTTAATGTATGTGTTCTATCACTGCCCTTTGAATTACAGGGTATAACTCCCTTAAGATTTTCAATGATGTGCAATGAATACATCTTTATTAGATCAGAAGTTTTCAAAAAATTAAGCTCTTAACCTAAGAGTAGTAAAGAATAACCAAATTGTTTGTAGATTCAAAAAATTTAGGGAAAATGGATTTGAATAACCTATCACACTCAATGGAATGACTACAATAGATTATATTGAGATTTCTAACTTTCAATCCTATTCTAAATGTAGATTTAACTTATCTAAATGCAAAGAGGAATGGAAGAGGAAATACACATGAGGACAATTAAAATTGCTTTGATTACTAGACTTGAATGAAATTGAATTCAACAAGTTATTAATAGATTCATACACATCCTTCAATTCCCAATAAAGTTATCTAACATGTTATAAAACCAACAAGAAATGAAGCAGACTCGTACATGAAGAAAGTAAATAGAATTACCTATACTACAAACATCAAAGTGAAATGGAATCCACCTGATTGACATAGGATCAAATATCATTGTCCTTCAACTCTTAGTGAAAAACTAATCTGCCAATGGCCAACAAAACATGACAAACAAATAGGGTAAATGGAATTATAGACCAATTCACCATCAAGTTTCTTGACCTTTGTATTGTCAGAAGAGATTAAATTTATAGTTTTCTATCATCTCTTAGTTCTTTGTAGAGCAACAATCACAAAAGAAGAAAAGAAGACAAAGAATAAAACATGTAAAATATCTTATTTGCATTATAGCAAGAACGTGTGGCATCTTCTCCATCGATGATTTTGAATCTATGACACTTCTGAAAATACATGATGACTTTTAATCTTCATGTGACTTAGGGAAACCTTGTAAAAATCTTCATTTCTTCTATATTCTACCTTCAGTGCCAAGTCTATATAATTCATATTCCATCAATCATTTCCATTTTGAATTCTCATTGTTGATCTCAAATCAATGGTCATGATTAAAATATAACAAAATTCTTTATTTTTCTGTAGTGATTTCCTCCATGAGTCTCTCTATGTAAATGCATCGGTACCATGTTTCCCTATATTTTTTATCTTTCACACATCTTTAAAAAGTGGGAATACGAGCATTGCCAATCTCATAAAATCAAATGACTGAGATTGAAAGCCCTAAACTCTCTTTGATATCGCATGCTCGTAACTTCCCTTTCTTTCAATGCCTTCATTCAATGTGATGGTGTGATTACTTTGTATTTTCTCAGTCTTTATCTTAACCATAGGTTATTCTTAATCCTTTCTGAAGATGCGATCATTCTATTTCTGCTCAGTCGCAAATTTGAAACTTGACTTTGCATTTAACCCTGTGACCATGTGATTGACTCCAATATTTTTTGCTGGGTCACAACTTAATATATTTTTATAATACTAACCATAGTGACTTAGTGACAACTACACATTAATTGTGATCACACTTTTGTAACATTAAGCTTAACTATTACTTCTAACCTGTGACTGTGTGATGACCATTTGAGATTAATTGTTACTATTCCTCACAACTTCACAAAATTATATTTGATTGTCTTTAACTACATGCAATAATGTGATTCCATTGTTTTTTCCCTATCATCACCTTGATCATTAACCCTACATCTAACCCTATGATTGTGTGATTTCTATGTTTTCACTCCATCACAACTTTGACCATGAGTTACCTTAACTTTCCAACGATGGTGTGATTACTTCCTTTCACTCAGTCATGACCTTAACATGGGGTTTCCATTAATCATCAATGACCATGTGATTTCCATTCATCTGTAACTTAAAAGATCTTGACCACATAATTACCAATGATGATGCAATGACCATATGACACTGACTGTTTACTATTCTTTGCAACTTCACAACATTATATTTAATTGTATTAATCCACATGTGACACGATGATAACCATAAATTTCCAGGTTGTGACGATTGAGATTTAGAAATGTCTTAACTATCCTTTTTGTTCTATAGTGTGAGTCCATTCATTCCACATGTCAAGTTCTCATATTCTCGCATTGGTTATCTTTCATGCACCTTTGAAATAAGGAATATGCCAAACATTCATTATTTGAGATTCGATGATCGAGGAGATGTCAACTTTTAACCCTTTCAATTCATTCTTAAAACATCACCTATCATTTCATCATCTGATGACCTAGACTTAATTTCTAATCTATTTGAATTTTCCAACTTTGCAACATATACACATTGATTAAATATAAGCCATCAATTAGATTTCAAAGAGAGTCATACTGCCTTTGACCACGGTTCTTCTGTGATTTTTGAAAATTTAACCATTTTTCTTTCATTTTGAACTGGATCATCTACACTGACCTTCATGGAATTGTAGCATAATATGAATCCTTATCTTCAAGATGATTAAGAATAGATAAAGATGAATCATGAAGATATCTAGACCTTCTTCTCATTAGAAGAATGCAACACAAACCCTCCAAAACCTAATCATCTAGACATTGGATTGATGCATTGCTCATATGATTTCCTGCATCAAGTTAGCTTAAAGGAATGATGAGAATAAATGTCATTCTATGGAAAATATAGACTTAGACTCGAGACATTGACACTTGACTTAACTCAAAACCATGGAGCAAAAAGATACGAACTGAAACTTGCAAAATAGGTGGCCTTGTCTAGGCATTTAAGCATGATAATGCTTGAAAGAACTCTAGCAATCTCTAGTTCCACACAAAAGGTGACAACTTGAAAACAAAAAGAACAAACTAAACTAGGAAAACAACAAAAAACTACCTAGGAAAGAAAGCAACTAAGCTAAAGAAAACTACATGAAAGGAAAACCTACCTATCTAACTACTATGCAAGGGTTACCTATTTTCAATTTTGCATTTGATACAACTTCAAATCCTACCCATTATAAGAACATGGTAGGATTTCTCTAGTGGGATATGCCAATTTGAAAGAGTTATTCTAGTTTGCCTGTATGATTTGAAATAATACTTTCCACAAAGAGTGAAACTTTGAATGCATACCTCTTGGTTCATGTCTCTTATCACATAGCAATACCAAATCACCTTCCATGAATGTTCTAGGCCTTTTCATCAAACAACTTCTTTACTCTTCCTTGGTGTTTAGTGATTTTATCAACCATTTCTTCCCTTTCTTCTTGTAGCTTGGTCAGATACATGATTCTCTTCTCTAATCCATCTTTGAAAACATCTTCTTCAATGACAGTATTTAATTTATATGCAGCAAGTTCTAGAGGCAATGGAAGATTAGATTCCACTCCATATACCAATTCAAATGGTGAGATACCTATAGCTCTTTTAGGTGTAGTCCTATCATCCCATAAAGTATCAAGTATTTTCTTGTGCCGACTATTCTGATTATCTAAGACCAATTTCTTTAGAATATTAATCAGATTCTTATTATTGGATTCAGTTTGCCCATTTCCTTAATGAAAATAATCAGAAGAATGCCCAACTTGTATACCATTATCGTAGAAAAATTCAACAACTTTTGAAGAAGAAAAATAAGAGTGCATTATCCATTATCAACTTCAAAAGAACTCCAAACTTGACCAGTATATGTTGTTTTAGAAATTCACATACTACCTCTGATGAACTCTTCTTCATTGGCTTGGCTTCAACCCATTTACTAAAATAGTTCACAAGTTAAGTTTTTGGAATGTTTTATTTATGATTTTCAAAGTATAGACTTGAATATCTTATAGTTTTTATGCTTTTCTTTATGGACATGATATAGTCTTTTATGTTTATAAGTTGTAACCATATGAATATTTGATGTGTATTAAACTTAAAGGCAAAACTGAATATATATCTAGATTAATGAATGTCATGGTAAATATGGTATATTTCTTCTCTAAGTTTGAAGGGGTAGACCTCCTATAGTTGTATGACAAGGCTACATTTAAATCAGAAAAACTTATTATGATCTATGCCTTGGATTCATGTTTTGGTTTTTTGTTGTGTTAACCTTTTGTAGGAAGAATAAGTCAACAAGGAGTGCGGACTAAAAGATAAGTGGGTCCTTCAAGGTGGATAATTGTTTCAGAGTTCATTTATAATTCCACTACTTTGCAGTTGTTGATTTCATTCAAGACAATTTAGTTGCCAAGCGTTCCTATATTTCTAAATCATTGAATGTGGTTTATCTTATTGCATAAATGATACTATCACTATTGAAGCTAAAATTTGTTATGCTATGTAGTGGAAGGCTTGGTTTGTAGGCATTCTATTTATCCTAGTTTCCTTTAAAGAAGCTAGAACTTTTGTTTCTAGAGAGAGTTAGGTGTTTTTTTTTTAGACATTCATGTTATAAGAAAGTAGTAGAGTAGAGCATCTTCGTATTCTATAATGTGTCCATCTTTTATTGAGTAAATATATGATAGTTATGTGCTTCAATTTCTATGTTATAATTCATTCATACTTCTCTAGGGGCCAATGCAGAAGGTGAATCATTTGTTCATGCTTAGGCAGAACTCAATTAAGTTTCTTTTAAGTTGTTAAGTATTGTTGCTACTACAGTCTCTTGTAGTAAAACCATTGACTATGTCCTATAGCATAGGTTTATTTCTCGAGAATTGTTTATTTAATTTGTACATTTAGTTTCTAGAATAAGCTTCCTGTAGCAACTTTTTTTACCTTAGTAGTGGTGACTATTGAGAAGAACTAAAGCATAAACTTTGTAGTCACTATCTCAAGTTTATGTTCCCAGATTGATATAGTAAATAAGTTTAGCATGATATCCTAAGTAGAAACATGATGAAATTCAAAAATGATTCATTGTTTAAGGATGTCCAATCCTTGTGTTACTTGGATATTATTCTAACCAGTCTTTTTGGTGCCATTGCCAGGGATGGTGTCAATTTAGTTCAACCCAGAAGTCATTAAGTTAGTCTATATTTTTCTTAAATTTGCATGCATAGGCACTGGAACCATCTTCAGTGATTCCTACCTAATCTTAATCAGGAGGAACCATTTGATAATGTGTTTCTTGATACTAATGACCAATTGCCTTCATCACCGTCATCAAAAGAATATGTGTCTTAACTATTCTGGAGTTACTATCAAGAAAGGAAGAGGCTTGAGAACCCTCCCTCATAAGTCTAATGGAGGAGGTGTGTCCAAAATAGAGTTATCCAAAATGTTGTCCGACTTTAAACAAGACATCATTAATGATGTTGCTACTCAATTGGATACAGTGAAAGAAAGAAGAAAGGAAGATGCTTTTAATGCAATGTCCATAGAATATTGTCCATTATATAGGGAGAAGAAAAGGAATTGTTAGTGCAAGTATGTTGCCATCCTAGAATATCAACCTGTGCCTATTGAGTTTAAAGCCATAATGAGAATGGAGAGGTCCTCTACATTGCCCAGTGGAGGCTAAGGGCTCTGAAACTAGGTATCCCCCAAGATACTCTTTACAATTTGAATAATAATAATATGTGGAAAAACCAATAGCATAGTGGATATAACAATCAGCAACAACCCCAGTAGGGGTGGCAAAAACTACATAGTTGATCTAACCAAACTCAATTTCCTGCTCAAGCTACTCCTAATTCTAACAATGCTAAGGAAACAAAAAAGTAGATGAGCTATACAATTTCATTGAATCACATCCATTTAATATCTCGAACAACTCTTCAATCTCCATAGTAGCCTAGTATTACTGAAGTTGCGAACACTTTAGTAGAGCCAACTGACATATCAATCCAACCTATTGCTCCTATTTCTCCTATAGCACAAGAACCTCCATCTCCTCATAGGTTGGAGGAGCATGTCAAGCCAATAGAAAATCAAGCAGTATTGGATTTTCTTACTTGAATGAAGCAAATAGCAATAAAAATTCCTTTGTTAGCAAGCATAAAAGATGTACCTGTGTACACCAGAGATATCAAGAAAGCTAACATCACATAGCCTAGAAGAAAAAGAAAACATCTTAAACACATTCATGTCTTTGGTTAGATATCTAATCTCATGTTGAAGAAATTGAAAAATCCAAGGTATTCTGATCATGGTAGTCCTATGGTAATAAACAATATTCAAGAAGTTCAAGATCACTGTGACCTAGCTGACTTAGTTTCTTCCACAAATGTCATGACCAAGAAAGTAATGTTTTAGTTACATATTACCAGTCTTAAGGAAGTGCCTACCATCTTGCAGCTTGATAATTTCATCATTACACTTGATCGCATGATAGAAAATATTATGGTCACCTTGAATTCTTAGGGATATCTAGTTGACTTTGTTGTCCTTTCCCTAAAGTCTAACAAGAGTGGATACCCAACAACCCTAGGTAGACCTTGGCTAGCTACTTTTGATGCCTATATAGCTTGTTGCTCTGAAAAGATAACTATATCTAATGGAATCAACATTGAACATCTAAATCTATATTCTCTAGCTCAACCTATTGATACTTTGCAGTATTCAAACACTTCACAATTTATTCATACATTGTTGCTTCAATAAATGGAGTCTTTCCCAATTGCTCAACTAATCATGGTAGAAAAGGTCACCAAGATAGAGGTCAGCTTAGATAAGGAATTAATTATTAGCAGTTGATTCTTTAGCACTATCGACAATTTATTCTTTAGATTTGGTAGTGAACCTTAGCATTGGGTAAATCCAAAACTTAGGTATAGAGTCCACAATGAGTTGAAGAAGTTGATAAATGTTGGCTTCATCTCTCCAATTTTAGATAGTTAGTGGATCTCCCCTCTTGATTTAGTATCTAAGAAAGGAGGGAATTGGAGAGTTTGTATTAACTACACAAAGCTTAACATAGAATTGATACAAAATCAACTCAAGCCATGGTATGAAAAGTATGTCTAGGACACAATTTTTTTTTTGGTAAATGGGCACTCCTTTATGACTCCATGTATTGGCTTAATCCTAGCAAATTTCAAAGAATATGGTTTGGGTCATATGAAATTATTGCAGTCTTTCCAAATGAAATGGTCCAACTCTCCACTATAGATCAGGTTCAGTTCAAATTGTTGGTCAATGGTCATAGGTTCAAATTATATCACAAACCAAAGAGTAAGGAGGAGTTCCTACAACAATTCTCTTTTGTTGTTGGTTTTCTAGTTCCTACAACATCTCCTAATGAGCATTTTGCCCATTTTCCTTCCTCGCTCTAGTTATTCTTGTCACTATCATAATAAAAACTTTCATTGTGAAATTGGATTCTCCATAATAAATTTCTACTTCATTCCTAGTCTTCCACCCATCCATCTCATCATTTCTTTCATTTGTGGATAGCAATTGCTGATTCGTCAGCAATTCCAGTTAGCACAAATTCAAAGGTATGTGATATTAATTTGTTTTTCCAAAAAGAAAATGTATTCCTTGTCAACACTACAAGTGAGGAACCACCTGCCTTATTTTAGTTTTGGGAGAGGGGGGGGGGATGAAGTTATATTATTTTTGCCATTATATTTATGCAATCTTTTTGTTTATTCTTTTCCCTTGTTGTACTTGCATTTCCTACCAATTATTAGACATTTTTCAAAATCCTTTTGTTGCATGTTATTTTTCACATGTATATTGCTAAGGTGGCAAGATATGTTGTGTACAAGTTCTAAGGAGTGTATTTATAAGTAATTATGAAATGATAGTGCAGAGATTTGTAATTATTTTACTCAAAGTTTTCTTCTCGACCTACATTACTCAAGAAATTACTAAATTTAAACTCATATTGAAACCTAATATTTGAAGTTTTTCTTGCCAAATTTGTGTTTGTTTGTTATTCTCTTCTACAACTTTGTTTTGGGTACCCTAGGAATTAGATGATGGGAGGAGACCTAATTAGAAGAGATCCTACTAAGCATAATGCATTGGTTGAAGACAAAAATTGTCGGCCATAATTTCAAGAAAGAGGATGGATAGATTATGTTCAAAAGCTAACTAGCTAGGATGACGAGGTTGTATTTCAATTTCTCAACTCCTTAAAGAATGGAGTGGCAACAATCAAAGGATTGAAGGTGTTGTTTTCTCAGATGATTTTTGGTAGAAGCTATGGGATTACTATTGGAACGTGAGGAATTTTCAGAGAATCTTGACCCAGTTTCCACTAGAGCTCAATTCACTTTACATGGAGATCCAAAGCTTGATATTAACAAGAAAGATGGTACTGTTAGATTATCTCTTCCTAAGTTTTTTCCACAATGCACAATTTTTATCATTAATTATTTCACCTCTGAATGGTAATACTCATTTCTGCATGCTGTTCATTTCAAATTTTTGATTTATTTTAGGCATGATATTAGAACTATCAATGTTCCTAGTTTTGTATTTGGCATTTTGTCAAAACAAGCCATACTAGTACAAGAGGGTAGATGGAACTCTGTCTCCAATCATTGCCTAATTAAGTTGATAGTGGAAAAACCTTTAAAGGAACAGTCGAATATTTCCTAGGAGGAATTTCTATTGCAAGGGTTTAAGGAGCCTATCCCAAATCTAGTTGGGTGTAGAGTAGGTCAAAGGGTTAAAATTGCTAAGGAGATTAGAAAAATATTCATCAAAACTAGACAATGTTCTTCACCTAAGAATAAAAATGAAGCGAAGGGTAGAAGCCCTAATTCCTCTTCTTTAAGAGCAATTCATAAAGAGGAATTTGAAACTCCTATAGAGAATGTTGAAGCTGTCCCCATAGTAGAAATAGTTTCCCTAGAATGTAAGAATAAAATATTAACCCTAGTACTAGCTAGTAGGCTAAGGCACCTCCTACAACCAAGAGCACTCCCAGAAAAAGGAAATCCCTAGAAGAGGAGGAAGCTCCATTAAGAAGAAGTGCTAGGAAAAGAACCAAACTAACTAAGGAGATTCCAAATAAAGAACCTCAATTAATACAACATTTTGAGCCGAAGGAAGGGGAAAATGAAAAAATCCAACATAATGATAGAATGGGGTGTTCCCAATAAGCTCGAGAATCCAGAAGTCATTGCAATCATAGATGACTTTAGCACGAAGGAGTAGGCTTATGTGTTTCAAGGACCAACATCTGAGAATTTTTAGGAAGTGATGATTTTGATAGTTATATTAGGGAAATAGAAGAACCAACATTTTCTCCTATAGTAGAATCTCCTATGGAAGAGAGGGACCCCTATGAAGAAAATCTAGTTGTTGATATGGGTTTTATCAATAGGGTGGCTAAACAGATTTTGAATGAGGGATTAGAAACATTAGCTTCAATGGCTCAACAATTTTCTAAACCTAAGAAAGCTATGGTTATTTGGATGGATCCTTTAAAAAGGACAAATGCTAACAAGGGTAAGTCACCTATTTCTCAAGTAGTAGATAATTCTCACCATAATATAGTGGCTTAGTCTAAGCCAACCTCTTTGTTTAATGTTATTTTCCTACTGGTTAAGTAATTAAATTCTAAGAGGGAAGATTGGAAATGAAAAAAGAAAGAATTGACTAAAATCATAAATAGTCACTATTAGGAAACACTTGTTTAGGAGGAAAAGGTAGAACATTTAAGTGTAAATCTTGACAAAATTACATCCTTAATCCTTGACTTAATGGGTTATAGATCCTCATCACTTGTCTATGCTTTGTTTCTTAAGGAACAATTGTTGAACTACCAAATGATTTGCGTTATGCAAGATAGAATTCCCTCATTGCAAGAGCCTACCCAATTTTTCTGAGCTTTCCATAACTCTCTTATAGCCATCAAAAATCTGTTGTGTGAATTCTACCTCCACAATCTTGGAGTTCCAAATGACCAAGTTTGGAATACCTTGCTTTATGTTGGGGATATTCAACTTAGAGCCTTCATGTCCTAAATAGAAAATAAAATTATTTGGAATAGTTAGGTTGAAGTTTATATAAATTTGGAGTCAAACATTCCCCTATTCCTCAGGCCTAAAGCCAAGGATCCTCGAACTCTCTATTGTAGTTGGTTAAGAATAGCTCCCTCTAAATTAGGTAGTAAGATCATCTATCCAATAAGGCAAGAAGCATTCAATGCATATGAATAGATGATGAATACTGAACTACCTGAGGCTAGAAATTCCATACAATGGTGTTGGAACAATTTATCAGAGGAAATGAGAAAGTGAGAACCACATTCACCTCTCAATATTTCTATGGCAACCAAGCATGCTCCTTGGTACATTTCTTTGGGAAGAGAGAGAAAGTTCTTGTATTCCATTAACCTTTTAGCCTCCATTGTTACTATCCTCATTACTTGCAAATTCAAATAGACTGGACGATTTTACCATGCAAGAAGAAGAGGACAAGTGGAAGAATCATATGAAAACAAAGGGGTTCTACTAGAGTTTTGCAGAGGGAGGATTTGGATAGAGCATAGCTACTGACTACAACATGATAGCTAAGTTAAATAATTTATTTGCTGTGAGACCAGAAAATGGCTAAGCTAGGGGGAATGATAAGTCAAGTTTTTGAGATGTTTTTTTAATGATTTTTGATGTATAGACTTGAATATCTTATAGTTTTTATGGTTTTCTTTAAGAACATGATAAAATATTTTATATTTATAAGTTGTAACTATATGAATCTTTGATGCTTATGAAACTTAAAGACAAAACTAAATGTATATCTAGATTAATGAATGTTCTTGGTAAATTTGGTATATTTATTCTCTAAGTTTCAATGGGCAAACCTCTTTCAGTTGTGTGACAAGGATACATTTAAATAGGAATAACTTATTATGATCTATGCCTTAGATTCATGTTTTGGATTTTTTTTTGTGTTAACCTTTTTTAGGAAGAATAAATTAACAAGGAGTGCAGACTAAAAGATGAGTGGGTCCTTCAAGGCAGGTGACTATTTCAGAGTTCATTTATAATTCCACTACTTTGTTGTTGTTGATTTCATTCAAGACAGTTTAGTTGCCGAGTGTTCCTATATTTTTGAATCATTAAATGTGGTTTATCTTCTTGCATAAATGATGTTGTCGCTATTGAAGCTAAAAAAATTTATGCTATGTAATGGAAGACCTAGTTTGTAGGCATTTTGGTTTTCCTAGTTTCTTTTATATAAGTTGGAACTTCTATTTCTAGAGACAGTCAGATGTTTTACTTTGAGACATGTTTGAATGTTATGTATTCTATAATGTTACCATGTTTTATTGAGTAAATATATGACAATTATTTGCTTCAATTTCTAAGTTATAATTCATTCATACTTTTGTGGGGGCCCATGCAGAAGGTGAATCCATTGTTCATGCTTAGGTAGAGTTTAATTAAGTATCTTTCAAGTTGTTAAGTATTATTGCTCATGTAGTCTCTTGTAGTAGAACAATTGACTATATCTTGTAGCATAGGTTTATTTCTCAAGCATTGTTTACTTAATTTGTAAGTTTAGTTTCTATAATAAGCTTCCTATAGCAACTATTTTTACCTTAGTAGTGATGACTAGTGGGAAGAACTAAAACATAATCTTTGCAGTCACTATGTCAAGTTTACATTCCTAGATTGATATAGTAAATAAGTTTAGCATGGTATTCTAAGTAGAAACATGATGAAATTCAGCAAATGACTCATTGTTTAAGGATTTTTGATCCTTGTGTTACTAGGATATTGTTCTAACCAGTCAATAGTCTATGGTAGTCAATATATATGAATGTCCTTGAGTAGAAGGAGGATTGATTGGGCCTATAAAATCTAAACCCCATTGATCAAATGGAGCTTCAATTACCACTGTCATAAGAGGTAAGGTAACAAGTTAAGGTTCACCAGTAAACATCTTGGATTTCTCACAATTAGCAACCCACTTATATGCAGCTTTGAACATGCTAGGCCAATAATAACACTACCTCAAAATTTTAAATGTAGTGATAGTAGAAGAGAAGTGTCATCCACATGCCTCATTATGAAAATATGTCAACAACTTTACATGTTGGTCCTTATCCACATATCTCAAAAATGTTCCATCGATTGTTCTCTTCTACATCATCATGAATCACATACTTCAAGGCTTTTGTTTTTAGATCTCTTCTTTCCTTATTAGTCAATCCATAAGGAAATTTATCATATGTTAGAAAATGAGAAATGTTTGAGAACGAGGGATCCTAAAGACTTACCATAAAAAATTTTGGAGTATCTTCTTCTTTGAATTGTTGGTCCTCTACCAAACCTTTACAGAGTTCATTACCTCTTACAAGTTTGGTTGGATTAATTTCTATATCATATTCTTGAACGTTTGCTATCCAAACTCTCCTATTATTACAACCAACCTCTTGTTGTGTCAAAATACTTTTTATAGTAGGATCCAACACATATATCACCAAATGAGAATGTGACACATACAACCTAAAATTCTTAAGGGCTCTCACCACTGCATATGTATGTTTTTCCATCTGTGAGTATCTCAATTCTTGATTCTTTAGAGGTATACTCATGAAAGAAATTGGTGCTTGTTTTCTTTATTTGTTTTCTTGCATCAATATAGCTGACATAGTATGTTCTAAGGCATAACAATAAATGATGAATTCCTTAATGTAGTTAGGATGGACAATAACATGGGCTTTAGCAATGGTACCTTTGATATCTTCAAAATCCTTCTTTCCAATATCACTCCATTTGAAAGTCTTATTATCTTTCATCATATCAACTATACATTTAACTACCTCTAAGAAATCAGGTACAAATCTTCTTGGGAAGTTTACTTGGCCAAAGAAGGATATCACTCTAGTTTTGCTCAAGGGCAGATTTAATTGCTAAATGGATTTAACTCTATTTGGATCAATCTTCACTCCTTCTTGAGATACAATATGACCAAGCAATTTTCCTTCTATCACACAAAATATTGATTTCTTTGGATTTAGTGAGACAGTGCCATGATCTCTACATCTTTGTAGCACACTTTCTAGATCTTTGATATGATCTTTTCTCTTCTTGGAAAAGACTATCAAATCATCAAGATATATGAAAAAAAAAATTCTTTCGAGTCACCAAAGCCAAGTCCATGCCATGTTAAAAGGTTGCACCTGCATTGATTAATCCAAAAGGCATTCTATTGTATGCAATAGTACCCCATGCTATGGTAAATGTAGTTTTGAAATGATCCTCTGCATCTACTTGAATCTGATTGTATATTGAAAAATCATCTAACATGGACATCATTTCTACTCCTACAATGGTTTGCAATAGATGATCCATATTAGGAAGAGAAAAAAAATATGTTTTAGTGAGGCTTGATTTAGATTTCTAAAATCTACACAAATCATTATCTCTCCATTCTTCTTCCTCATTGGTACAATATTAGAAACCCAAGTAGATTGATGAATAGGATATATAATCCTAGCTTGATACATTTTATCAATCTCCTTGAAGATTGTCCCTTCAACTATAAGATTACAATTCCTATGTTTCTATCTGAATGGTGTTGCTTCTAGCTTAAGATGGATTTCATGTTTGAATTTCCCACCCATGAAATCTTATAGGTCTTCATAGCTCCAAGAAAATACATCTTGAAATTCAATGAGTAGTTTCCAAATTTCTACTGTCTCTTCTTGTGTGCAACACTTTCCTATATTTATCATTTTAGGACTAATTTCAATCCCTATATTGATTCCATCATACCCACCACTAACTTTCCCTTTTTCATCTCTTTCTCTCTTAATGTATGCATCATGCCTATCAAATAGCTTTTCTACAAAAATTAGATTAGGGGGAATCTTATCGCCTTTCAATTGAATCATATTAGGCTCTATTTTCTTTTTGTCATCTATCACTAGATCACCACTTGAATTAGTGCTTCCTTCAAAATACAAGTCTACAAAAGGTTCTTCCCCTTCAATGAATTGTTACATGTGTTTGTCATCTTCAAACACCTACCAAGACTCTTCATGATCAAGAACATTTGGTCTAAATAGAACTTCTACTTTATAGATTTGATCTTTAAAGTTAGGATGTGGTAAGAGTAATGATTCAGAGACTACCAAATAATTAGCTCTTGAATTGAATTCTCTTAATACTGATATAATTGAGAAAGCATCCAAACTCTTAATTTCATCCCACACTCTATTACAGTAATTTCTCAATTTGGAGTTCTTTACTACATATTGATTTCTGACTTGTCTTACCACCAATTTTACATCTCCTTGAGCCTTGAGTAACTTGACCTTCTTTTTTTTTCTATCATTATACTAGGGAGAAGGGCTTCATACTCTACAGTATTATTAGTATTCTTAAAAGGGTAAAAGTACAAACCTGTGTGACCTTTCAAGATGACTTATCAGAATGACCAAATTTTAATATTTCTATCCAAAAATCAATTTTTATCGAACATATGATGTAGATAAATTTATTCTACCTAAGTTATATATGCTCTCACACTTTTCCAACTAGAAATGTCTATTAAATGCATGTTTTATACTAGTTTGTATCAAAATACTAAAATAAAAATATTATTTTAGAAAAGTCAAGTTTCAAAAACTCTTACTATGTTTTATAATATTTTTCTAGCCAAATCAAAACACCATTTTATAGAGCTCAAAGTCAAGAATATTCTCATATACATTTTATAGTGTTTTAATTTGATATAGTATATTGTAATTAAAAAATTCTACAAGCACATATTTTAACCCTTGGAAAGATGTTGATTTTGAGAAAGAAAAAAATATTAAATCATATCATTTTTTTTTCAAATTATATGACGTTCTAGAGGAGAGAGTCCTCTTTTAGAATGTATAACTTTTCTTCTAGTTAGAATAGATTTATTTTTAAAAATGTGGTGGGACGTGAAAACTATCGATTTAGGTTGAGTTGAGATTAGAATCACTATAAAAGAGAAAATATAGGTCTAAAGTTAATTTTTATTTTTGAATGTTCTAGATATATGTGTTATCTATAACATAGTCTAAGTTAAAATGGAAATAAATTTATTTCCCTATAGTTTTGTGGTGGGAACTAAACCCCTAATTTTCAGTGTTTTTCAACAACAAATAAATTATCTATAAAAATTATGAAAATATATCATTTCTTATTCCAATTAATTATTAAAAATTATAATCCTAAGGTTCAACCATTTCTACACATTTCATTAGTTTACTTCATTTTCAAATTCTAGTTTTATGTCATTGAAGGTAAACAATTATACTTTTGTTAGCCTTTTCCTTTACAAAAGGTTGACACAAGTCTATATTTTTACTCGAAATATAATTTATATGCCAAGCAAGTCATCTCTCTACTAGGTGATTTCAACGCCATTCCTACACCTGAACCAACATTAGCACAACTACCATCAAATTCCAAAGTTCACATTTGATCATCTATAGTTTTCTCTTATTCTTCTTGAATATTTAGAGATTAGAATGTAATTACCAAACTACATTTTATGATATAAGATTTGAGATCTAGGATCATCTAATTCAAGACAATAAATTTTTCCTTTTCTTTTGGTTCTAGCTTCACCTTTCTATCTCCAATTTGGATAGTAGCACATGACCAATCTAGTTTTATCTCTCCACCTATGTCTTTACAAAAACTTCATCGTAGGAGAATTCCATAGCTTGTAGGGATGTTTGCCACTATGATTGTGTGTTTTAGTCTTTTTGAAAGATAGGCAGCTAGAGTAGCTTAAGAAAATTTTATTTTTCCAAGTAAGGGTACTTGTTTTGTATGCATTGAATAACATCTACCAAATGTTTTAGTCAGTGGAAGAACTAGAGCTTTAGCTACAGAGATAGGCATTACATTATCAAAAGCTCCTGAATCTATGATGCAATTACTCAATCTATTCCCATTGATTAATGAAGAAATATAGAAAGGATCTAGTTTTTGATTTGGATAAGTGGCTAAGACAAGGGGTTCTTCTTCTTGGAACAACTTGGGAAGTGCCAAATCTTCATCAATAAAAAAAGTTCCACCAGAACTGGCTTTACTATGATAATCAACATTAGCATTAATATTAACCTCTCCTCTATCTTTATTATTGCAATTCTCAACTAACCTTTTCAACCGATTAGTATTAGCTTTCAAGTAATCCAATGGAGATATCTAGATTCTTGTCTCTTCACAATATTTTATTATGTCAAAGGAATCAGATGACTTACCTTTGTGTTCCTTTTGTGAAGTTGAAGGTACCATACCAATGCCTTCATCAATTTTTTTGATGGTGCATTATTTTTGATAGGGACTGAATTGTTAGTCTAATTTATATTCTTCTAACCTCTAATCATTACTATCAACTAAGGTCCTTCTAGAGTTGCAAAGAAGTCATCTCCTTTCTCTAAATCTAATTCATACTCCAAGAAAAAATATTTAGAGTTTCCACAAGGAGCATGATCATCCTCACTTTCAAGATATTCAATTATTTTTTCTTTATTATCAACCATTTGCTTGTATCTAATCGTATCAGCACATGTATCTCCATCATGATCCACCCTTAAATTAAAGGCACACATATTTTTTCTTTTGGGAGGACCCTCAATTACTAACCTTTGTTGAATAGATAGTATTTGCAATGCTTTGCCTCCATTTGGATACCTAGAATCTTCTTGACGAGGTTGATGAAAAGAATGAGTAGGCCTATTGATTTGTTTCTTCAATGAAATGACTTCATTAGATTTTTTGAAGCATAGATTCTATGTTCTTTGAAGTATTAGTTATATTACCCATGGTCCTAGACTGAATTTTTCTTTTCCATTTACCAGAGGCTATCATGTCATCCTCCATCTCTATATCTAGTGTTTGAGTAGCTTGTAACTTTGCTACATCTGATCTTCTAATTTGATATCCCAAATCAAGAGGCATAGAGATAATGTAGAAGGTTTTCTTATTATTTTCTATTGGTACACTAGCAATTGGCATATTCTCCTGATAAGTTTATTGAATTTTTCATTAAAATCTCTCATAGAAATTGATTGCTCTTTCTTTATTTGTGCCAATTATAGTAATAATAGTTGTGCATCCTTTGTACTTTTTAAATCTTCTTCAAACCTTTGTTTCATACTATTCTAACCTATGATGCATCTTGCAGGTAAATCTTGGAACCAATCAATAGCATTATCTACAAGGGTATCCACAAACATTGTAACAACCACATCCTCATGTTGAGGGTTCACTACACCACATGCTTTATGGAAAGCACTTAGGTGTTGTTCTATAGAGATAGTACCATCACCATTAAATTTTGGAAAGATTTTCCTTGATGCTCTTAGAAAATCATTATTTGATGTTAGGACAAGAGGACCAATAGCATTTCCCCAAGGGACTGCCATAGCTACTGATATAATATTTTCATTTGCTTGAAAAGTAATAGAAACATGAAGTGCAGTACCAATTTACCAAAAGGCATCAAATATGGGAGGAATAGAATTACTAGCAATAGGAGGAGCAAAAGAATGACTTATCTTTATTCTATTAGGAACAATTGCAGGCAAGTACCCATCTTGGAGTTTAGCTATTGATTCTCTTGCATGTGTTCTTCCTTATCTACAAATTTCTTCTAGAATATGGAAGTTATCCTTTTTGAGTTCCTCATATATTGGGTCAATTCTTCCTCTTTCCTTGGCACTTCTGGTATACTTAGAATCTATGATGTATCAAATGTTTTAGAAAATGGTGTTTTGAGTTTACCTTAACCCTAGTGATTAAGGAAACTTTACCAGTCTTCAATTTTGAATTAGATTCCTTCTTTTTAGCAAGTTGAGGTTGTAAAACTAGTATTAGGTTCTTATGGAAAACACATGAATCCCACAAGACCTTTCTTTCAACTAAAAATGTATGTGAAATTTAGAGTGCAAACTAACATTAAGGAAAATTCTTTAGAACTTTCATTTGAATCCTCCCCAGTCGAGTCACAAAAAATTGTTGGGTGATAGTTTGTTCTCCTATTAGATTTAATAATCTTGAATCTTTGATACCCAATGTTTTGGAGAGACAAAAGGATGTTAACAACAAATGGGTTAGTGTATGTGTTATATCATTGCTCTCTAAATTACAAGGTACAACTCCCTTAAGACTTTCAATGATGTGCAATGCATATGTCTTTATTAGATAAGAAGTTTTGATAAAATTAGGCACTTAACTTGAGAGCAATAAATGATAACCAAATTGTTTGTAGACATAAACAATTTAGGAAAAATGGATTTGAATAACCTATCACACTCAATGAAATGACTATAGCAGATTATCTTGAGATTTTTGACTTTTACTCCTATCCGAAATGCGAATTTAGCCTATCTAAATTTGCCAAGAGGAATGGAAGAGGAAATACATATGAGGGAAAATAAAATTTCTTTGACTACTAGACATGAATGAAATGGAATTCAACAAGTTACTAATAGATTCATATACACCTATCCTTCAATTTTCAATGAAGTTATCTAACATGTTATAAAACTAGCAAGAGATGCAACAAAATCATACATGAAGAAATTAAATATAATTACAAGTATACTACAAATATCAAAGTGAAATGGAATCCACTTGATTGTCATAGGATCATATATCATATCCCTTCAAATCTCAATGAAAAACTAATCTAACAATGGGCAACAAAACATGACAAGAAAATGGGGTAAATGGAATTACAGACAGATTCACCATCAAGTTTACTGATCTTTGTATTGTTAGAAGAGATTTCATTTATACTTTTCTATCATCTCTTAGTTCTTGGCACAACAATAGTCACAAAATAGAAAGAAAATAAGAATAAAACATGGAAAATATCTTATTTGTAGTAAAGCAGGAATATGTGGCATCTTCTTCATCAATAATTCTGAATCTATCACACTTTTGGAAACACACGTTGATTGTTTGTCTTCATGTGACTTCGGGAAATGTTGTAAAAATATTCATTTCTTCTATATTGTTCCTTTGGTGGAAATTCTATATAATTTATATTCCATTGGTCACTGTCATTTTGAATTCTCATTATCGATCTCAAATCAACAATCATGATTAAAACATAATAGACTTCTTTATTTTTCCTTTTTGATCTCCTCCATGGGTCTCTCTATGTACATGTGTTAGTACTGTGTTTCCCTATATGATATAATTCATCAATTAGATTTCAAAGAGAGTCATACCACCTTTGACCAAGGTTCTTCCACCATTTTTGAAAATTTATCTGCTTCTCTTGCATTCTAAACTAGATCATCTACACTGACCTTCATGGATTTGTGCCATAATATGAATCCTTGTCTTCAACATGATTAAGAATAGAGAAATATGAATCATGAAGATATCCAAACATTCTTCTCATAAGAAGAACACATAACAAACCCTCCAAAACCTAATCACCTGGCCATTGGACTGATGCATTAGTCATATGATTTACCACATCAGGTTAGCTCAAAGGAATGATCAAAAGAAAGGCCATCCTATGGACAATCTAGACTCATACTCGAGACATTGACACTTGACTTGACTCAAAACCTTAGAGCAAAAATATATGAACTAAAGCTTGGGCAACAATCTTCTAGCTTTCTACAAAAATTAAAGTGTTAGAGTTGGCATACACAATTAGAATGAAAAAAATAAAATTTATAGGTCCACCATGGTTTTATACAAAGTGTATTTTAAATAGAATAAATTTAGAATTTGAATACATGATATAAGTTCATGATTTTTTTATTTTTTCTTCCAAAAATGAGTTTTCGTTTCTTGTGTTTAAAGAAAGGAAGAAGGTTGAGCTTTCTCTTTACCAAAAACACTTTAACAAATTTCTCAATATATTACACAATTTATCAATCAACAAAAACGTTGATCTTAACATCAATAAAAATACTTATGATTTCTTATTATACTTAATTTTCTTTTCTTTTCAATTTTATGTTTTTTTTTAAATGCCATATATTTTAGTTTATTAGTCTTAAATGTTAGTGGCACTATTATAATCATTTAAACATTCATTATTTATATTTCTAAATTATTGATATTAATGATTTTTTTTATTAAAAAAAAAAACAAGTCTTAAATGCATGAGCACTAGTGTAATTTAAGATGGCACAATTCTTTATAAAAAAAAATAAATAAATGACTTCTTTTTGTTTAGATGCAAAGACACAATGTAAACATCATTATAATAATTTTTATGGAGATCAAATTTGTTGGAGACATAAATTTGTCCCATTTCTTTTAGAAGTGCACTCAATAAGACTTGATCTCTAATGATCTTATTAAGAACATTTCAACTCCACCAAAAAACCAAAATCTCATAAATAACACTAAGAATTTTAAATTACTATCTTTATAAAATTAATTTCAAAAATAGATTTTACAAACTCTAAACACTTAAAATAGCATATTTTCCATCATAAAAACTAAACGAAACAAGAATAGTACAAATAAACATTTATATGAAGAATAAATCCTCTTATTCCTTATTATAAAGTAGAAGACACGGCCATGCATTTGTGGAAAAGAAAAACGGCAAAGTAGATAATAAACGGCAAGGGTTATATTATATAATATATGGATAGAAGATGCTCTTAGACCCTCTGCCTATATTCATGCTAATACAAACTCCAATGTGGAAACATATGACTTCCACAATGTCTTTATTCAGTTTGAGTTCAGGTGTGAGGTTTCTTGACGGTCAAGACGGGGCACTTGCAATTGCGTGTGCAGTACTCGCTCACACTGCCTGCAACAGCTCTGCACAAACCATTGCCATTCATCCAATTAATTTCAATGCAATGATATAAGCTACCGTGCTTATTCAAAATTCAAAACTATGCAATATAAATTTAACCTCTTCATTGCTCCATGGCCATGACTGCCAACAACTAAGATATCTATCTTAAGCTCGTTGACTGCCTCACATATTGCAAACTGTGCTTCTCCTGTCATCACCTTAACTTCAATGTTCACCTGCATGGACAATGCTCTCAGGAAATTATCATGAACCTTAAAGTAAGTTTTAAATATTTATATAGATGTTTATTTACATTATATAATTTTAATATTCAAAGCCTATGTGAAATATTTTAAATTGAGATTCACAATTAAAGAAACTATTAAACTTCAAAGCTACGAGATGTCTCTGAGGTGTGCTCCAATTTTCAGGAGTGGATTAAATAAGTCAAGGAATGTGTCTTTACATAATACTGGATCAGGCAAACTATCACTTTTAAACATCACATTAAGAAATTTAAGCTTGAGAAAAAAAAATCAGCTTTGACTACTTAATACTTTAAACTTAGAAATGAAGTATTAGTTTGTGTTGCTTAAGCCACATCATGAATTCTTTATAACTCATCTGAAATCACACTAATAAATGATACTACTAAGAAAAAGTAGAATTTCATATCTGCCATATGAACAAATAAAGCTAATGTGTTTTGTCATGATCTCTCTAAACAAATAAAAACTTAAAATACACACGGTTTGAGCAAGAATAAGATAATTGTCATAAATAGAGGCTGCTACTATTCTAAATGAAGTATGTAAACAAACAGATAGACAATACATGGCTCATCTGAAATCAGACAACTATATAATCCTACTAAAAAGAAGCTAGCAGAATGTAAGACGACCAATTTAAGTAACTCAAAGCTAGTATGATTTCCCATAAACTATTTAAATTAATCAGAACTTAAAAAATATACTGTTGAACTCAAAATATGCCAATTATGTTAGGAACGTCTTTGAAGATAACAAAAATAAAAACCTACATTCCGTTTCCCACAGATCTCTCTTGCGTGGGTTAATACTCTCTCCGTGATAAGATTTTCATTTCTTTCAGCTATGTCCATCACATGATGTCCGGCAGACGTAGCCCCTGTAAAAGCATAAGAGATTAAAAACTAAAATCATAAAATTTCTACATTCTTTAATTAAAAAATTAATAACTTCCTAAATTTTCTACTGCTTCAGATGAAACTTAATGATCTATCGTAAAGAAATAAAAGAGAGAAATGTATTCAACTTCAAAGACATAAAAATAGAAAAAGGTTTAAATTAGATTAAATTTTATAGTAATCCAGATGAAACTTCATGGTGCATCATGAAGAGAAATGTTAAAATAAACTATATTGACGAGAATGTTACCATGGCCTGCTAATGCAATTTTGGAAGCGGGTGGGGCCTGTGCATGCATAACAATAATCTGTTCGTTGTCTTGTTGATTGAGGACATTGTCCAGAGCCCACTGCAGTGCATACATGCTTTCCTCGCTCTCATTCACAGCAACCATGATTCTCCTTCCTACTCTCTCACTCCCTGCCATTGATCACCTCCAACGAGTTTGAATCTGAATCTCACTAAACAATTAAATAGAACGTACCTGATGATTAGAGCAGACCCATATGGCCTTATTTTATACTGTTTTTTCCCTCTGGAATCTCGTACGGTGCAACCTTTACACGATTTATTCTCGTCGAACATTTTCAATAAAACAGAAACAAACATCATTTGGGAATTTAGGTATCCTACAACGACCCTTTATTGAAAATATAGGCTTCGAATACCCAACTTTAATTGTGTGGCTGCTAGGGAAGACATATGGGTGATAGTTATCTCATAGATATTATCTCTAATTATTTCTTAGAATAGTTTAAAAAATGAAAACACATGTACTAATAGTCGATCACACATGTGCTAATAATTGATCATAGCTTTTTTTGTTGGTGATCAATTTGTACACCACTATTGGAATATTTCATATACACTATTGGGACATTCAACCACTAGTAGAGGTGTATTTTGAGTCTGGGACTACTAATTCATGAACATAGCAAGTATCAGGTGAGTTTTTTGGAATGAAACTTTTTGACCACTTTGCTCTCAATGATCCCTATGTAGCGATCCATGAATACCCAAAAGTCAAAACCTTAGCTTTAAGGTCTTCACTGCCTATGGAGGTACACCAATCAAAAGAGCAAAATTTGACTTAGATTTAGGAGTTCTAGGTGTGCGAAGTTAGCCTAAGCAATCTTTTCTCCTAAAGAATTAGTGTTTGCATGTGTTTTACTTAGTAATATGTATACTAAATATTTAGTTGAGTGGATACTATTATTAGTATGTTGTTTGGGTTGGAATCATAATAGAATAGGTGATCTATTTCATGTTTAACATGTGTGAACATCATCTAGCTGTAACAAGTGATGGGTTGTTGTGAGCTATTATTATTCAGGAAATATTTTTCAATGAGTTTGACTAAAACATTACATAGTTGAACTTTGATAGCAATATCATAACTTGACTTGCTGCAAAATATATCTCTTACTTGTCAAATATTTGGTTGTTAAAAATGGTTTCAATATTATGTTATTACAGATTTATAATAGTTTATACATTGATTACTTTCAAAAGTAAAATACAAGTCATTGACCAAAATTCAGTTTTAAAGACACATTCGAAACAGGTTCAATCCATTCGTAAATTTGAACAACTCATTTAGATATAATGTAAAAAGTTAGTGAAATTATATTAAAAGATAAATAACTTATCCACCATGAACATAATATGGTACTCTGAGACCCAATAACAGTTCATTATTAACTTAATCTGCTCCTCTCTACACTTCCTAAGTTGCTTTTGTTATACTTAGATCAATGCCAATCACTTCAATTATGGACTAGACTATAACATCTGTTAACCGTTTACTGTTCAAAGAAAGTAAGGAATGGTATGTGGCTGATTGGGGACCATTATATAGAATTTTTTCCTTTTCTTGATATGAAGATAACCACCCGCCCTTTATCATATCAGAATATGGTGATATTTTATCATTTGTAGGTACGTGGGCATCACTTATATACCAACATGTCTAAAACCTGGGGCTATAAGGCTCTGGTCTTTTCAGATATTTTGTGATATAGATAAGATAGAATAACAAGTTGGAATATTTGGTGCGTTGTCTTGTCTTTACTTTTAGATGGGAATAGTTATGTCAATCACAAAAAGTAATGCGTAAATACTCCTTCATTTGGCTTTACTGAATTTGCTTTATACGAATCACAATAGCTGTCATTAGCTTTAGTAGGTGAGGTCTCTTTTGTTTCAAACGTGTACATCTACATCTTTGTCCTCCCCACCATATTTTTGGTTCGTTTTCATCTTATTGTTAAAATTTGTAAAGATAAATCTTGAAATTAGAGTTTTGATCTATGACACTGAATATATTGCATGAAATGACAGAAAGGTCTGGGAGACTGAATATATTAAATGACACGATGAAAAGGTACAATTTTTTTTCGGCAATAACATGAGTTCAAGATTCAATCAGATGTGGCAGAGGCTATTCTTGAGTTGATTTTTTTGACAATTCATTCATGCTTGAAAAACTAATATAGATTTACAGAACAGAAGCATAATGAACTGAGCCAGGGAAAGCATGTCACATGTTTGGCAAAATTTCCATCGAGGAAGATATGCCATGATACAAGGCCTCCACCGACACATTCCACTAGGAAATCTCTGCGGTGTACGGAGTCATTAGAGCCTAAAATGTATTTGTTTTATTTTATCGATTCAATGTATGATCAGCATGTGGAATTATGACAAGGTAAAGGTTGTGGGAATAGAAATATGGGAATAAGAATTTTTTCTTTTTTTAAACAAAGTGATAAGGCTTAGATTTATAATAATATAAAAGAGTTTATACATCATTCTGATAATATTAAGAAACTATAAATATTAGTAAAGCACGTGGTTCTAAAATTCATAGCTTGCTAGGAGGATAAACGAAAATGACAAACCCCCATAACATACAGTGGGGTTACCAAATAAGACCAAAAAATATACAGCTCATACTGCTGATAATCAGCTAAGAAAAACATAGCTCATGAAGACCAAAAAGTTCAGACTCCATAATATCCAGCTATTGATCCATGGCATCTTGGAGTTGAGGAAGAATTAAATGGCCATGACCATAGGAAGCAAAGTCACGACAGTAGTGATGACCACATAGACAATGAGAAGAGGGTGCCCCAATAAGGGGGCGAGCTTTGACCATTGAAGCCCCCTACACAAATCACTACAGTTATAACAGTAACATTAGAAAGAAGCAAGTATGATTTTCAATTAGCAACATCAACAACACCCAGTCATCATTTAGAGGCATTTAATTTATATTGCCCAAGTGTGTTTGAAATGTCCTAAAATTCTGCTAAATTTGGTAAGCCCTCAAAGAGCCAAAGATCACAGGCCATCACATGCCAAGTTGGAAAACAAGATAGCCAATGCATTGCCCTCCTTATATGCATGACAAATGTGTAGATTTTCAAATCTATGCAGCATTGACCACACATGCCAAAGCATACACAATATCTTCCTATTTGAAGGGACCCTAGTAGTGGTAGCATGGATAATAATCAAAGAGTCACCTTTGATAATTAGATGAGAAAAGCCTTGTTGGATGGAAGCACTAAGACCCAATAGCAGTGCCATAGCTTCTGCTTGGTTTTTTGTAGAATTTGGTAATGGAATTGAAGACCCCAATAGTAATGTTCTTGAATGATCTCATAATGCAAAAGTAGCACCAAAGACTTTGGGTTTTCCACGAGAGGCCCCATCAAAATCTAGTTTTACAAATGAGGGATGAAGAGGATGCCAACAAATCTCTTTTCTACTAATTCTTGATTTGGGATTCTGTGGCAGAGTGTGGTGAAGGGATCTTGATATTGCTCTAGTTCTTAATTAGATGTGCATCCCACATCGAGAATTTGAAGGATATCAAAAGTGATTTTAGGATTTGAACATTTAGAACTTTTGTGATATGGTATTCCAATTTGATTAAGAATGGGTTAAGATTTGTTTCTTTATGCCTAAAAATTCCGGAATTACATTCCCATCATAGTGCCCAAACAACTGAGGTTGGGATAATGATCCAAATAGCTCCACACATAGACGACTGACACAACAATAGCCAAGATTAAAATATATTCCAAAGTGTCTTTGGGAGAGAGAGTCTAAGGTTGATTTTAGCAACCATATGGGTCCAACAGGCATATGCAAAATTGCAATGGAGAAATAGATGGTCAACATTTTCAATATTGTCTTTGCATAGGACACATAGAAAGGGATTGGAAATGTTAAGCCAAGAAAGGCGGTCACTAGTAAGAGCATGTTTCTTCAATGCAAGCCACGAGGAACAACCAACCTTAGGGGAAATTGCATTATTCCAATAGAGCATATATGACCTTTGAGATGACAAGCTATGTTAGATTAGTGATAATGCTTCATAGCCCTTCTTAATTGTGTAATTCCCTATGCTAAAAGGGGTCCATATGATTTCATCTTTATTTCCATGAGATATAAAAAAATCTCTATTATGTAAAATGTCCTCAATGGCTCATTGATGAGCAAGAGGAATTGGAAGGGAGGAAAAAATTTTCCAGATTGCCTTGTGAGACCCAAATTCCACTGCCTTAATATAATTAATAAGTTTACCCTCTCAAATATGTGTGACCAAATCCATAATGTACCTAAAGTCAACAATAAAAACCAATGGAGGGTGACTGGCCCAAGAATCCAACTAGAAGTTATCCTCTTCGCTGTTATGAACATCCCAAGTGATATACAATGTGATAATATCCCTTGATTGAACTAGGAAGTTCCACATGACTGATCTAGAAAGCGAGTTTGAAAATTGTAAATATTCTTGATTTATTGGAGGAATCTAGGTATTTGGCCTGCAATATTTTGACCCAAATTGTTGAAGGATAAGCATACATTCACGATACTAGCTTTGCACCAAAAGCATGGCTTATTAATATGCAAGTCATGAAGGCCCACACCACCTTCCATCTTACCAAAAGTCATATTTTTCAATGAAACAAAAGAACCTCTTTTTTTTTATCAGTCATGTTGTCCCTCGAAATGAAGTTGGATATGATTTTCTCTAGCTATTTAATAACTACAACAAGGGATTTAAGAACTATCAATAGGTAATTTGGAATTGTGGCCAAATAGGTTTTAACTAGGAACAATCTTCCTGGAAGAGTTAGCCACCTAGGTTTCCACGAGGAGGTTTTAAATTTAAGTCTTTGAATAATGGGATCCCAATTATTGACCTTGTTAGCACCCATGAAAAATGGAATCCCCAAATATGAGCTTGGCAAAGAGGCTTCATTGAATCCCAATAGAGAAATAATGATTTTCTTAAGAGAATCCTTAACATGGAAGACAAATACTAAGGACTTGTTGCTATTAATTATTTTTCCAAAAACCAACTTGTACCTATGTAGAACATTTTTAATCTGCATGATTTCTAAAATAGTGGCCAGTCCATATAAAAGTGTGTCATCTATAAAGAGGGAATGAGTGAGAGAAATAGAGGTATATGGAATATGAATGCCAATCCAATTGCCATTTTCATGAGCTGCTAATGTAGATTTTCTTAGAGCCTTAGCTATTAGGATAGAAAGAAAAGGGGACAAGGGGCCACCTTGTCTCACACATTGTGTGCTGTTAAATAAACCCACATAATGGCCATTGATAAGAATTGAAGAGAAAACCCATTTTATACAAGACATAATTGATTGACAACATCTATAGGAGAAACCAAAGGCCATTAGAACCTACTCAAGAAATTGCCAATTAAGCCTATCATAGGCTTTCATCATGTCTAAATTCACTATACATGCACCAAAATCTCGAGGTGCTACTAAAGGCCACCCACCATGATCATAACATCCCACCATGCTTTGTAGTCTAGACTCTAGGCTAGATGTGCGCCCATATAGTGGGCCCTCCCTTGGCCATATGAGCCCTAGAAAAACACTACAATGTCGATGTTTCCACCTGCTCTAAGACTCAAACCTAGGTGAAGGCTCTGATGCCACATGGTACAAACCATTGCACCAAAACCCTAAGGTGTTAGTGAAGGCTTCCCACTAGGATCATAACAATCAGCCCCTAGTCCATGAATGAGTGAGATTGAGCAATTTTTGGTATAAGCACAATGTTGGTAGCATTGAAGTGGCTTAACATTGCACCATTCTTTATGGATTCCTCCATAGCAAGTAATAGATCAAAACTAATGGTATCCCAAGCATTTTGGAAAAAGATATCTATAAATCTATTAGGACCAGGGGCTTTGTTCAGAAGGAGTGAGAAAACAACATCCTTGATTTTAGCTAAAGAGAGGTTTCATTAGATTATCATTGTCTTGTTGGCTAACCAAGGGTGGAATAGACTATAGTACCTTGAAGATTTCTTGATTTTCTAAAGTTGAAGTTTGAGAATTAGGAGCCAAGAGATCTAAGAAAAATAAGAGACCTTCATGGTTGATTTCTTTAGCTTTAGTCAATAGTCCACATAAGGCTAAGTGATTAATAGAAAATATGGTATTATTATCTTTTTACTATTTTAGCTACATTGTGAAAGAAAGATGTATTCTGATCCCCTCCCCCCTCCTTTCAGCCAAGTCTCCCTTGACTTTGGTTGCCAATAGATTTCTTCCTTTTTTCATAATTCTTCCCATTCTTGTTGTAGCATTTTTTGTCATTCATATTGCTGAGAGGAAAGGCCATATTGAATAACATGCTCATGGATCTATGTTAATTCCTTTTCCACTTGGGCTTTCTATTGAAAGATATTTTTAAACAAATATTTATTCCATAGTAGAACGTGTTTTTTAATATGTTGAATTTTAATTTTGAGTTGATACATATGGGTGCCTGGAACAAAGAGGGAAGTTGTCCACCATTGCCTGATTAAATGAAGAAAATGTGGGTGTCTTAACCACATTTTTTCAAATTCAGAGGATGATCCTTTCTTTCCATTAGGAGCCTTCTCATAAATTCGTAATAAGATTGGGTAATGATCTGAGCATAGAAAAAGTAGGATTTGAGTTTGAAATTGTGTGGTGGAAGTAGTCCAACAAATTGAAATAAGGAATTGATCTAAGGGCTTAGCTATCTGATGGAAATATTTCCTCTTGTTTGTCCATGTAAATTTTCCATTAGTGTGTTGAATATCAATTATTGCATTATCTTGCATAAAGAAGTTGAAATCAGCCATGAATACTTGAGGGGGAGAAATCCCTCATTGTTTCTCTTGAGAGGATGGAATGGCATTAAAATCGGACCCTGAAAGTACAAATACAAATGTGGAGGCGCTAAAGATAGAGTGTTAAAGGAATCCACAATTTAGCTTTAGCTTCAGTCAATGAAGTGTTGTAGAAATTAAAAATCATGAAGTGGAGATCAAAATATGAAACTTTAACCAACTGCTAGTGGAAATGAGAACAAACATGATCTATAAAAATTACCTTAGGATTCCAAAGAATCACTAAACCTCCCAAGGCGCCATGGGCTGAAGCTAATAAGAATTCCCATTTTTTCCACATGGAAAATATTTCAATAGAGAGAGGGTGAGATAGATTTATTTCCTAGGATAATATAGTATCTGCACCACTTGCATCAAGTAGTCTTTTGATGCAAGCCCATTTTTCCAAGGCGTTAATGCCTCTAACATTCCAAGATATTATCCTCATAGACCTCAAGGAGTGCATTTTTGCACTCCTCATGTGTTTATTGATGAAGAGTATAGTAGGTTCCTTTTCACTCAATTGATCTAATAGGATAAACTTTTCCAAAGACTTCTACTTCCTCTTATGCATATCTAGAGTAGTGTTGAATCCTTGGGCTTTGGGAAGAGAATACTTATCAATCTTCTTTTCCCTTCCCCTCAGTTTTAGTGATGGAGTAGAGAAGGGGGTTTGTGCCAAGGAGAGAGAACTGGAGAAATTAAAAGTGGATCTGTGAGATGTTTCAAATTGCTCTTGTAAATGACAAAGGGGAATAATAGAGCTTGGGGAAATGGGTGGAGAAGCCCGAATAAGGAGGCTATCATCATGTTGATAATGCATATGGGACAAGGTAGCACATTCATTTCCTAAAAATAACTTTGGTTAGGAAGGGGAAACATCTATCTCTTTAATAGATACCAAAGGTATGCTTGAATCATCTAGTGTAGCATTGTGGATTCCTCAAAAAATTGGAAAAGGATTTGACACCATGGCCTCTTCAATAGGTGGAAAAAGAGATTAGGATAAAATTGAAGGACTAATGGAATTTGAAATGTGTATATTGGGATAGAGTCAAAAGGAATCTTTATATTTGAGAATATCAAACTAGAAGGACATACATTCTTGCTTGGAAAAAAGTAAAATTTGCAAGCTATTATTACTAAAGGTTTAGCCTGGTAGAAGTGAGACTCGTAAGAAATTGTTAAGAGGGGTTTGGGGAAGTGGTATTGATGTTTGAGTGTAAGGTACAAGAGCATTTTTAGAGAAAAACCCATGGCAATGATGCTATAGTTGAAGAGGGAAATGACATGAATGACAAGTGTTTGATGGAGACTCTGTTGGTTCCCAAAACCACAAATTGGAATCCTATGAGCCTTGCCTACTCGATGTTGGGATATCTAACTGCTTAAGGTTAACTTGATAGGATTGAACGATGTGATCCAAATCCCCTATGCTTCTAGCTCTGCAAAACCAAGGCGGGTGTACCTAATCCTAGACAAAAACCTTAAATCCAAGATGCCTATAGAAAATTGATTAGAATGTGAATATAATAAAAGCTTTCAAAATGGAAAGAATTATAGAAAGCTTCTAACCAGTAAATTATGAACTGATAACAAAAGTAAATGATTATATAAATGTGATAATGTTTTAAATGAAGAATACTAATAGATTAATGTAGTGAATGAATATATTAATTCCTCAAAGGAAAGAAATGAAAAAATTGCTAGCATATGAATTATGAATCAAGAGCAATATAAAGACCAATGCTTAATTAAATAGGCAATCAAAGTCAATATTATAAGTTGAAACATACAACTTTATAAAGTTCAATGTATTTAAACTACTAGTATAGATATCTTAAATAAACCTATCTAAAGAAATGCCGATAGATATCCACTACGAAATAATTTTAATTTGCTTTATTACATCTAAAATTATTTATATTTCCTTTATCTCCATTTATTTTATCTTTTACTAATTTAAGTTTCTTATTTTAATTTCTTAAAAATGGATGATTTTTATCTCCAAATATTATAATTTAAATGAATATTTTATTTAGTATTTATTAAATTATTTTTATTAGAATATTCTTTTTATAATAATATTCAAACTTTTGACGTGTACAGGGTTGTCAAATTTAAGCAAAAAGAATAAAAGTTAACATTAACATTCTCACACCATCCCACTCCCCATTCTACCATTATTGAATGCCTATAGGCATTAATAAACAATTTTAACAATTCAGATGCAATGGATCAATTATATAAACACAATTTTAAAGAAGCCTAAGATGCACTTTAACTCCTACGGAGACAAACTAGACATAAACATGGAAACAATTAAATATTTCACAATTTCTATGTTTGTTAAGTTTAAAATGCAATAATGACCCAATCCACTTATCTAAATTTTAAAATATTCATAGAAGATAAACAAAATATTTATAAATGACACAACTTAATAACAATTTAAAACTCCAAAATTTAAAATAAATAATTATGCCAAAAATAAAATCATAGTAAAGACACTCCTTATAGATGATCTATCTACTACATTTCAATTCCGCAATTGCACATAAATTTGGTTGATAATTCAATCCACGGGCTTTGTTCAATGATCCATTTCTTTGCCAATCAGATAATGTAATACATCATAAGTGCATCATAATATATAAATTTTTAAAATATCAATATGAATTTATAAATTGTCTTTTTCTTGATTTTACATATCATGTTTATAATAGATCGAAAGGCATTTCCAATCATCACACCCTTTCTTGACAAATAACCAAAAGCTTAATATAATCTCAATTTAATATGATGGGCAATTTTATAACTTTAAGTATAATTTTCCTAGGTAGTGGCCTAAATGGTTTGAATAATTTGCACCACATGTGAGAATCTTCTACTCCATTTTTAGGAAAATCCTTCCTCCTTTGTGTATTTAGAATCATTGGGCTCCATACCTGTTAGAGCTTCTCCTTCCAACATGTAATTTTGGACGCTTTAAACATATGTTGGGAGTACGAACATTGCAAACCCTAGATGATCCATGTGAGGCACTCAGGTTTGGTATGCATTCAAACACTAACAAGAAGCTTTCCATAAATGAGCTTTACTTTAGACCTATCTTCATTCGATCCATATCTCAGTCAGGCTTGTACTGTCCTTGAACTCCAGCCAAGACTATTAAATGAAATTTCTATAGTGGAATGCATAGAAACTTGGACCCTTGGATCTCTCTATTAATCACTGGGCTTACAACCTTTCACACTTGTTTCCTAATGTCTTTGATTCAAAACTTTTTGCTTCCATGGTGATTCTTCATTCCTACAACAACACATAACAACATTAGATATCAACGATTAAAAATGTCCTTGGCTCTGGTGATTCTATAAGATAAAGCCACTCGATTCTCTATCATCATGGATGAGAGACAATTCATAAATGCATGGAACACAAAAAACTTAAATGCGTGGAACACCAAATACTTCAGGAAAAACATTTTAAGTATATGTAAGAGGCTCATGTCATGTAAAATCCACTACTCAGGCATATATAACACCTTTGGAAATGTCTCTCTTCCTACATGGCTCTTTGCTCACCATGGAGTATTCAAAAGGTGAGTTTGAAAGACTGATGTCTCACTATTTTTTGCCATAGATGAGAACTCTTCTCCTAATGCAAAACATTTGTTTTGGTATCTGCACATCAAGGCATATTTTCTAGTTCTTTGTAATGTGTTCATAGGACTTGAGTTTGTACATATTAAGGACTCCCAACATTACTATTACTCATTCCCTAGTGTATATATGTGATGCTACTTCAATATACTCATAGTGTAGCTATTCGCATCAATGCATAACATCATTGGTTCCTTCAATAATATTTTTGTATTACTACCTCTCCATTGTTCTCTTGATATAAACTTCAAGTTACTTTGCATGATTTTATTACATGAATGAGAACTGAACAAAGACATCAAGCCCAGGTATATTGAATGGACAATATGTGTAATTATCTTAGATATTAGTAATATTATCCTCTATCCAACAAGTTTTGTATGTGAACTTAAATTTCTAAATCCCTTCTTGCTCCATATTTCATATTTACTCACTCTTCAAGATCAAAAATGGAGACTAGAATTTTGGGCTCCATTAGTGGCTCTTGCTCAGGGAAATATCCCCCTTGCAGGCATATTGATAATTCTAGCTATCTCTACAGGAGCAAACTGAACATCCATGCTTAACAAGGTGTATGGTGAAATTGGGTGACCCTAGGCCCCCCAAAATGAACACTAATCCTTTCCTCTGTCGATCACCCAATTTTGATCTCGTAACACTTTGAACCTTGCTGAAGTAGATGTATCATGTTGCCTCCTAGTAAAATCTAATCCACTAGAAAATAGAAAAAACAATCATCAAATGACATGTACATCTCTTGTTCAAGATTAAGATTTACATTCACCTTACCAATAGTATCATTTGAGAACAAATAAATTTCATCATCATTTAATCCAAAAAATTGATCTTTGGCTTTATTTGTTTGATTAGTATATAGAGAAGAAAAATCCTCAAAATAATTGTGATGAGAACTTAAAAACATTTCCCTAAGAATCTTCTTAATAAATATAATCATAGAGTATTCAGGGATACTTAACTTGGTATGCTGCTCATAATTCATACCTGTAACAAATGCATCATCCATTTTGGGCAATTCTTATACAATCTTTGGTGTCTAACTCTTGTTTAGTCTTTGATAAATCTCTGGGTATACTGTGTTGCTCACCATATATAAAATCCTGTAAGTCACACTCTTGATTAGTCACACAAACATCCAGATTAATTTTTTCTACACAACTTTTTTGATCTCCATACAGTAGATGTTGTTCCTCGTAACAAAAAGATTTTGAATACTGCTCACAATTAGCAACTACTGCTCCTTTTTTATCAAAAATATGATCAATCGAGATATTTGAAATTTTTTCAAGACTAACTCCCAACATGTTGTCCTTATTATATGCATTTGATTCCATCTCATCTTCACATTTTAAATGCAAAGATTGATCATAAAAGGGATTGGAAAATGGCTCTTCCTCTGAATATGTTTCTCCACATATGCTATGATTTTCATTATTTTCAAAATCATCCTTAAGCATGTTATCATAGTGCTAATATATTTGATATAAAAAATCTTCTTCAAGCAATGGACTAAACATAGAATGCTCATGCATATCTCCATGAGATCCTTCATCTGACAATTTCTCATGTTGTTCTATTTCACTTTCACAAAATATTATGTCCAGATTCTCTATTGTTTCAATGAATAAAAAATCTGACATGATGTTGATGTTCTTGGATGCCTTTTCTTCTTCTTCATGTATGTTTATAGTTTCTTCAAAATCTAGAAATGTATAAGGGCTATATTCTTCATTCTCTTCTACTAGTCCATCATATATGGGATTTGAAAACTCTTTGAAATTGTCTCCAAATATATCTCTTTCTATACCTAAACCATAATGCACATCTTGAACTAACATTTCTTCCTTTTGAGAAATGTATGCCTCTTTTGGTTCATTGTTTTCCTTCTCATGAAAGTGATATAGATTTGTAGGGACAAACATATTTTCTTGTTCATTAAATGTTTCATAGGACATATAAATTTTCTTATCCTTGATCTGATTTTCTTTATGTACGGGAAGAAAAAATTGATCACCCTTTTCAACATACTTTTGATATTCTATGTCTAACAAGGTCAAAATCTCATCCACACTGAGAGAATCCTCTTCATCATTTCCATTTTTTTCACAATCTAATTCCTTACCAGTCTCATCATGATCAGATTCTTCTTTGATGTCTTCTGCATTTGAATTTGAAATGTCATTATGTTCTTATATTACTTTAATATATTTTGTGTCATCTTTAATAGCTTGATCCCATATCTAAATAAGAAGCTCCATGTTAGGCTCCTTTGGTAAGATTCTCAACTTGAATTTTTCTTTTAAGAAATTCCTTGTAAGGATGCTTAAAGTTTGATGGAATCTCATGATAAGTGTTCATCATCCTAAAAAATAAATGTGCTGAAGTCTTGCCCTCATATCTTTCTGACTAAAAAAGGTACCAAGTAGAGACATGTTGAGCTCTTCATCTATGTTGCAGCTTTGATTTTCATCTTGTTCATAACACATCTCTTCTTCATGGTTTGCATCATCAAATTCAGATAGGAACCATCCTTCAAATTCTTTCCAAGAAATTGATACACTGTGTGGGTAATGATTTGTATGCTTGCCTCCCATTGTTATTTAATGTTCGAGAAAACAACTTCATCACTTGATCTTCCGCACAAATATCATAATCTTCTATAAATGTATAGAATGCATCCAATTGTTGAATTTCCAATTCATTACATTCTCCATGGAACTTTGGTACTAGTTCTGAAAGCTTTGGAGATAACTTGCTAGGTTCATAATCAAACTTGCTGAAATCCAATGACTTGATGCCATCTAGAATAAAATGCTTTCTCTAAAATAATCGATGCATTTGAAAAATTCTATAGAACTTCCTTTTGAGTCTTCTCCCTTAGCAAAGTCACTAATGATTTAGGCACTTCCTTTGTTAAAGTACCAATCAAAATAGAATAGAGTCACCACCTCCAAATGGAGGAAATCAATAATCTTCAAGAATCTGAGTTCTTCCTTCTAGTAGAGTATAGCTCACCAAAGATTGAATTTGTTGAAAAAGCTTAAAGAAAAATATAGAATGCTTCTACAAAATCAAATCTTTATAAAGCAATTTAAGATTTATAAAATAATTTCGAGAGATCAAAATCTTCAAGGAAATTAAATGCACTATAAAAAAATGTATCAATTTAGGATCTCTAATATATCAAAATGTTTCAACAAATTAAATAGAACTTAACTCTTACTGATCTTAAAATCAAAAACTCTTAGGGTTTGTCTTGCAACTCTCCCCAGTAGAGTCACCAATTTGTTGGTCCCAAAAACTGTAGATTGGAATCCTATGAGCCTTGCCCACTCGATGTTGGGATATCCAACTGGGTAAGTCCAACTTGATGGGATTTATTGATGCGATCCAAATCCCTTGCGCTTCTAGCTCTACAAAACCAAGGTGGGTGTACCTGATCCTAGACAACAAACTTAAATCCAAGATGCCTATAGCAGATTGATTAGAATGCAACTATAATGAAAGCTTTCAAAATGACAAGAAATATAGAGAGCTTCTAACTCATAAATTATGAACTAAGAACAAAAGTAAATGAATATATAAATGTGATAATGTTTTAAATAAAGAATACTTATACATTAATGCAACAAATGAATATATTAATTCCTCAAAGGAAAGAAATGAAAAAATTTCCATCATATGAATTATGAATCAAGAGCAATATTAAGACTAGTGCTTAATTAAGTGGGCAATCAAATTCAATATTATAAGTTAAAACGTACAACTTTATAAAGTTCAATGTATTTAAACTATAAACAATTTTAACAATTCAGATGCTATGGATTCAATGCAAGCTATTATTACTAAGGGTTCACCCTGGTAGACGTGAGACTTGTAAGAAATTGTTAAGAGATGTTTGGGGAAGTGGTATTGATGTTTGAGTGTAAGGTACAAGAGCATTTTTAGAGAAAAACCCATGGCAATGATGCTATAGTTGAAGAGAGAAATGACATGAATGACAAGTGTTTGATGGAGACTCGGTTGGTTCCCAAAAGCACAAATTGGAATCCTATTAGCCTTGCCTAATCAATGTTGGGATATCTAACTACTTAAGGTTAACTTGATGGGATTAAACGATGCGATCCAAATCCCCTGCGCTTCTAGCTCTGCAAAACCAAGGCGAGTGTACCTAATCCTGGACAACAACCTTAAATCCAAAATGCCTATAGAAAATTGATTAGAATGCAAATATAATAAAAGCTTTCAAAATGGCAAGAATTATAGAAAGCTTCTAACCCGTAAATTATGAGCTGATAACAAAAGTAAATGATTATATAAATGTGATAATGTTTTAAATGAAGAATACTAATAGATTAATGTAGTGAATGAATATATTAATTCCTCAAAGGTAAGAAATGAAAAAATTGCTAGGATATGAATTATGAATCAAGAGCAATATAAAGACCAATGCTTAATTAAATAGGCAATCAAAGTCAATATTATAAGTTGAAACATACAACTTTATAAAATTCAATATATTTAAACTACTAGTATAGATATGTTAAATAAATCTATCTAAAGAAATGCTGATAGATATCCAATACAAAATAATTTTAATTTACTTTACTACATCTAAAATTATTTATATTTCCTTTATCTCCATTTATTTTATCTTTTACTAATTTAAGTTTCTTATTTTAATTTCTTTAAAATGGATGATTTATATCTCCAAATATTATAATTTAAATGAATATTTTATTTAGTATTTATTAAATTATTTTTATAAGAATATTCTTTTTATAATAAGATTTAAACTTTTGACATGTATAGGGTTGTCGAATTTAAGCAAAAAGAATAAAAGTCAACATTAACATTCTCACACCATCCTACTCCCCATTCTACCATTATAGAATTCCTATAGGCATTAATAAACAATTTTAATGATTTAGATGCAACAGATCAATTATATAAACACAATTTTAAACTAGTCTAAGATGCACTTTAACTCCTATGGAGACAAACTGGACATAAATACAAAAACAATTAAATATTTCACAATATCTATGTTGATCAAGTTTAAAATGCAATAATGTCCCAATCCACTTATCTAAATTTTAAAATATTTATAGAAAATAAATAAAATATTTATAAAGTACACAACTTAATAATAATTAAAACTCCAAAATTTAAAATAAATAAGTATTCCAAAAATAAAATCGCAATAAAGACACTCCTAACAAATGATCTATCTACTGCATTTCAATTCTAGAATCACACATAAATTTGCTCGGTAATGTAATCCATGGGCTTTGTTCAATAATTTGTTTCTTTGCCAATCAGATAATGCAATACATCATAAGTGCATCATAATATATAAAATTTTGAAATATCAATATGAATATAAATTATCTTTTGCTTGATTTTACATATCATGTTTATAATATATGGAAAGGCATTTCCAATCATCACACCCTTTCTTGACAAATAAGTGAAACTTAATATAATCTTTATTTAATATGATGGGTGATTTTATAACTTTGTGTATAATTTCCTAGGTGGTGGCCTAAATGGTTTGAATAATTTGCACCACATGCGAGAATTCTCTACTCCATTTTTAGGCAATTTCTTCCTCCTTTGAGTATTAAGAAGCATCGGGCTCCATACTTGCGAGGGCTCCTCCTTCCAACGTGTAATTCTAGACACTTAAAACATGTATGGGAGTACCAACGCTACAAACCCTAGATGATCCATGTGAGGTGCTCAGGTTGGTATGCATTCAAACATTGATGCAAAGCTTTCCATATCTAATCTTTTCTTTAAACTTGTCTTCATTCGATCCATACCTCAGTCGGGCCTATACTATCCTTGAACTCTAGCCAAGACTATAAAATGAAATTTCTATAGTGGAATGCATTGAAACTTGGATGCTTGGATCTCTCCCTTAATCATTGGGCTTAAAACCTTCCACACTTGTTTCCTGATGTCTTTGATTCAAAACTTTTTGCTTCCACAGTGATTCTTCATTCCTGCAACAACACATAACAACATTAGATATCAATGATTAAAAGCATCCCTTGCTCTGGTGGTTCTGTAAGACAAAGCCACACAATTCTCTGTCATCGTGGATGAGAGACAATTCGAAAATGCGTGGAACACCAAACTCTTCGGCAAAAACATTTTAAGTATATGCAAGAGGTTCATGCCATGTACAATCTATTACTCATGCATATGTAACACCTTTCGCAATGTCTCTCTTCCTACATGCCTCTTTTCTTGCCATGGAGTAGTTATAAGTTGAGTTTGAAAGTCTGATATCTCACTATTTCCTACCATAGATGAGAACTCTTCTCCTGATGCAAAATGTTTGTTTTGGAATCTACACATCAAGCCGTATTTTCTAGTTCTTGGTGATTTATTCATAGGATTTGAGTTCGTACATATTAAGGACTTCCAACATTACTATTACTCATTCCACTGTGTATATACATGCTACTACTTCAACATTTTCATACTATAGCTTTTTGCATCAATGCATAACATCATTGATTCCTTCAATAATAAAGTTATGTTACTATCTCTCCATAGTTCTCTTGATATAAACTTGAAGTTACTTTGCATGATTTTATTACATGAATGAGCACTGAACAAAGACAACAAGCCTAGGTATGTTGAATGGACAATATGTGTAATTGTCTTAGATATCGGTAATATTTTGTCATGACTACACCCTCTGTCCAACAAGTTCTGTATGTGAACTTAAATTTCTAAATTCCTTCTTGCTCCAAATTTCATATTTACTCAGTCTTCAAAATAAAAAAATGAAGACTAGAATTTTGGGCTCCATCAGACTCAACCCAGACTTGTTGGCTCCAAATACCAAACTTAGATGTAAGTTTAACATGTGAAGGCATGGGCTCAAAAGTGTCAATAAGAATAAAAATCTTGTTAGATCTAGATAAATCATTATAAGCATGGTGGTCTAGTCTGACAAAAATGCCTAACTTATTATCCAGACACTCTAATATATTAGGTTCTCTGTATTAATGATGAGGAGAGGGCATCGAGTAATCTTCACATCTATTTATCAAATCTATTTATCACATTATCTTTTTATATAAAACCATTTCCATTACCTTTCTTCCAGACTGTCATGACATAAAACAAATCATTTACATTTCTTGCAAATAACAATAGAGAGAAACTGATTCATGTTCACTGTTACAACCTTCCTGACAGAGATCAAAAGCTGATAGATGGAAACATAAAGACTTAATCAAAATACATTTCATTTAATGTCAAAGTCAATAAAACATCAATGGCTCTCTAGTTAAAACTAGAGAGCCCAAATTCCTCTCACAACCTATTCCTTATTCCTCTAACCACTCTATCAATCTCTCCCTGTTATTACAATAATCTCTTTCTTTTAAAGACAACCTGAAACAGTTACAACCGTTTACCTTTCTGTGTCCCTTCCTATCCATATTCAAATTTTCTTTACAAATTTCATATGATCCTGATTACAATAACATAATAACTAGGCCATTTCACATTATGGTTCCAATGACTTAATAAATAAATCATTTCGGAGATGAATTCAAACAATATAAAATTAATAGAGGGAGGTGCCCCTACACCGTACTCCCGAATTTCAAAGTTTTCCATGACTTCATGGAAATACATTGATGAAAATCTGCACCTCTTCACCATCATTGCTTCAATGCCTTCTCTCCTTTTTTTTATCTCTTTTAACTAACTCCTATAAATGGAGTTATGCTGGTCGCCTCCAATGGTGCCTTAGCCAATGCACAATCCACTCATCTATGTTGCATCACAACTTCCTGTACCTCACCTAGGAGTCCCATCATGCCTCTCTCCCCAGTCTATTGGCAAAACACAAAGGACCATCCTCTCTGGCCCTAGATCATCTCCTATGATCCTTTGGTAGACATCTCCTGTCCACCCATTGCAGCTGAGTGAACCGGCACCATTCTACAACCACAAACCTCAAAACAAGAATCCAAAACAACCCAACACTACCTGGTGTAGATTCTATCCATCTATGCACTTAGAATCTTCTGAGTTCTAATACCAATCTGATGAGGAGAGGGCATCCAGTAATCTTCAAATCTGTTTATCACATTATCTTTTTATATAAAACCATTTCCATTACCTTTCTTTTCGACTGTCATGACATAAAACAAATCATTTACATTTCTTGCAAATAACAATAGAGAGAAATTGATTCATGTTTACTGTTACAACCTTCCTAACAGAGATCAAAAGCTGACAGATGGAAACATAAAGACTTAATAAAAATACATTTCATTTAATGTCAAAGTCAATAAAACATCAATGGCTCTCTCATTAAAACCAGAGAACCCAAATTCCTCTCACAACCTATTCCTTATTCCTCTAACCACTCTATCAATCTCTCCCTGCTATTACAATAATGTCTTTCTTTTAAAGACAACCTGAAACAGTTACAACTGTTTACCTTCCCGTGTCCCTTCCTATCCATATTCGAATTTTCTTTACAAATTTCATATGATCCCGATTACAATAACATAATAAATAGACCATTTCACATTATGGTTCCAATGACTTAATAAATAAATCATTTCGGAGCTGAATTCAAACAATATAAAATTAATAGAGGGAGGTGCCCCTACACCAATTAAAGTGGCAAAGAAGGAAGTTGGATCCAGAATGGGACAAATCTTGAGTCAAAATTAGAAGCTGAGAAATTCAGAGACCAAGGCTGCATACATAATCCATGTAAATTCAGAGACCAAGGTTGCATACATAATCCATGTCCATTGTGAACCCATGACTTATTTTTAAAGATCACATCCCTGTCTTGAGGGGTGAAGAAGAGAACCAGAAAAATACCCTCATTTTCATCCAGATACACAATTTACATATTCTGGAGCGATGACGGAGATCTTGTATTGGAGGTAGAAGGTATTGATAAGAAAATGTGTATTTGCTACACCCCCTCTCATTAGACCAGTGTCTGTTTGGAGAACAGGCGCCATATCCTCCTCGGACTTTTTCTGGAGCCATTGTCATTTAGGCTTGGTTGGAGCATCAATAGAAAAGGGGATGGGGTTTTTCCTGCCCTTATTTGTAATCTTGTCCTGTGCCTAAAATTGATCAAAGATTTTGAACACTGGCCCGATTCAGAAGAGTGAATGTTGTGCGGTCTTGGAGAAGCAACTTCTTCAAAGAAGGATCTGTTTCGCTTTGGGTTCGGACCCAGAATCCCCTCCCAGATGCTGGGTTTTGGCGGTATTCGCTTCTTTCGGGCATGCTTAACAACAGGGATGGATCTGAATATCTTTCGGAAGGCTGCCGATGAATGATTGTCTTTGTAACTGGATGTATCTGTTTCTTCACCACAAATATCAAATGGGGGTTGAGGAATATGCTGAAACTGATAGTTGGGATGGTGAGTGGATGATTAGGCTTTTGGCATCCTAGCAAATATACGAGGGACTTCCGAAACACCCTTCTCCGGCAGCCCCTGATTACCAGTCTTTAAGCCATGGCATTGCAAGTAGTCGACGACATGTGCCACCCTCGATTCAAAAATATTTTCTACCTGGATACCTTCTCAAAATGCAGAACCCTTGGGTTGAAGCCATTTTTTTTTGTATCTTTAATCTGTCAACCCAACGATCCTGCCCTTGCTTTCTACCGTTTGTGAGATTCGTGTTCCATGCCTTGTCGGCCCACACGCCTGATTCAAAAACCCATTGTGGGTTGTGTTCCAAGTTATGGGATTTATCCACCATTTGTCTGATTCGAAAACCCATTGGGATTTGGATCCGCCGACGCTTGGATTCCAGCCACATGAAGTTTTAACCCTAAAATCCTTCGACTCTTGCTCGTTTCTCATATTGCCATGGGCCCACAGAGCCAAACAAACCATTAAATGGACTGTTACCAGAACCCACTCTGTATGCAACCAATGGAATAGGATTTGTTATTCTGGAATATTTATTCTGGAGTAGAAAATAGGGATGCATATTCATATTCTCTGTTTGGTCCTGCCAGAATTTGATGGGGAATTCATGGATCTAAAAATTTATGTTTTCTAAAATAAATAAAACTGGAATAGGAATACGTATTCCAATTCTTACTATTTAGGTGGAATTGTAAATGCTTATTTTTGAGTTAAAATTGAAATACATATTCCTATTATATTCATATTTGCAAATCCGATTTGGTGGACCCAAATAGAAAATTCAAAATTTTAAGAATTTGCATATGCCTATTCCACTCATTAACCCTAATGAAAAAGAGAGGAATGTTTGATGTGGAATTTAGTTGATGGTCTCTAAGAAAGAATCTTAGTAAAGCACACGATAACTGGTTGATAGAATGCATCAAGTAAATGCCACAGCTTACCTGCGGCTTCCATTATCTAATTGAGCATCATCACACAAAGTGTCATAAATATCAAATAGATGTCAAAGGTGCACGTGATAAAGCCTATGGAAAAGTCTTTAGAAACAATTAGGTGGACCAACTATAATGAAATGGAGAGAGTTCAAACTACCTTCGTTGTTATTTGCCAACATAGCCAGCTGGCGCCAACATAGAAATTTCAAGTTAGAAGGAATAATGAAGTTTGGGATCTTTGGAACCGGGTAGTTGTTAGAAGGAATAATGAAGTAGGCTAGAGAATCATGCTTGTCTTCACGGTTGGTTACAAGCAAGTGCTTCTCTTATTATCACTCTCAATCTTTATTATGGCGTCGTAGCGATAATATGGAAGTCTAGCCTTGATTTGCAAATGGGAGGTGGACAGTGTTGATTAATAGTAAGACACATGAAATGTTTGTAAAAGTACTAGGAAATGAAGTTGATGTATGTTGATAGAATTTGAAGAAAAAGTTTGCAAAGTTGGATGGGTATTTATATGTATTTTTGAAGTCAAGGACTAGCCTTGAGTAGACACCCACAACATTGATCAAAGCATTGAGAAGATATTTAATAGTTTCAAAATGTCACAATCTACCAACATAAAGCCAAATGTCTTCAATGTATACCAGTGTAGTGAATATGTGGATGAATGCACAAATCATAGAGCTCTTTGATAAAACTCCAAGAATAAATGGAATTTTGGTTAAACACAGGAATCTCAATGATTGAACAAAGTGCACAAAATCAATATATGCTAAGGTCTTTAATAACTTGTACTCAAGTTCTAATTGCAAGATGAAGTTCTACAAACTTATCAAGTGTCTTCTCAACGCCAAACACAAAAATTGGAGTCTTACAAGTCATAAAAATAAGAGCTTTGAGATAATGCACAAGCATTTATGAGTGTTGTGAAAAATTGGTTTGGTGATCAAAGATGACATAGTACACCCAAAATTCAAATCATTCATGCAAGTTTCTCATTGCAAAAGAATGGTGGATATGTGATGAATGTTTAGATGAAGAAATGTTTGACATAATTTGAGTTTTGATTCTTCATCAAAATTAAGGTTACTAAAGTTTCATGCTTGAAAATAGTGATTTTTATCACATTTGGTCGAAGGTTAAGGAGTTGACCATTTTTGTACAAAATTGTGAGGTTAATTAACCTATCCCAAAACATGTAAAAGGGAGTTGGTTATTAACCCATAGAGAGGGTAGTTATCTCATGAAGCCTATAAATATGAGGCATTTTGTACTATAAGAGGTGGGAGAGACATTCTATAAAGGGGAAAAACTATGGAAAATTTTATATTGAAGTTTTCACTGAGAACATAATTGCCTTTGGAGTTGTATATATCTAAATAAATAACATAAATGCATTTAGTTGTATGTTTTAAATGTATTTACCAAGTACTTTTGCTTACTTCTTTTATATAATTAAGTAGGTAGTCCCTTATGTAACGGTGCAATCCAAATATCTTTTTAATTTATGCAATCAATATGATGTCAAACATTCATCTCACAATATCTCGATGTGGATGTGCCAGTGTATTCTATATTTTTGTATGTTAGGATCTACTATCTATTCTTTTTTATTGTTGTATGTTGTGCTAAGTAAACCCCTTTTCATCTATTATCTGATGTGAGATCCCATTTGGTATTTGTATGTCTATCATCGAGGCTTTTGTGGTTTGTCTTGTTTAGTTTTATGCTTTCTCCTTTTGTACTTTCATGTGAAAAGTACCCAAATCCAAAATACTCACATCATACAAGGGAGATTCCCCTCTCAAATGTAGAGGAGGGTTGTAGCTCGATGTTGATTGAACTTTAATCCATCCAACTCTTGGCACAATTGTCACTATTTACAAGACAAACAGTGTTAGTTTGAGAGATAACTTCATAGTGACAAATTTGTTTATCAACATATTGTAGTTTGAACTCAAAAAAAAAAAGTCTATATGTATATATGTATGTATACACACATACCATCTTATAGTTAGTTTCTTTTATATCAACACTTTCAATTTATAATCATATCCTATTTTTCATCCTTATGAGGGAGGCCTACTAAATAAAAAATGGCAATTGATTTCAGTTGTTATGTGAAGGTCCCACCAAAGGAAGAGTAGGGCTTTCTTTACCAAATGGACATGATACTAAGCTATTTAAATTTCATTCATTAAGCTTCTTAGTTTTTCAATCATGAATTAGATAGGTACTTCATATTTGTATCACTGGTATTTCAAATTTCAAATATATTCAAGTATCATTCTAATATTTATAGATCACTAATGTTACCATAGGTTGATTTTGTTAAGTGTGAATTGATTTTTAAAAATTTAGATGGAATCATGGACCTTTAGATTTAATCATTATGCATTTACTAAAGACCAATCAACTCCTTGCAAGCATAAAGTAGATTTCTTTTTTAGTATATGCAAAATTTAAGTTTGAATTCCACTTATTTCTAGAGTGATTTCTAGATTATTAATAGTTATACATTTCACAAATTAATTTTGATTGAGTCATTTTTTATTTGTGCTGAAAATAATTCATTATTGATTTAAGATTAAATTGTGAGTTAGAATTATTGATATAAGTTAATGTGTGTGTGTGTGTGTGTGTGTGTGTGTGTGTGTGTGTGTGTGTGTGTGTGTGTGTTTGTATATATATATATATATCATTAATTATTTTAGTACTTTCAATTTGCAATCAAAACCTATTTTTTCCCTTATAGGGTCCAATTGAATGAAAATTAGCAGTTGATCTATATTGTTTTGAAGATCCCAAAAGAGGAAGAGTATGATACAGGAGCATTTTGCTTCACAAAAAAGGGAGTGTGATCAATTTTTTTTGAAAATAAATAAAAATAATTATTAGATTGACTAAAAAAATGGCCAACTACTACATTGTAGCAAAAAAAGAAGGGAAGTCATATTATTAGAGAAATAGAAGAGAAAACCCTAGGCTGCCTCATTTGAATGACAATTTTCCACGAACTTTCTCAAATGATCAAAGTTGAACACAAATTTCTTTGGTTGTCCAAGATTCACATAGATCTAAATATGTAGTTGAAATGGTAAATAGCTTCTCCATCTTGGAGAAATTTGAAGAAAAGAATCAGATCCATCAAAGTCATCAGCCAGCATGCTTGCAGCAAAAGACATTAAAAGGGTAGAGATCCATGACTAAAATTCCTCCTATTTTCAGTCCATCAGGTAGGTCTAGACCTCATGCATTCTTTACTATTGATAGCCTAGAAAATCAATTTAGGGTTTTCAATTTGACAAAGTATGCCCATCCTCATTTTTGTGAAATGTCTCAAAAACTAGTAAGTTTAGAATTTCATCTTCCTTTTGAATTACCTCATTTTGATAGGTATAGGTTTCATCCCTCATCTGATACTACTACTCTAAGTTCATACATCCCCCCTCATTATCATCATACAATAGAAAATGCCATTTCTCCCTCGAACCCTAAGAGTTATCATGGTTCACAGTCCCCAGAAAATCCTGTAGATAACACTATAATTATTTCCAATAAGGAAGTTGAAGATAATTGGCTTGAATGTCAAAAGGGAGGAATTTTTGTGGTTTGGAATGGTCCTCTAAAAGATTTTCCCCTTCTCTCTGATTGGCTAGAAGAAAATTGTGATGAAAAGGTAACTATATCTCACTTCTTAGATATGATTCTTTATTTGCACTACTTGGATGATTCTGTTAAGAAATAATTCATTTCATTATCTAAGTGCTTCTTTAAAGGTCATGTTGTTAAATTTGTAGAATGGTCCCATAATTTTAGAATAGAAGGGTTAGATTTTATGATTCCAACTTATTTTAATATCCAATCTTTACCTCTGAAGCTTCTCCAAATAGAGATTCTTAGGTCTATAGGATCTAATTTGGGAGAGCTTATTGGTATTGATTCCACCTTTTAGTGTTGTAACAATGTAAAAATGCTCATAAAAACCAAGTTTAATCAATCAACATAGATGTAGAGGAAAGTAATAACCAACCAAGCTACATATGATCTAGAATTGCAAATCTATGAAGGCAAAATATCAGTAATTATAAAATTAGGTGATAATAACAAAATTAGATTCAAGACTCTACCTCTCACTTTAGATTTCAACAATAAATTCCCATGGATGAGAATCATGAGAAAAATGAGTCAAAGGTATCTAGATCAAAACATCTGAGCAACTTCTCATGAGAAGTTTGAGTTCCAAATAGAGCCATTTTGTACAGAAGGGATAGTAAGTAGATGGGTAGAGGATTCTCTAGAAGAAAAAGTTAAGCTTAAATCAATCATTGTGGCTGACCATAAGGAGAAACTAGAATTGAAAAATGATTTTAATTCTATCAAGAAAAGGAGATCTAAGGGAAAGAAAAAAGAATGAAAAAGTAGTAGGGGTTAGAGTAAGATAGCAGAAGATGGCATAGTCAAGGAAAATAATGGAGACAGAGAATCTCAGTATTTGCAAGAACAACTAATATATAAAGAAAAGAAAAAGGAAAAATTCAACACCACTACAACAAAGCATAAGTAGACAGAGTTTCCACCTAATGATAAGTCTACAGAGTTTAAGTTAAGTTACACAAGTCAAGATGCCAAACACAGAGTGATTTCAAAGTCACAACAAGCAGAGGCTTCATGGGACAATAAAGAGGGCAATATAGAGGACATAGAGAATTCTTTGTTATTTGATTCAAATAGGACTAATGAAGAGGAATAAAAAAATCTAGAAGGAAAAGAGCCAAATGGAGCATTATCAGTCACAAGAGCCTAATGAAAAAATAGTAACTCTGGTTACTAATAGCCTATACAAGTTTTGGCAAACTCCAATTGCCACATTAAATTCACCAATTACTCCAATCAGAAACCAAAAGGACAAGGAGATGAATACAAAGAAAGAAAACAAGTTTCCAATAAAGGAATTTCATGATTTCTTGAACAAGGATAGTATCTTGGATCCAGTAGTGGAGAATTTGAGCATATCAAAATCAAAAGAAGATAACCTTAATCACCTAACTAATGAACTAGTTCAATTTTTTTGCTTTGAGAATATTGATAAAAGCACTGATGCTCAAAAGGAGGATTTAATTTAGAGAGTCCTCAAATTAGGTGGGAATAATTATACTTGTGAAGATCTAAGAAAAGATTTATTAAACATTGAGAATGAGGATAATAACATAAGTCAATCTTAGATGAAAGAGCAATGAATAATTGTAGAACAAAAGCAAAAAGATATAAACAATCACAACAAAGAGGGATCATATTCAGATTTAGGGAAGCATTCTAGTCTCATAAATTAGATATTAAGAGAACTCAAAAATGAAGAAACCAAAAATAACTCTTGTGATAAGGTTAATGTTGCTCAGAAGGCAGAAACAAATTTAGATCAACTTGGGATTCATATGAATCAAGAAGGTCTTAAATCAAGGTGGAATCATTTTATCTTCTCTTTGGCTCCATATTGTTGTGTTTATGATTATGAGTTGGTAAGGGTGGTGCGGCCCTTCATCAAATGATATTAGAGTGGGAGTTCCTGAGTGTGTGGACAGATTGTTGAATGTGAGGTAGTTTGCACCAGATCTTGGGTTGGGTGAAGTTTTTCAAGAAGACATTCTTGAGTGTGTAGATAGATTTCCAACTATGAGGTAGTTTGCACGAGGATCATGATTTCAGCTAAGTGTGTAGATAGATTGTCAATTGTGAGGCAGTTTGCACAAGGTTCTTGTATTGCAAGAAGTTTATCTTATATAGACTTGAGCATGGAGAAGAGAAAGAAGAAGATGACTTTTGTGATTGGATGGATTCTAAGGATTCCTAAACTTGATAAAATTAGAGAAATAAAGCAAGAGCCATTACGAGTTGCATTCTTTGATTTGTATAAGAAAGTGAATGAATTAGAAGTAGAGTTGTGAAAGAGAAGAGCATGTCACTAGAAAAGAGATAATGATAATTATTTGGATGCAGAAAGGAAAGAAGATCCAGTGGAGTATCACACATGCGATACAAAAAAAAGAGCAAGAGGATGAAGATACATATATTTGTGAACCTAAAGTAGAAGAAGATGAAGAGGAAGAGCATTAAGATGACAAGATTTGTGAGCCAGAAGTAGATGAAGATGGTTTGAGGACTATAGCAGTAGAGGATGCATACAATTCCTTGGTTGGATGTTAAACAAGTGAAGTAGTTACTTGCCTTATTGAAGACATGGAAGAAGAAATCAAAGATGAAGATGCAAAAGAGGTAATTTTTTATGAATTATGGGATGTTGAATTTGAGATGAATTTGAAAGATAATGATGATGGTTTATATGAGGATCTTGTTAGCGATGTGTGGTATGCAAAGGAAGATTTGTATGGTGTTGTTGAGTTTATTATAGGTGTATTTAATTCAACAAGGTTGGAGAAGGATGAAAGTTATACTTGGACAAGGTTCATTGCAGATGAGTAGTTTCAATAGCATACACTTGTTCTAGCTAGATTTTAGAAAAGAAGAACGAAGGAAATATATCAGCAGTGGATACTTGTTCTAGCTATGTGTTGGAAGAAGAGAAAAAAATATCAATAGTGGCTACTTCATTTTGTGAATTCATATCCACAAAAAATTTCCTACCATGGGTGTCTAAAGCAAGAGCATCTTGCATCACAAAAAAAGGGGGTGTGATCAAAATTATTTTAAAAGAATTTAAAAAATTGGAAATTAAAAAGTTAAAAAAACTAGAGGAGAGAGAAAGTGAAAAAACTTAGAGGAAAAATAATAATAAAATAGAAAAAAGGAGAAAAGAGAAATTTCTATTTTCAAGGTGCATAGGTGGCGTAAATAGAAAAATAAAAAAAATAGTTGTCATTTCATTTATTGAGGTGTGTAGGTGGCATCTTAGAATTTTGTGAAAAGTTCCATAAATCATGCATTAAATATTTGTTCTGATCCACAAAAGAAATGTAATTTTCTAATCGGACCACATGGTGGTGCTTAGTTGTATCTGGGTGGGAATTTTTAATATTTATTTTAAGGTTGTTGTATTTACCTTTTATCCCATATTGGTTGTGTTTGTAATATCTTGGGTGGTAAGTGCCTATATAAGAAAGGCGTATGAGCATTTTTAATCAAGCTCTTCATGTATAAGCTCTTCAAGTGTAAGATCTTGTAGTGAAGCTCTCATGGTGTAATCCTTGTAAGAAAACTTGGAGGTGAAAGATCTTAGTGTGTAAGATCTTGAGAGAAAGTTTCTTCTTGGTGAAACTCTTCTTTGTGGAAGTTCTCTCGGTGGAAGCTCTTGGTTTGAAGACTCTTCTTGTGGAAGCTCTCTCATATCGTATTGGAGTTCTCTCATTTGGAGATTATTGTAAGAATTTTGAAGTATAATAAAAAAATTCTTTGTGAAGCATTTTATCTTCTTTTTGGCTCCATATTGTTGTGTTTATGATTATGAGTTGGTAAGGGTGGTATGGCCCTTCGTTAGAGTGTAACCTATTCAACCAAATGGGGGTGATATTTAGTTATTTATTCATTCATTAAGACTCTTATTTGTCAATTATAAAATAGGATAAGTGGTTAAGAGTATCAAATATCAATTCGGTTCTAGTATCATTCTAGTGTTTGAGGCTTTCAAATATTACCATAGATTAGTATTTTGACATGTGATTAGATTTACAATTTTTCATATAGAATAATATTTTATTTATATTATTTAATTATATGTGTCATTGATTATTAAGAATGATTCTTGAAGAAAGATTAAGTAGAAATTTTGTTGAAATTAGTTGTGGAATTGATATTAGTTGTGTAATTGTGATCTATAATAGTCTTTCAATTTGTTGTGACCATAGAGTAGATTTTTTTTTCTTTTGCATATGTAGAAGAAGTTTGAAATTCATTGAAATATATAGCTTTTGATGTTTTTGATAGACTAGTTGCTAGATTATGAATTTCTAAATATTTAAAAAATAATTTCAATTCAGTCTTTTTTTTGCTGAAATTAGATCATTCTTGATTTATAATCGAGTTAGATGTTATAAATGGTAATAATTTAAGGTTGGAATTAGTTTTAATTTTTAATTATCCTTTAATAATTTTTAGTGGAATAAAAATAGAGAATTGAGTCCTAAGTCAACTTAATATTACACTACAAAACCTCCCAAAATTCCCAAAATTATGAGAATCTTTATTATAGACAACAATGAAACAAAAATAATTTGACTATTGAAAGTTTAAATGATGTGAGTAGTCACAAAAACAATCTCATCCATCAATTTGGTAGTTTTAGTGATCCAAACATAACATGGATTAACTTACTAGTCTAAATATGAATACAGTTCCAAGACTAAAGTGCCCTTTCTAAGTCATGCAATGATAATTTGAGCTTAAACTCTTATTTTGGACTCCAATATGAGACTAGGTATCTAATTCCAAAGTTCAACTCTATATTTTATGTAATATTATCATGTGTAAGTGCTAGTGTCATCAATGTCTTCATATTTATGGTTTTTCCTTCCCAATGTCTATGTTGGTCATTTATCATGTAGACCATGAACATGATTATTTTTCCTGTAGAACTTAAGAGTCTTCTTAGGACATTTATTTTCTTATTAGTTTATTAAATCAAGGTAAATAGAGCCCCTTTCCTTTGAAATCATTTTGCATCATAAAAGTGGTCCATCATCACTCTAGATAGTGTAGGGTCTGTATCCTCTAGTCAGGTATCTATTGTGCTTTTTTTCATATTTGAGGTTGTTATTATTGTAAGAATTTTCCTTAGGAAAAAATTCACCCAAGAATTAAGAACTCAAACACAAGCACAATTGTAGACTAGAAAGAGAGAGTATGATCAGAATGATGATATATTCATTCAATATGCATGAGAGTACACTAGGAGTTCCTGTATACAAAGGCCTTTGAGATACATCTAGAATGTCTTAGAATCAGCTATATGATAAGTCATACAACTAGGCACATGTCCATGAGATATGGGCTATCCTCCATTGAGAACAAAAGTAAGTTCCATGATGAGAGGATCAGCCTACAAGGGTGTAACATGCAAATCATTGTTGTAGACAACATGTGCTACAACCCAAAAAGGTGCACAAACTCCTAAGTGTCTCACAAAATAAAATAAAAAAATAATGCATTAACCTAAGTAAACTTAAGTGTGTGTAAATAGTAAATATGTATTTACACCAACACCCCCCCCCCTTAAGTGCAACTTAGGGGAATGCCCTTAAGCTTACAAAAACTAGAATGAAGTGCATAATGGGTCTTGGCTACTAGACCATGTTAGGTACCCATGTACATAATGAAAATGCAATATCTCATAAAGTGGAGAAAGAGGGAAAACCTCATGGGAAAAGCCCTCCCCCAAAAAGAGAGATGAAAAGGGATGCATGGATGGATGGAGTAACCAAGACCCCCCCATTACAACATACATCCAATATATACATAAGAGAAAAATGAGAAGAGGAAGAGAGATAGAATAGGCTCCCCCCAAAGAAGAATACTTGCCAATTATTTCTCCAATGAAGAAGTTGATCCAAGACTACATAATGGTGTTCCTCCCCTTGGGAAGAAACAAAGGCAAAGGTACAATCCTGAAGATGTATGGTGTCCCTGAAACCTACTCAAGTATCCCTGTTCTAATGCTAATGGTTACCCCTTCCAACATTGCTAAAAAGAATGAATACAGATCTGGCAAGGATGTCTATTGAACTTGTTCCAAGGAACCATCTGTCTCCTCAACTGACAAAGAGACCTCCGAAAATTGTTTTTCATAAGGATCCACAAATACACCAACCTGTGAAGATTGATCATGTAGAGAATGGACATGAGCGTCAGAGTGATCCCTCACAAAAATTGTAGAAGGATCATCATCATCAATGAGAAGATGTAAATCATCAAGGTTGTCTCCCAAATCTCTGGTGTGTGACTCCACGAACAAACCTACAATGTCTACAATGTAGTCATCCTCTGTTACTGAAGCTAGAAGATGATATGTATCCTGCTATGCAAGACTTATCACTATGGCAATGTATGCATGTGGACTGTAATGATGATGTGACCTCTTACTGCAACTGTAAATAGAAAGCACTATCGTTGGTGTTACTATTAGTTTCCACTATCAATGAAATGTGGAGAGGAGTAGAGGATAGGCTGGGTGAAATTTCCTTAAATTGAACATCCTTCTCCAAAAAAATCTCATGAGTCTTTGAATCCATAAGTTTGTAAGCCTTAGCATTGTCTTAATACCTGATGAAAGTACAAGGCCTAGGTACCAGTGCCTTGTATCCCTTGGAAAATAGGTTTACCCATGCTGGACAATAGAAGACTCTGAAGTGACTCACAACTAGTTTTGTACCACACCATACCTCAAAAGTAGTCTTACCATCTAAGGCATTATGAGGAGACCTGTTAACTATGTGAGTAACACTGCTAATGGCTTCAACTTCTAATGTAGGATCAATAGACTTGGATTTTATCATGAAACTTTCCATGGATTTGAGAGTCCTATTCCTTAGTGCTACGACATTTGTCTCATGTGGACTGAATGCTAGTGGATTTTGAGGATTAATTCCCTCAAGCCTACAAAAGTCTCGAAGTCTTCTATCCACATATCTACTCTCATTGTCCACCCATAGAACCTTGATGGCTTTCCTTGATTTCTTTTCAACATGACTCTTGCAGACTTGAAGCTTATGAACCACTTCATTTTGTGATGAAGTAGACCTATGTGAATCTTGAAAAGTCGTCAACAAAAGTAAGGATGTAGTAGCCTTGGCTGACTAAAGTCACTGCAAAAGGTCTTTCTTAAACCATGTGAACCAACTGGAGAACAACTGGTGCCTTGAAGACTTCCCTTTATCATACTTCTCCTCAAGATGCATATCCACTAAACATGGTGAACACTCTTCCTTAGAAAAGTTGATGTTATGTAGACCTTTGACCGTGTGCTTTGAGAAAAGTTGCTAAAGATAGAAGAAGTCAAGATGACCAAATCGATCATGCCATAAGTTGATGTGTGAATTAGAGTGAGTCAATAAGGCTTGAGAAGGAGACTTAGGCACAAAGTGGGAGAAGGAATAAAGCCTCTTATCATCATTGACTTTCCCCACTTCAACCAATGAATCATCTTTTAGATTGTTCACCATCACTAAATCTAGAAGGAACTCAACTTTATGACCATCTCCAAGGTGAGTGATTTGGTAAATTGAGAGGAGATTGAAGCTATGGTTTGCAATGTAGAGAACATCTTTGAATTCCCCATTGTCCATTTTCACATGTCCTTTTCCTTCAACTTCCATTTTAGTATCATCTCCCATGAAGATGTACAGAACCTTTGACTACTTCAATGAAGAAAAGTATCCCTTTGAAGAACCCATATGGTAGGAGGTGTAGACACCTAAATTTGATTACACCGCTTTGGTAATCTAATTTAGCCATCTCTAAAGGCATCATTAATTAAATTCTTATTTAATTAATCCTTTGCCATCCTTAGCTGATTAATTTAATTAATCATCTATAGTCCTAATTGATAAATCAAATAAACCTATTATTTATCAATTAAATCCTATTCTTCTATCTAATTCCAAAAATCCCAATTTATTAAATAAATCTATTTGATAAATAAAATCCTCAAATCTAAAAACCCTTAACTTATCCCTAATCCTCCATTTAGCCTAATCCACCCTATCCACCCATACTAAACTAGCTTAGCCACTAACTCACCCACCCTCATTAATGCCATCCACTTGCACATCTCTAACATCCCTAATCTAATCCTAAACCCAAGCCTAATCCACCCCCTAATGTTGTCACATTCCCTAAACAAGTTTAAGACTTTCCTAAACCAAACCAAAGTCTCCCCTCAAGAAACCCAACCACCAAGTCATGAGTGCTCTTACAAAACATAAAAGACTCTTACAAGCCCACTCATGAATCTTACATCCATCTTCCACACTCTTCCCTCTTCCACACTCATTCCTCTTACATCTCTCTTATATAATCAACCCCACTCATCATGCCTTTAACCAACCCTTTACCCTACCCTTTCACACTCATCCTCCTTGTGACAAGTGTCACTTTCCCATTGGTGCTAAACAAGCACAATCCATGTGCTCCCCTTTGAGTGCATCTTAGCCCTCCTTAACCATCTCCCCATCCTTGCATCTAAGCCCTCCATCCCTCAAGCCCTTAGCCTATAAATTGGATCCCCTCCCAAGCCATTTCAACAACAATCTTTGAGCTAAAGTTACCATGCTATTTTGAGAACCAAAGTTATCAATCTTAACCTTATAATGCCAAATTGAGAGCTCACAAGGCTACCAATTTTCCATTACCCATCTCCACCATTGAAGCAATTGGGCAAGCAATTGAGCATACATCCACATCAAAGGACACATCTACAAAATCAAGGAAGCATAGAGTGTTTTCTCTTTTGAGGTTTGCATTTCTTATTTGCTTTCTTTGTCTAAGAATATATGTGAATTTAGTTTTAGTTTGTGAATGTTTCTCTTATTGTTAATGTTCTTTGCACACTAAATCTTGTTCTATAGGAGGCACCTAAGTCAAGTATCCATTCTGAAGAAGAACTTGAATTTTCCATAAGTGCTTTCCCTTTACCCTTTGAAGAGGTTCGAGTAGAATCCTTGGAAGTACCTGGCACTTGAATTTTGTTTTTCCTAAGTAGGTTTTCCAACTCATCAATTCTTTTAGTTTTCCAATGATGCTCGTCATCATTTGGATTTTTGCAATATGCACAAAAAGTTTTTCCTTCTTTTCATTCTTTCCCTTCTTGTTAGAAGAAGAATTTCCTTGCTATAAGGAGTATTATTGTGTCTTAGATTGTGATTTCTACTTCCACTACTTCTTCTTGTTGTTGCTAGAACTTTTCCCTCCTTGACTTGATTGGCACTCATTAGTAACCAACAAAGCTTTTTTCTTTGATGTCTTGAGAAGTCCTAAATCCATCAAGTGAGATTGTTCAACAATCAACATCTCTGTAAATGCATCAAATGTAGGCTTCTGGTAAGCAATTCCCATGATCAACCTGTAAGTATTAAAACTTGAAACAAAGGAAGCATACTCTAAAGGTAGGCTCTTCAAGATGTGATGAACCAACTTGTCATCCTTCATGGGATTTCCACAATCTTTAAGAAGTGCCTTACACTCATTGGTTTTGTTGATGTAATCTTGAATTGTGTCAAAGTTCTTTGGATCCAATCTAAAATCCCTTTTCTTCATCGTCTTCAATCTGAAATCTCTTTTCTTCATCCACCTTACCATACAATGATTCAAGTTTCTCCCAAGTTGATTTGGATTCTATGAAACTAGCAATGTGAGAGAAGTGATCTCTATGTACACTATTGATAATTCATAAAGCTTGTTGGTCTTGATAAGAAGTAGATTGTCTTCAATCTAAAATCCCTTTTCTTCATGCACCTTACCATACAATGATTCAAGTTTCTCCCAAGCTGATTTGGATTCTATGAAACTAGCAATGTGGGAGAAGAGATCTCTATGTACACTATTGATAATTCATAAAGCTTGTTGGTCTTGTTTTCTCCATTCAATGAGTTCTTCAGCATCAGTAAGTTTGGTAATTGTGTCATCAACATAAAGATTATAACCTTTTTCCATTAACCTACTCCAAGCAATATCTTTCCATATAGAATAATTATGTGAAGTTAGAGGTGGACATTTAAATGAACCCATGATGCAAAAAATGAAAAGAGCACAAAAGATAGACACAAAAAACATAGTACACACCCCCTATTTTCACTCAATCAAAAGAACCCCCTAAAAAAGATGCTCTTGGCACTTTATAAGCAGTGCATGTACAATGGGCGACTTATCAAAATGAACAAAGTGGACTTTCTAATTTTTCTTTTACAATTTCCTTTTAAGGCCCAAATCTTTCATGAAGCATTGTATCTTAGATGTACAACAATTCTGAAAAGTAATTAAAGCTTTATAATGTAGAAAAAACCCTAGTTCTAAAAGTGAGAATTTTGTCCACACAACACTAGAATTTGACTATAGATATGGAAAGTAGATGAAAAATAATGCACTTTCAAAAAAAATGAAACTTGAAAAAGTGGCCAGATGCGCCCATACAAAGCATTTGAAATTGCAAAATGTAGGATTATGTTAAGATGCCAAAAAGTGCAATTTTTTGAAAAATCCTTACACCAAAACTAGAAAAGAACACCACCACTACAAAGTTTAGGAAATTCTACCCAATTTCAAAAAAAATTATGCCTGAATTGGAGTCTAGATGACCAAGTTATGGGCTCAAAAAGTCTGGGTGCCAAATCAAAAAGCAATCTGGAGTGGGGTCTAGGAGGAAAATCACTATCTTAAATTTGATGGTCAAATGACCATCGTAGTAGTTATAAAGGGCCTAGTTTTGATAGTCAAATGGATGTTAATTTTAACACAGTGCTTGGTTAACGTCAACAAAAAATTTGGGCTGCCTGGGTGATGTGGTAGGCTGATTAAGCATATATACTATATGGAATTCTGACACGTGTCTATATAGCAGTGGGGTGACATGTCTGTATGGTATCTACGTGTCAATGATAAGGCAAATGCTGATGTGGACACTGAATGGTCAAGTATAGTGGCAGGTGACTCTGTATTGCTAACATGTCTAGCTACTCATGTGTATAGGGTCCACCGAGGCAGCTGATGTAGGTCCATGTGTCTAGCAAATGTGGTAGTGAATAGGCCATGTGGCAATTTCTAACTAGGCATGAGGTGGCTCTGCATGTGACAGCTGCTAGGGATGCATGGAGGTCATGTTGGTAGCTTACCACATGGTAGTGTATTTTTCTGCCACATGTCCTTCACTATACAAGTTTCGTGAGCACCAGATTTCTTATTGTTGTCATCAATGACTAATCTGTAGGGGCCAAGAATAATTCCATGGTGCCAATAAATGTTGATGTTGATAGTGACCACTTTTCGAGAATCAAAATGCAATGCCAAGGTCAGAAATGCGAAAGTCATGCTGGAAAAAACTAGTACCGGGACTTGTTGTTTAGTCCCACATGCACCATGGGATTGAACACTAAAGTCCTTAAAACAACAAACCCACAGAATGCAAACTGAATATATGGACGCTGGTGGAGTGGGTGTAATCTATCTATCGGATAAGTGGGCTAGAATTTAATGAATTCATCCAGAATATGTATAGAACCATTGATTATGTGACCTTTCCAGATTTGTCTACTGCTAGTATATGGTGGCCACTTAATGAAATTAAATATTCTCTACACAGGGCTAGGATCTGATAGCCCAATTCTACAAAAAAAAAATCTCTACTAGCTACCCAAAGGGAAAAAAAAAAATTCAAAATAATACAGACAAAAATAAAATTATAGAGAATAAAAAATATAGATCTTAATAAATTAATTAAATCTACAAAATGACCATACTTTAATTGCAAATTGAGGCATCTGGTTGCCAATTTGCAAATTTTTTTTTCCCTTACGGTCGACTTTGGCCTAGGGTAGCCAAGTTTATAGTTGATCTTCACTAAATCAGCATTTTGGATGCAATGGTGAGGTCAGATCTAGCTCTAGACACTCTAATTTCTGCAATACTCTCGATTTGGGCTGAGGTGTTGAAGCAAAAATGGTCTCGAATGGCTATGTGAAGAGAAAATCTCCAAGCTCTAATACCATCTAAGAATTTTCCTTAGGGAAAAATTCACCTAGGAACTAAGAACTCAAACACAAGAACAACTATAGACTAGAAAGAGAGAGTATGATCAAAATGATGATATATTCATTCAATATGCATTAAGAGTGCACTAGAAGTGCTTGTATATAAATGCCTTTAAGATACATCTAGAATGCCTCAGAATCAGCTACATGATAAGTCATAAAACTAGGCAAATGTTTGTCAGATATGGGTTATCCTCCATTGAGCACGAAACTAAGTGCGATGATGAGAGGATAAGCCTACACGGGTGTAACATGCAAATTAGTGTTGTAGACAACATGTGCTAAAATAGAGTTGTGTACTTCTATGTTGTCAACATGACAACTCAAAAAGGTGCACAAACTCCTGAGTGTCTCACAAAATAAAATAATAAAATAATGCATTAACCTAAGTAAACTTGAGTGTAAATAGTAAATACATATTTATACCAACAATTATTACATGTTGGTTTTATTCAAGGAGAATGTTCCTTAATCTTACTCCATGTCTTGAAAATCAACATTTTAATGGTCTACTAAGTAGTGTTGGCTCCTAAGAATTCTTTGTTAGTGTTGGTTATTGTGTATGTATTGAAGTTTTGTAAATTAAATTTTCATATGGATTGAAGGTTGGTTGTTTCCTCATGTCCTAGATCTTTTTTGGAATTTTGTTAGAGAATGTAATCTTGTGTTCTTACCTAATCATCATTTTGGTGTTATTCTATTTGTCTCACAGGTTTGTTATGGTGGTTTCTCCCTATGAGTATTATTTTGTTTATGCTCCCTTGCTTATGAAAATTTGATTTGATTCTTTAATATGACTTTTGTTTCATGCCATTCTTTATGACACACACATGCATACTTTAATTCAAGTGTAACATTTTTTGTCAAGTGTAACATTTTTTCTCACATATTTGATGTTATTGTTGTTTAAAAAAATATAAATTCATTTTGTGCTCCACCTTAGTCTTCATATTGTAAATTATATTGGAACAATATTTACACATCAAAAACCTAAAGAAGACCTTAAGATATAGTTAGTATTTTCCATTCTCATATGAAGTCCTAAATTTTATAGGGGGTCCCAAGTGATGTCCATTTTGGTAGATCAAAAGAATGTACTACTAATTTATGAACATAGTTTAAGTAGTTTAAATTTAGCTAATTATATATTTTTTAATATTGTAAATGGAATCAGTCTCATTTGGTGACAATGGAAAACATATTTTAAAAATGGTTGATTTAGATCATTTTAACAAGCTATCAAATAAGTGTAACTAATACCCATTATGAATCAACACTAGTTTCATTAACTATTTTGGAAATACACTAACCCAAATAAATAAAATGGAAATAATGTTGTGATTGGGAGCCTAATCAAACTCAAAGGTTTATTTGGCATGATTTTCTCCTCATAGTATTTCTATGGGGGTCTGGGGGTACACCCCTAATATGGGGTCAAGGGGTAGCGCCCTCACGGGAGATTTGGGGGCAATGCCCCTAAAGCCAAAAATGACCTTATATTGTAAAAGGTGTCAGCTATTATTTTTCTATTATTCTAGTCCTAATTTTGTAAGAGGAAAAAAGCTTGTATAAAAAGGCTTAGGTTTAGGGATTTTCATAATGTGTGATGTGAAAAATTGCTTCTTGTGGTAGTATTGAGTTGTAAGGGATTATAGATTTTAATCAAGCTGTAATCACTAGATAATAATAATATTGGACTTGTTGTTTGTAGATGTAGCCGAGGGATTGGGTGAACCACATTAAATCTTGGTGTCTTGTGTTCTCTTATGTGCAATCTATTATTTTCTAATATTGGTTATATCTGCATGTAACTATTATTTCTATTTGAGGTTAATCCTAACAAGTGGTATTAGAGTGAGATCATCATTTTTTTTAGCCAAATCATCATCATTATTTTTTAGCAATCCTCTATAGGAAAGTCTCATGATTGAGTTGGAGTCTCATGATGTAGTGGGAGTCTCACAGTATAGTGGGAATGATGGTAGATGAGGGTAAGCTAAGGGTTGACAAGTTTAATGGGTAGAACTTTTAGTTATGGAACATGTAAATGAAGAATGAGAGATTTTAGATAGAAAGGCACTTGGAAGCATTCGGCTATGCTTGGCACCATCGATGACATTTAACATTACAAAAGTGAAGATGATGGAAGAATTGATGGAAACCCTAAAAAAATTGTATGGAAAGCCCTCCACTTCAAGTAAGGTGTTTTGCATGAAGCGTTTATTTAATATGAAAATGACATAAGGTGGATCTATTGCAGATCATTTAAATGAGTTTAATACTATTACTAGTCAGTTATCTTCTATGGGTATTAATTTGGATGAAGAAATTAGGGATCTCTTGATTTTATGTTCTTTGCCTAAAAGCTGGAATGACTTGGTAATGGTTATGAGTAATTTTGTTTCTTGATCTAATACCCTAAAATATGATGATGTGATCGATGTTATTTTAGTGCAGAAACTTATACGAAAACCTCAAGTGGATCTATATTAGGAAGTGCTTTGAATGCACAAAGCAAGGGTAGAACAACTAAGAGAGGAAATAATTCTAGAAATCATGAGAAATCAAGAGGAAAGTCAAAGGGGAAGAGATCTCAATTTGGTAGACCAAGAGATTGTTGGTATTGTAGTAAACTAGGGCATAAGAAAAAAGATTATTAGACTTGAAAGAACAAGAAAAGAGATAAACCAGAAGGGAACAAGAAGGAAAATATGGTAAATAAAAAATCCAAAGAGGATGATTTTCTTCTATCTTTAGAAAGTATTGATGATTCATGGGGTTTTAGATTATGGTACTTCATTTCATGCTACACCTTATAGAGGTTATTTTATTGATTATGTCTAAGGGGATTTTAGGCTTGTTTATTTGTGGGATAATGAAACTTGTTAGACTATTGGAAAAGAAAAAGTTAAGATTAAGTTGTAGAATTGGAATCATTGGCTACTACATGAGGTAATACATGTTTCAAGGTTGAGTAGAAATTTAATTTCAGTTAGGTAACTCGGTGATGAGAGTTGTATAGTTACTTTTAATGACAAAAATTGGAAGGTTCCAAAAGGTTCCCTTGTAGTAGAAAAAGGTGCGAAAGTAGAAACCTTATCTCTTTGTACATGTCATAATGTTCCTTCTACTTTAATTGTTTCAAAGAAAAATGAATGTTCAGGAGTAGTTGTTGTAGTTGAGCAGGGAGAATAAATAACTTGCGTAGATTTTGATATAGCATTGTGGCACAATAGACTTGGGAACATGAGCGAGAAAAGTATGAAAGTACTTCATTCAAAGAAAGTTTTTCTAGGTCTATAATGTGTCAATATGGATTTCTATGAAAGTTGTGCATATGGAAAATGAAAGAGAGAGAGTATTGTGAAAACAAGGAAGGAAAAGAAAAGTGAGAGATTAGAGCTTGTGCATAAAAATGTATAGGAACTGGCTTAGGTATTTTCTCTTGGTGGCTCTCATTATTATGTTACTTTTATTGATGATGCAACTAGAAAAGTATGGGTTTATTTTTTTAAATAGTAATCTGATATATTTCAAACTTTTAAGAAATGGAAATGCTTGGTTGAAAATGAGACTGGAAAGAAATTAAAATGTCTAAGATCAGATAATGGTGGTGAGTATTGTAGTCATGAATTTGAATCTATTATTTCTCTACTAATGGTATTTGTAGACACAAAAAGTTATTCTAGGGACTCCATAGGAAAATAGAGTGGTTGAACACATGAATAGGACAATAATGGAGCATGAAAGAAGCATTAGGTTGCATCCAGGGCTTCCCTTAAACATGTGGGTGGAGGCTATCAATATTTTTGTATATTTGATTAATAGAGGTCCTTTTACTCTTTTGGGCTGTGGTATTCTAGAGGAAAAATGGACTAGTAAGAAGGCGAGTTATTCTTTTTTCAAAATCTTTGGTTGTGAAGCATTTGATCATATAGATTTTGAAAATAAAACCAAGCTAGAAGCTAAGTCAAAGAAATGTGTATTGTTTGGATATGACATTGATGAATTTGGTTATAGGCTTTGGGATTTTGAAAATTATAAAATTGTAAGAAGCAAGGATGTCATATTCAATGAGAAAGTGTTGTACGAAGATCTATCACAACAACATGAGAAGAAAGAAGATAATTATGTAGTGTTGGATGATACTCCAAAAGCTGATGTTCTAGCAATTTCACGTGATCTACAACAACTGCAACAACAAATACCACACACCCCAATGAATGTTAGATGGTCAACAAGGCTAAGTAGACCTCCAAAAAAAATTTCTCCTTCCTTGTATTCTATTTTACTTAATGGTGCTGGAAAACCTATATGTTATGATGAAGCTATGCAGGTGGATACTAAGATTCAGTGGGAGTTTGCAATGAAAGAGGAAATGGACTCTTTTCTAAAAAATAAGACTTGGGATTTATGCAAGTTGCCTATAGGTAAAATGACTTTACATAATAAGTTAGTTTACAAGTTAAAAGAAGAGGATGGAAGTCAAAAAAGATTCAATGCCAAGTTAGTTGTAAAAGGATTTACATTAAAAAAAGGCATTGATTTTGATGAGATATTCTCTCCTATTGTTAAAATGACTTCTATTCTTATTGTTTTAAGTATTGTGGCTATCGAAGACTTGCATTTGGAGTAGCTTGATGTTAAAACAACCTTCCTTCATAGTGATTTGGATGAAGAAATATATATTTCTCAGCCATAGGGATTTGAGGTCAAAGGTAAAGAGAACTTATTGTGCAGATTGAAGAAAAGTTTATATGGCTTGAAGAAAGCACCTCAGAAATGGTATTGGAAATTTGACAAGTTTATGCATGAGCATGGATATAATAGGTGTCATTCATATCATTGTGTTTATTTTAAGAGGTTGGATGATAGTAGCTACATTATTTTATGTTTATATGTTGATGATATGCTTGTAGCTGGGTCTAACATGGTTCGCATTAAGGGGTTAAATGAACAATTAGCACATGCATTTTCTATGAAGGATTTGGGGGCAGCAAAGTAAGTCCTTGGTATGAAGATTTGTAGAGATAGGAAGGAAAGGAAATTGACATTATCTCAAGTTGATTATATTGTGAAGGTGTTGCAACATTTCTCGAAGGAGAATGTTAAAGCTATCAACTCACCTTTACCTGTTCATTTGAAGTTGACTAAGGAGATATGTCTCAAGACACAAGAAGAGACAGCCACTATTATTTCTATCTAAGGTTAATTTTAACAAATAAATAGTAAAACATAGTGAGAGTGTTGTCTCAACTTAAGTTTATAATCATAAGAAATTAAACATTCAATATGATGTGTATGAATCAATTATTTTAAGCACACACTTAAAATAGGATATAACTAAATATTGGTGAACTTAACATTCCATAAGTCACTTAGAAACTAGTAATGAATGTGTCCTCTAAATTAGTAACTGGTATAACTGGAATAAGGTTATCTAGTGAATCCTTAATATATTAGGGGATTGTTTTACCCAAATTTTAATAATATTAATCTTCTAAAAATTAATGAGGTATTAATAGAAAAAGTAATGCCAATTTTTGTAGAATATGATGTTTTTATTAGGTGCAGATAGAAAAATGAAGATATTTTTAAATGACTTCTTAATTGATCAGACTTCTTATTCCTTGATATAAGATCATATTGTGAATGCAAGTTACCAAAACCATTTTATAGTAGAAGCTCTTTGAAGAATATTGAGTGGATGTGGCATGAATGACCTTTCTACACCTTCATTTGTACCTTATCAAATCTATAGGATGAGATAATTTAATGAATTATGAATACTGTGAGTATGATCTAAGATTGGATGGATGCTAGTAACATGCTTATTTAACTATGGTATTAACAAAACATAGTAAATTAAGCTAATTTCATGAGTTAGAGGAGATTTTTTTTTTTTTTTAAATGTTAGAGATGTCAATACTAAAATCTTTTCAAAAACCTGAAGAAATTGAGATTTTTTTCTTTAAAGATTTGATTACGTGTGTTTTCTAGCATCAATGTTTTAGATCACACTCTGTAATACATCATTGAGATGTGAGAGTACAATAAACAAAAAAGAATCTTTTAGAAATGTAGATGCATCATCAACATTTCTGATTTTTTCTTGCACTCTCTCATCTTGATGATGGATCAAATAGTGTGATCTGAAACATTGATACTAAAAAAACACACACAATCCAATTCAAAAACAAAAAATCTCATATCAAATGGATCGTGGAAATACGATAATGTTACTTAAAGAAATTACTAGATGTCTTTGAAATAATTAATGGAGTGATGATAGATTAATCAAGTAAAATATCACTTCGATTTTCTATCTCTCTACAAAAATTAGAGCGCTAGACCTCACATGCACAGTTAGAAAAAAAAAAATCTATTCTATGCAATCATCATAGTTTTATAAAAAGTGCATTTTATACATAATACATTTAAAATTTGAATATAGGAGAATAAAGCTTTATTTTGCTAGTTTTTCTTCAAAAAAATGAATTCTATTTTGTTGTGGTTACAAAAAGAAAAAAGGGGTTGAGCTTGTTCTTTACAAAAATAACTTCAACAATTTTCTCAATATAATACACAATTTATCAATCCATGAAAATTTATTAGTCCTAACATCAATATTAACACTTATTTTAAAGTAAATTGATTTCTTATTCTAATATTTTCTTTTTTATTTTCACCTATACGACAAAATTTTAAAATACAATATTTGAAAAAAAAGATTTATTCATAGGCTATTATAATTATTTAACCTCTCTCTCTCTCTCTCTCTCTCTCTCTCTCTCTCTCTCTCTCTCTCTCTCTCTCTCTCTCTCTATGTGTAACATTATAAAAAAATTTAAAACACTATAATTAAAGATGACATAATTCTTTCTAAGAAATAAAAATAAATGACTTGCTTTTACTTAAATGCAAAGATATAATTTAAACACCATTATGGTAGTTTTTATGGAGCTCAAATTTGTTCTAAGATAATTTTTCCCATTACTTTTAGATGTCAGAGTCTTGCATTCAATAAGACTTGATCCCTAATGATTTTATTAAGAATGTTTCAACTACACCAATGAAATCCTAATTTATAAGACTTCTTATGTCTTCACATAAGTTCATGCTAGTAAAAATTCTTTTAAGATTATTAAGGGGATGCATGATGACCCTTCTACACTTTCACATGTATAGGATGCGATAATTCAAGGAATTTTGAATATCGCGAGTATGAACTAAGATTGGATGAATGATCAAATAAAAATCTTATTTAACTAAGGTATTAAAATTACATATTAGAACTTAACTCTAGATGGCCAATTTACAAAGCTCTATGGTTATCATTTTATGTTAGATAATCACTTTAGGCATGATGTAAGGATCAATTTCCCCTTTTACTTGAGGCAATCTTTGAGTCTCTCTATCCAAGCTATTCAAAATGATCTGAATGGGGAACATGTATGTCATAAGGGTCTTATGGTTCTCATAATGAATGTTTTGAAATCCAAAAAGGTTGATAAACCTAGGGGCAATTTGAAGGCAGTGGAGTATGAAACAAAGGGTAGTCCCCTAGAGAAAGGTTATGATTTGGAAATTGAAGTTGATGCAGAGAAGGATGATAAGAATTCGAAAGGAGGTATGGGGACTAGTCTTCAAAAGAAGAAGAAGATTGTTGTAGGGAGTGACTTTGACTATGAAAGTGATTTTGTTGAGGAAATGGTGAGAGATTATCAGAAGAAGAGGTGTAGAGGTAAGGGTAAGGGCATTAAGGGTAATATTGATGATATGGCTTTGTCTCCATCAGATGATGAATTTCTTGCCCATAGAATGGAGAGGAAGCAAAAATCTATGAGATTGCAAGAGGAGAGGACCCAAAATACTATGAAGAATGTGGCACTGGATAGAGAGGACTATGGGGATAAGGACCAAAATCTGGATTTTGATAGGGTCAAGGGAGAGATTGGCTCTACCGAAGGCCTGTTAGGAAATCTTGGGTCCATTCTGAAGGAGATTGGCATTCTGAAACAACAAATGTAGTTAATTGGGAAGGAGGTTGAGCAGGTGAGCAAATTGGTTAGAGGGGAGTGCACTTTGGGTCAACATATGAATCAGCTTTCTGAGGTAATTAGCAATATTAAAGAGGTTAAAAACCTCATGAGCAAGATCCCACAGATTGAAGCTAATAACAGGGTGCTAGAGAAGGCTGATAGTGATAATCAAAAGAAAGTGACTAGATTGGAGACCAAGTTGAACAATATTGAGAAGATAATCAAGCAAATGGTGGACAATGTGACCAGTCTCAGAAAAAGGATAAGATTCCCCTTCTGTGGTTGACAACCAAGGTCCAAGCAAATGAACTCAGGCTCATTCTAAGAAGAATGAGGATATGACCAAGGTGGAAGAGGTGAAGGCCATTGTGGAGAATGTGCATATTCTAGCATACTAGGCTATTGACCTAATAAAGACTATATAGTTGTCTGGGTGCCTTTTGCTATCTTTTTGTTGTTCTTTTTAACTCTATTTCTGGTTGGCCTCCTATTTCTATGTTTCTCTGTACTCTGTTAGGAAGTTTGTTTTATTTTGTTCTTTTCTTTAAACTCTATTGCTAGCTTTATGCTTTTTATTCATGACTCTCATTATTTTGTAAAAGGTTTTGGGTCTTTTAAAACCTATTTTTACTTAATCAAAACAATCCATATTAGATTATACTACTTTCACAAGTTAGAAGTGAAAGAAAAAAAATGAATGCTAAAAATGTCAATGCTCAAATCTCTTCAAAAAATTAAGGAAATTACTAGATCTTTTTAATTTAATTGATTTGAAATAAATAATGGAATCAAGAAAATTCACTTTGATGTTCTAGCGCTCTACACAAATTTGAGCACTAGACTTGGCATACAGAATTAGAACAAAAAGTATTTCTTTTATAGGTTCACCATGGTTTTATATAAAGTATATTTTACATAGAATAAAATTAGAATTCAAATAAAGGCTAAAAACTCTTTATTTTGTTACTTTTACTTCCAAAAAAATGATTTTCTTTTGCAGTGCTTAAAGTAAGAAAGAAGGTTGAGCTTGTTCTTTACCAAAAAAAAAAAAAAACTTCAACAATTTTCTCAATATAATAGAAAAGTTATCAATATTCATCAATATTAACACTTATTTTAAAGTAAATTAATTTCTTATTATAATTAATCATTATTTTTAAAAAATTTAATGAGTTTTTTAAATACGATGTTTTTAAATTTATTATTCTTAAATTTTAGTGGCACTATTATATTGATTTAAACTTTGAAATAAATAATTTTGTTAAATTTTTTTACAACAGTTTTAAATGCATTAAAACCACTCTAATTTAAGATGACAATTCTTTGTAAGTAATAAAAGTATATGACTTCTTTTTATTTAGGTTCAAAGACATAATGTGATAGTTTTTATGTAGATCAAATTTGTTGGAGACATGATTTGTCCCATTTCTTTTATAAGTTCGAATCTTGCACTCAACAAGATTTGACCTCTAATAATCTATTTAAAAATATTTTAACTCTACCAGTAAACTAAAATCTTATAAATAACATTATAATAATTTTAAATTACTATTTCTGAAAAATTAATTTGGAAAACAGATTTTACAAACTTGAAAGTTGTGAAATACTATATTTTTCATCATAAAAAGAAACCACAATAGTACAAATAAACATTTATATGAAGAATGAATCCTCTTATTCCTTATTCTAAAGTAGAAGACACACCCATACATTTGTGGAAAAGAAAAAGGCAATGTAGATAATAAGCGGAAAGGCTTATATTATATAATTATAGATAGAAGATGCTCTCGACTCTCTGCATAATAGAGTCCAATTCATGCTTATCCAAATCGAGAGCAACTCAATGTGTGTACATACTCATATATATAGAGCTGTATCTGCTTATATTCATGCTAATATAAACTCCAATAGGGAAACATATGACTTCCACAATGTCTTTATTCAGTTTGAGTTCAGGTGTGAGGTTTCTTGACGGTCAAGACAGGGCACTTGCAATTGCGTGTGCAGTACTCACTCACACTACCCGCAACAGCTCTACATAAACCATTGCCATTCATCCAGTTAGTTGCAATGCAATGATGTAAACTACTGTGCTTATTCAAAATTCAAAACTATGCAATATAAATGTAACCTCTTCATTGCTCCATGGCCATGACTTCCAACAACTAAGAGGTCTATCTTAAGCTCGTTGACTGCCTCACAGATTGCATATTGTGCTTCTCCTGTAATCACCTTAACTTCAATGTTCACCTGCATGGCCAATACTCTCAGGAAATCATCATTTATCGTAAGTAAGTTATGACAAAGACATTTTAAGTTGTGACATGTTTGAAGTGGTTTATTTGAAACTATCTAAATACATAGATCTTGTTGAGAAAGCTAATATGATTTTAGATAATGTATTCTTGTATAAAATGTCTAAATAAATAGAAGTGTACTCTTTAAATTAATATATACTAGTGCTGAGAGAAAAGTCTTTACCTACAACAAATAGGAGCTAGTGCGAATTGATCACATTACCCTATGTTTCTAGGTCAATCCGGCAGAGGGAAAAACAGGCTTCTGAGATAGGCTTTTATTTTGTTTTTGATATTTTAGAAGACAAAGGAGACAAATATATTATATATATATGAATGACTTTAACATCTAAGGCTTGTGTGAAATAATTTTAATGGAGCATTCATATGAGAGTCAGAGTCAAATAAATAATCAAAATTCAAATATTAACACTATGAAACAACCACCCAGAGTTTCTAAAGTGTCCTCTAGTTTCCAAGGGTGGGTTAAATAAATCAAGGAATTTATCCTTCCATAAAGATAGGTCATCAAAATGGCCACCCTTAAACATTACATTGGAGAAAATTAAATTTGGAAAAATATGTCAACTTTGACTATTTAATACTTTTAGCTTAAGAATCAAGTATTAGTATGCTATGTTTAAGCCATTAGCATCAGGACATATAGATAGATTCTTAATGACTCAACTAAAATCACAGAAATAGATGGATCCTACTAAAGAAGCAAATAGAATTTCATACATGTCATCGAAACAAATAAAACCTGATGTGTTTTCTGATGAACTGTCTAAACAAATAAGCTAATTGCCATAAATAGAAGCTCTGTACTATTCTAAATGAACTATCTAAACAAACAGATAGACAATACCTGACTCATCTCAAATCAGACAAAGATATGGACGACCAATTTAAATAACTCAAAAGCTAATATTTCCCATTAACTATTTAAACAAATAAATATGCTAATTCTTTTAGAAACGTCTTTGAAGAGAAACAAAGACAAAAACTTACATTCCGTTTCCCACAAATCTCTCTTGCGTGGGTCAATACTCTTTCCGTGACAAGATTTTCATTTCTTTCAGCTATGTCCATCACATGATGTCCCGCAGATGTAGACCCTGTAAAAACAGGAGAGATTACAAACTAAAAACATAAAATTTCTACAACCTTTAATAATTAGATTCATAATTTTCTAAATTTTCTAGTGTCTCAGATGAAACTTACTGATCTATCGTTAAGACATAGAATAGATAAATGTATAAAACTTCGTAATTCACTATTAAGACATATAAAGAAAAACGTTACGGTTAGATTAAATTTTCTAGTAATCCAGATGAAACTTTAAGATCAATCATGAAGAGAAATGTCACAATAAGCTATATTAATGCGAGTGTTACCATGGCCTGCTAATGCAATTTTGGATGCAGGTGGGGCCTGTGCATGCATAACAATAATCTGTTCGTTGTCTTGTTGATTGAGGACATTGTCCAGAGCCCACTGCAGTGCATGCATGCTTTCCTCGCTCTCATTCACAGCAACCATGATTCTCCTTCCTACTCTCTCACTCCCTGCCATTGATCACCTCCAACGAGTTTGAATCTGAATCTCACTAAGCAATGAAATAGAACATGTCTGATGATTAGAGCAGGCCCATATGGCCTTATTTTATACTGTTTTTTAGCTCTGGAATCTCGTATGGTGCAACCTTTACACGATTTATTCTCGTCGAACATTTTCAATAAAACAGAAACAAAAATCATTTGGGAATTTAGATATCCTACAACGACCCTTTATTGAAAATATAGGCTTCGAATACCCAACTTTAATTGTGTGGCTGGTAGCTGGGAAGAGATATTCGTGATAGTTTTGTCATAGATACTTCTAATTACTTCTTCGAATAGTTCAAAAAATGAAACATGTACTAATAGCCGATTACACATGTACTAATAGTTGATCATAGTTTTTTTGGTTAGTGATGACTAATTTGTACACCATTATTGGAATATTTCATTAAGACTACTGGGACATTTAACCACAAGTAGATGTGTTTTGTGAGTGTGCAACTATCGATTCGTGAACATTGCAAGTATACACCTGAAAAAGGGAAAAATTTGAGTTAGAGTTTACGAGTTCTAGATGCATTAAGTTAGCCCGGACGCTACTCCCTCTTTTCTCCTAAAGAATTAGTGTTTGCATGTGTTTTAATTAGTACTATGTTTATTAAATATTTGCTTGAGTGAGTAATATTATTAGTATGTTGTTTGAGATGGAAGTATAATAGATTGGGTGATCTTTATTATGTTTAACCTGTGTGAGCATTATCTAGGTGTAATGAGTGATGGGTTATTGTGAAATATTACTCATGAAACATGGGTAAAAATTACATACTTGAACTTTGATAGCAATATCACAATTTGATTTGTTCTGAAACATATCTTACTTGTCAAATATTTGGTTGTTAAAAATTGATTCAATATTATGTCATTGCAAATTTATAATAGTTTATACATTGATTAATAGAAGTCATTCATGAAAATTCAGTTTTAAAGACACATTCAACATAAGTTTAATCCATTGATAAATTTGAAACAACTCATCATAATATAGTGTAAAAAGTTAATGAAATTATTTTAAAAGATAAATGACTTATCCACAATGAACATAATATTGTACTCTGAGACCCAATAACAGTTCATTTAATAAATCGGTTTTTATACTTAGATCAATGTCAACTTCAATTTATGGATTCTATAATATCTGTTAATTGTTTACTGTTCAAAGAAAGGAAGGAATGGTATGTGGCTAATTGGGGACCATTATAGAATTTTTCACCTTTTCTTGATAGGAAGATAACCGCCCAACCCTTTATCATAGCAGAATATGATGACATTTTATCTTTTTTAGGTATGTGAGCATCACTTATATACCAACATGTTTAAAACCGGGGGCTATAAGACATTGGTCTTTTCAGATATTTTGTGATACGTTTCTATCTGGTAAAGTATAGATAAGGGAGAATCACATTTTGGGATATTTAGTATTAGGCTTGGAAATTGAGGATCATCTTTTTTGTTTTTAAATGGAGTTTTCTAATAGTTTGGTTATTTTTATGCTAATTTTTCTATTTTAAATATATTGATTGTCACATGTTTAATTTATAAATATATATATTTTTAAAAATATATAATTTAGTTACTACTTACAAACATGTATAATTATATATAATTAAAATTTTTTAAAATAATTAATTATTTAAAAGTAAAATATTTTGATATAATAATTCAATCTAATAAGAAAACATGACAATGTTATAAAATAGTTTAAAACATAATTGTATAAATAATGAAGTAGATATCTTAAGTGGGTGATTCACTAAAATGAGAAAAATATCAAAGCTTCAAAATGTAGTTTTGATAGATTAAAAAATGAAAAAAGAATAAATTATGACATAAAATTATTATCTACATTAAAAAATTGTTAATTTAGAAAAATACATATGCGAACATCTTGCATAAAAACTTAGGACATTTTGTTAAGTATTATATTTGTCAGTAGTCTACATGCTTACGTGTTTTCTTGTTTTGTCATTTTTTCTAACTAATTATTAGTTAAATTTGAACCAACATGCTAGATACTAAATCTATGTTTTTTGAATTAACATGAATGGGAAAATTATGGTTTCTCCATAATTTTGTTCCTATATTCTTGTCTTGTATTTGCAAATTCTATTGTAATTTTAAAAAAAAAAACATTCAAGGTGGAAAATGATTGTGTGAGATCACAACAATGTGGAGTTCTTACTCCTTAGTTATGACGATGATTTATTTACTTAATTCACTATATTTGTAGATAATGAAATTTCTAGTTTCCAGTTTCATGAAGATTAAGTGATTTGTTGTTCCTAGAGAAACTATTTTTGGAAGTTATGTTTCTATCTATTACCCATCTATGAAAATAACATTGTGTTGCCTTGGTTCCCATACCCACGAGACTGTACCAATTTTTATCTTCTTGAGTCAAAATGAGTTCAAGCGTGCCAAATTTGATCTTTAAATGAATCATTGATTTATTGCTTTCTTAGTGATTTTATAGTCTTCATGCCTCTGGCTCATCTTTGTTGTAATGTGGAGCCTAATCAGATTTGGAGGCTTATTCAACATGACTTCCCCCCATATTAGTTCTAGGGGGGTTTGGGAGCAACACTCCCAAGATCGGGTCAAGGGGCAGGGCACCAAGTGCACTCCCTATGGTAGTATAGGGTGGGGTCAAAGCAAAATGACCCTAGCCAAAAATGACTCTACTACTGTAAAAGGTGTCAACTGCTATTTTTCTGTTGGATGACTAATTCTAGCCCTAATTTTGTAAGTGCAAAAGCTTGTACAAAATAGCTTTGGGTTAGGGATTTCACAATGTATGGTGAGATTGTAGCTTCTTGTGGTGGTATTGAGATATAAGGGATTATGGATTGTAATCACTAGATAATAATAATATTGGACTTGTTGTTGGTGGATGTAGCCTAGGTATTGGGTGAACCACATTAAATCCTTGTGTCTTGTGTTCTCTTTTGTGGGATCTATTATTTTATGATATTAGTTATGTTTGCATGTAATTGTTATTTATGTCTGTGGTTGATCCTCACAATCTCTATCTCCACGTAGCACTTTGAATTTTTGAAATTTGACACCTAAGTCCCATGTTATGATAGGTTAATGAAAGCTCTCAAAACACATGGTTTTCAATCGAAACATTAACATTTATAACATTTAGAGGTTACGAAATGGGATTCAAAACATGTATTTTTATTCAAATTCACAACTTCCCTTCCCAAAAATGAATTAAGAAAAGTGCTTCAAACACATTTTCTGAATTCCAAACCTTAACCTCCCAAAACCAAAAAGGCTAGGCATGAGATATAAAACATGGGTTTTGGATGAAATTCTTAACATCTCTATCAAATGCTAGAGGTTAAAAATTAATACGTTAATTAACCTCTATAATATACATCAATGGCATGATGCAAAGGAAGATTATGTAATGGATTTGATGGAGTAGCTTTGAAAATATTTATGATGTCTATCAGCATTCTATCTACTCTTATATGGGTATCCATCAATGTCACAAGAGTGATAACCATTTTTTAAAGAGATTTCATCTCATAGAATGTTGGAGACTAAGGAAGCTTGTACCATATATGTTTCTAAAACCACAACCTCCACAATGATAAAATTTATGGTGAGTCCAAACAAAATAGAAAATACACAAGTTGAGAGGCAAAGTTTCTTTTCTGATAATTGTCCAATAGAAGATCTCGTGACTTATCTGTCAAAGTGCTCTAAAGATATTGTGTATGGGAATAAATTAAAAATATAGTGGGAGGCAATAACATGAGTTCAAGATTCAATCAGATGCAGTAGAGGCTATTCATGAGTTGATTATTTGACAATTCATTAATGCTTAAAATATATATATATATATATTTACAAAATGTAAGCATAATGAACTAAGCCAAGGGAAGCATGTCACATGTTTGCAAAAATTCCCATCGAAGATGATATACCTTGATACAAGGCCTCCTCTAATACACACTGCAATAGGAAATCTTTGTGGTGTATGGAGTCATTAGAGCCCAAAATGTATTTGTTTTATTTCATTGATTCTAAATATGATCAGCGTGTACAAGCTATGACAAGGTAAATGATAGAAACATGTATGAGTGTTCGATATGGAGTTTACTTTTATAGTAGGCAAGGTGATGTTCTTCAAGAAAGAATCTCAGTAAGGGACACGATAACTGGTTGACAAAATGCATCAAGTAAATGACACAACTCACCTACAGCTTCCATTATCTAATTAATCTTATCATTACACAAAGTGTCATAAAGATCAAATAAATGTCAAAGGTGCATATGATAAAGCCTATGAAAACATCTTTAGAAACAATTAGGTGGACCAACTATAATGAAATGGAGAGAATGCAAGCTATGCTCATTACTTTTTATTATAAAAAGCAGCAAGAGGGTGCTAACCCATGGTACAAATAAAATACACTAGACATGGTTAAATAAGTTTAACAACACCTAGTGCAAGACATCTAAATAGACATCAAATGAGATCTACCTCTATCAAAAACAAAGGTCTAAATGCAGAAAACACACTAACCATAGTCAACATTGCCAAGGATTAGTAAGGGACAAGCCCCCATACTAGTTGCATTCATTAACAAAAAATAAGAACAAAGGACCCAAGTGAACCCTTTAAAACTAATTGCAACCACTTGGTCATAGGAAGAAAAGAAACAAAGAGGGAGAGACAAATTCATTCTCACAAGACTTAAAAACCAACCATATGAAATGGATAGCCTATTCTTCTATCACCCATATAGCTATAGGTCCATAGCCAACATAACCACTAGTTTAAGCCATCGTTCACATTTCAATAGCGAAGGGATCCTCATCAATAGTAGTAGGGGGAGGAAAGATATCATATCCAATGCTAGGGGAGAGAGACTCCCAAACATCAACACTATCTCTACAATGGCCACCTTGGTGCTATCTCCTTTAAAAAAACTAACCTCCACCATCAGAAACACCAAAATGAACTCCACCTTTATACAATTCAATGTCCAGTCCAGATTGTGGATGAAACAACTTGCAAACTCCACATCCACTTTGGAAGAACACTCCAAATCCACAAACAAAGAATAGAAAAAGTAGTCATCCCAGCATAGCTTTGTTTTTATTTTAAAACATAGCTAGCCTAGACCAAAGTAGAAATTTCAAGTTAGAAGGAATCAAATGAAGTTTGGGAGCTTAGGAATTAGGTAGTTGTTTCAATCATATCACAAGGAACATGTTGTGACTTGTTTGACTGAATGGCTTTGAAGGTACCCCAAGTATTCGATAGAAAGTCACCGTTCTTTATGGAGGAAGGTCCCATAAATAAAGAGAAATGATTGTAAGTATATATACAAGACATGCTTAATGGAATCACTTCACAAAATTCCAAGAGGATGAAAGGTCATTTGGCTGATTTAGAACGCTTGATGCACCCACTGTCAATATATTCGATGGAGAGTCATGGTTGTCTTCACGGTTGGTTGCAAGCCCACACTTATCTAATTATCACTCTTAATATTTATTATGGAATCGCAACGATATCATGTAAGTTTATCCTTGATTTGCAAATGGGGGTGGGCGGTACTGATTAATAGGAAGACACAAGAATTTTTTGGCAAAATACTAGGAAATAAAGTTGATGTATATTGATAGATTTTAAAGAAAATGTTTGCAAAGTTGGATGGCTATTTATATGTATTGTTGAAGTCGCGGACGATCCTTGACTAGACACCCACGACCGCGATAAAAGCATCGAGGAGATATTTAATTGTTTCGAACTGTCACAATCGACCAATGTAAATAAGAATATCTTCAATGTTTATTAGTTTAGTGAATATGTGGATGAATGGACAAATCATACAGCTCTTTGATAAAACTCCAAGAATAAATGGCAGTTTGGTAAAATGTAATGATCTCAATGATTGCATAATGTGCAGAAAATGGATATATCAAGAAGCTTTTAACAACTTATACTCAAGTTCTCTCCGTAAGGCCTTGTTCTATAAACTTCTTGAACCTCTTCTAGAGGTCAGACATAAAAATTGGGGTCTTACTAGTCACAAAATAAGATCTTTGAGATAAGGCATAAGCATTTACGAGTGTTGTGAAAAATATGTCCAACAATTGAAAATAACATGGTACACCCAAAATTCAAATCATTTGTGTAAGTATCTCATTGCGGAAGAATGGTGGTCAACATATGATGAAAGTTTAGATGAAGAAATGCCTTGACTTAATTTGAGTTTTGATTCATCATCAAAGTTAAGAAATAGTGATTTGTATGATACTTTTGGTCAAAGGTTAAGGAGTTGATGATTTGTGTACAAAATTGTGAAATTAATTAACCTGTTTCAAAATTAATAAAAGGGAGTTAATTATTAAGCTAGGGTGAAGTTATTTATCTCATAAAGCCTATAAATGTGAGGCATTTTGTAATGTTAGAGGGGGTAAAGACCTTTTTTGTAAAGGGGCCCGAAGCTATGGAAAAATTTCATTTGAAGTTTGCACTTAGAATGCAATTTCCTTTTGAGTTGTATGTATCTAAAGAAATAATATGAATACATTTAGTTGTATGTCTTGAATGCATTTACCTATTTTTGTTTTCTTCTCGTATGTTGAGAAGGTAGTCCTTTATGTAATGATGCAATCTGAATATCTTTTTAATTTATGCAATCGAAATGATGAAAAACATTCATGTCATGGTATCTTCATGTGGATGTGGTAGGGTAGTTTATATTTTTCATATATTAAGATCTACTATCTATTATTTGTCATTGTTGCATGTTCTGCTAAATAACCCCCTTGTCATATGTTATTTGATGTGAGATCCCATTTGGTATTTCTACGTCTATCATTAGAGTTATGTTTCTTGTTTAGTTTACTTTTATGTTTCTACTTTTGTACTTTCATGTGAAAAGTACACAAAATCCAAAATGCTCACATCATACAATGGAGATGCCCATCTCAAACACATGAGAAGGTTAATAATGATTGAACTTCAATCCATTCAACTATTGGCATAGTTGTCACTATGCATAGGGTGAACAATGTCAATTTTAGAGATAACTTCACAGTGACAAATTTGATTATCAACGCATTGTAGTTTGAACTCAAACAAAAGATATCTATATGTATATATGTATAAACACACACATATCATCCTATAATTAGTTAGTTTATTTTCTACCAAAACTTTCAATTTCTTATCAAATCTTATTTGTCATCCTTATGGGGTAGGCCTACTTAATAAAAAATAGCTCAATTGGTTTGAGTTATTGTGTGAAGATCCCACTAAAGGAAGAGTAGGGCCTTCTTTACCAAATAGAGGTGATACTAAGCTATTTATTTCATTCATTAAGCTCCTTAGTTTATCAATTGTGAAATTAGATAAGTAGTTCATATTTGTATCACTAGTATTTCAAATTTAAAATCTATTCAAATATCATTCAAATATTTATATATAAC
>CM053784.1:103103326-103200826 GCA_028749045.1 Cupressus sempervirens
AAGCATCACAAAAATAACCACTTCCTAAGCCTCTAGTAGACATGTCTATCTCGTCAAACTACTTAGTTTCCCCCAAACCCACCACAAAATAAAACATGGCATCTCAACATGCATTTAAAAGAAGTGTAGTTATTTAGTCTCTCTTTCTTTTCTTTTTTAAAATATAATTCCATAAAAATTGATTTGTGTCAAATTCTTGAGTTTTCATTTCATAATCGTATCATAGTTCAATAAAGATTATCAATCATGCAATATTATCATGTTATTAATTTAAATAATCTTAAATCATGAATGATTTAATTAATAACATACATGTATATTATTAGATTAACTCTTAATATCAATTTCATTTTCAAATATTAATTTGACTTCAATTTAAGTCCAATATTAATATATTTTAATTTTTTATTCATAAGGAAACTCGAGATAACTCAAACTTGAAACTATAATTATAATTAAACTATTTAAAATTTCTCTCATAATATTTAAATATTCATAACTAGATGATCATAAAGTTTTTGAAGTAGTTGATAGCAGCCAAAAAGATGGGGGGTTGACTGTGGAGTACACATAAGGTTGAGAATGAGCCAAAGGTTACGTCCCAGAAGTCTATCCTATACCAACTTTGAACATCAAAAATAATAAAACTTTAAGAGCCCAAGTGTCATTAACCACAACCCTTAAACTACTATGCATAAGAAACTGAATAATAAACCAACAACATTTTAAAACATCGTTGCTATTGGTCCAAAAAACCTTGTGGGGTGTAAAGTTCAGAGACATAATCATCAAAATAAAAATAAAACACACTAGAACCCAAGCTAGATGCCCTCTTCCTTCTCCTAGTTACCATTCTTCTTCTCTTGAGAAGCTTCCCCTATTGCATCCTCCTCTTCCACTTTCATTGGTTTGTCCATGATAGTTTTTAGCCAATCCTCCACCAAGAACCCATAAATGGATTGGGTTGTCTTAGTAGTCTTCTCTAGTTCTTGTTCCTCTTTGTTAGCCTATAGGAAGTAGAGGGTTGTGGCCGCAGAGTGCATAACCTTGACGATGAATTCCACCAAGGTTTTAAATCTGTGGCATATAGAAGTATGATTATCTACTAGGTCACTCATAGACATCTCAAGCCTCTCCAACTATACCTTGGTGTGACTATGTTTTTCTTTCTTCCTACTTACCTTAGGTTTATCCTTCCTAGGAGAAGTGATGTCTTCCACCACACTATGAGCCAAGGTAGATTCCAAGGTATCAAAGACATGGGAAGGGCTGATAGAGTTAGGGCTAGGTTTGATGTCCTAGTGGTGTCTTTTCTTTTTAGTAGGTTTCTCCTAACTATCAGAGGAGCCAAAGCAGGAATCATACTTTGGGGGTTCTTGAATCTCTCCTTCTAGAGATACTTGTTGGTTCTCGTAGCATACTGCTTTCCCTTCTTGCAATCTGTTTCCAACTCAATAATGCCAACTTTAACCTCATGGTTAATTTTGACCTCAGTAGCATGACCTTTCTTGGGCCTCATAAGAGTAGAGCTAGGGTTGGGGTCTAGGGAGGTTTTAGGGGTGATAGAGGCTAGGGGGTTGAGTAGGAGAGGGGGATTTTAAGCCATGTGTTGGATAAACAACTTATTCATAAGGCCCTAGTGGATAAGGTAGAAGGATTTCAGCTCATCGTGTTTCCTTCTAGCCTTAAAAATACTATTCTCCAACGAATGTAGTAATAGAAATGGAAAGGATATAAGGTAAAGTTTTCTAAAATGATTCAATATAGAAAAATGATAATAATATAGTACTTGATAGTGGTCCTTCAAGGTGATGTATCTTATAATCGCATAGCAAATGGTATCCCAAGGCTTAGGGAGGGTAGCCCATGCAAACCCACCACACAATCTTGATGGTTCCTCATTGGAGTCAAGGAATTTCTGCAAACTAGCCTCCTTATTGACCTTAACTTTCCTCTACCATTTCTTTCCATCTAGTGAAAAATCCCCATCCCTCACAATGCTTTCTTCAAAAATCTCAAAACTCATGCCATTAACTATAATTTTTCTATCCTTCCAAGTTTGATAGAATTGCATTGAGATGACCTCGTTGTTTTTAACCATGCCCTCCATATAAATTAGAAGGCCCCACTACTGGAAGTATACCATCATCACTTCATTGCTATTGATACACTCCTCCATGCCCACTAGTTCAATGCAGTCACTAGTGCCCATATCCTTGCCCAGGTCCACAATTGACTCCTCTGACGACATAACCTTGCACTAGGTTTTGGAGTTCCAAAATAGAAAATGCCAAGCCATAATGGAGAAAACTAAAAGGGATTACGTAGTCATCATGACTCTGTAATGTTTCCCATAAAACCAAAAATCTCCTAAAATAGTACATGTGGGTAGATTGTTTCCATCTACAAATGACTGTCACTTGCTGGGCCAATTGTGGGAATTATCCAACTTGTCTTTATGATAATTAAAAAATTGATCTATATATTTCACCGAATCCCCCCTCTACATCCTTTTATTGCAATCATCAATTTTTATGGTAGTTGGAACATAATGTTAATCAACATCCAAACATGCCAAGAAAACCCTTTACTAAGCATCACATTCTCGTGATCACATGTAGAAAAGGAGACCTGCTACCTAATTTGATATTCCATGAGTCATTATTGATGGTATGCTCCCTTTCCATCACCATTTGGGTTGATTATGGAAATAAATTGGCATCATCCCATTCCACTAACCACTTGACACCATGGCCAGCCTTGGCAAGGTCATCTACCATGTTGTTTCCTTCCTAATATATGTGTGCCACATGGATATCTTGATAATATTCCATCATCCTTTGTGTTTCATTGATAATGATTTTAATTGACCAATTGCATTTTCCCTCTCCCTTAGTGGCTTTGATGATAAGCATAGAGTCCCCCTTATGAACAAATTAGTGACTCCCCGAGTTCTCACAATTCCTAGACCCTAGAGAAGTGCAATTGCCTTGGATTTATTATTAGAACCTTCACCATAGTAATGTTGTTCCAAATGATACTCCCCACAACGGTGCTACCCATCATGGTTGATTCATCAAAATTTAACTTTATCCAAGAATTGTGGGGGGTGTAAAACCATCTCCTTTCTTTCCTGGATTTTGGAATTTTCAAATTGTGCCACCATCTATACCATATCCTTGGCAATAGCCAAGTTCCTATCAGCTTCACTTGGGGGATGACGGTGGGGTGGGGGGTTCCATTCCTAGATCCTATTGCATTCCCTTACGAACCTGAGAATTTGTTCAGCAACCCCCAAGCTAGTTATAGCTTGCTCCCCAAATATCTTATTGTTCCTCTCATTCCATATTTTCCATGAAACATATGGTGAGATAAGAGTGGGTAGTCAAGCCCTCCATGTGGGAAAATTGATTCAACTCATTATTCATACACCAACTAACTCCTCATAAAGAAAGAACCTCCCTCTAGACATCCATGGTAAAGGGACAATGGATGAGTAAGTGTAAAATGGATTTGAAACATCTTTGGCGCATAAAATGCAACAGTTGGCAAGTTGGAAACCATGCCACTAGAGGTTGTCAATAGTAAGGATCGACCCATGCAGAGCTAACCACTAAAAGAAGTTTATTTTAGGTAGTATCCAAGGGTGCTACACCTTTTTCCATTCATCTTGTGCTCCTTCCCCTACTAACTTGCTAAGATAAGTAGACTTAATAGTAAACTTCACTAAAGGTGTGAGTTTCCATACCAAGGAGTCCTCAACTGGGATGAGGGGAATCCTGTAGATGTGCAAGAGATCCTGCATTTCCTGAGATAAAATCAACTCCCTTTGCTGGAGATTCTAGAATGTGATCCATTATTTTTCAAGGGTGATGAAGTCCTAAGTCTGAGGGCCATACAATCTAGTGCACATGTCACATGGAGGGGAAAACTTAGTTTGCATAAAGGGGTCTTTGTAGATCCACTGATCTTCCTAGAAATCTATTGAATTTCTATTCGCCATGATCCAGTGACACCCATTTCTTAGGACCTTTTAGGTGTTAACAATGTTAGTCCAAACCTTAGAGCCCTAGGGAAGAGCTTGTGCCCCTATAAATTGGTGAGGAGACAATCCCCCAAAGTATTTGGCCATTATGATGTTACACCAACTACCCTAGGAATTCAGCAACTTCCAACTAATTTTAGTTAATAGAGCCTTATTCAATTTCCTAATTCTTCTTAGAATTAGTCCTCCTTGAGCTTTAGGTTTGCAAACTTTCTCCCAACTAACTAGTCTCATTCTTGCCTTTTCTTCAATTCCAGACCATAGGAAATTATGCTAGATTTTCTTAATGATATCTTTGAATATACCTGGGAGTTTGAAAGTAGATAGGAAATACACTAGGATTCCTTACAAGGATCCTAAGAGGAGTTGAAGTTTAATAACATTACTCAATATTTTCTCTTTTCAGCCTACTAGCTTTCTTTGTAGATGTTCCACAAGACCATTCCATAAATGGTTTTGGATCTCCTTAACACTAACTAGTAGATGAAGATAGGTATTAGAGAGGGTTTTATCCTAGCATCCAAGAATACCAGTGACCATTTCCTATAGACAAGCACAAGTGTTGAAAAAATAAACTGTACTTTTGTGTTAGTTGATTCATTGGCCCGAAACAAGAGCATACATATTTAGGATTCAGGTGTCTTTCCACTCTCTAGCTTCATGGATGGAGGAGACACCAAAAAAACAAGTATCATCGACAAACTACTATAAGATTTGGGGGAGGCACCAAGAAGTAGGCTTGATGCCCTTAATTATGCCAAAGTTAGATAAACAGACAAGATTTTTGCTTAAAACTTCCACTAGAACAATAAAGAGATAAGGAGATAGGGGGCCACCTTGACGAAGACCTTGAGAGGAAGAGAAGAAGTTACCCAAGGCACCGTTAACAATCATCGACAAGGTAGCATAAGTCACAACATTCTTAACTATTCTTAGAACCCTCTCATTAAAGCCAAGTTTGGTGAGAATGGCAAACAAAAAGTCATGCCTAACCTTATTACAAGCTTTGGAAATATCTAGTTTAAGAGCCATAACTAGGCTTTTACATTTTTCCATCAAGTGTATCACCTTGTGGGTAGTTATGACCACATCAAGAATCTAGGCATAAAGCCATTCTGATGAGGACTAATGAATTTATCCAGGAAAGCTTGAGGTGATTCACCATAAATTTAGCAAAGATCTTGTAGATAGTATTACAAAGGCTAATAGGTTTGAAGTCTTCAATCCTTTGGGGGTCCTTAATCTTAGTAATGAGAAAAATAAAATATTGATTTAGTTCCTTCAGTAGCTTCCCCATTCTAAAAAATTCCCCTACAGCACAAACAATGTCACACGTAACAATGTCCTAGAAAACCTAGAAGAAGGTGGAGGGAGCCCATTCGGGCTAGGGGCTTTGTACTAATTCATACTAAAAACAACCACTCTAAATTTTGTTGATCTCATATTGGTTCTAACTAATGAGTGTCTACACACTTAAGTCATTTACTTAGTTCAAGTTGAACAAGTAGAATATGTTGAGAAAAACATGTATATTATAGAGCATGTCAAGTGCATAGTGAGTGTCAAGCCACTCATGTGTTGAGTCACTCAAGTGCTGAGTAGACAGTGTATGCCGATTGATTCAAGAACCAAACAAGAAATGTATGTTGAGTGATTTAGGAGCTAGACAAGTAGTGTATGTTGAGTGATACAGATGCCAAGTCATAGTATAGAAATCAATAATTCAAAGCATTAGAGACTTCAAATGCCGAGTGACATAGTTTTGTTATAGTTGTTTGTAATGGCACAAACTATTATTAAACCATTTTTGAGCTAACTTAAAGGTAAATTATGACATTTTGGAAATAAGGACAAATCTTAAGTTGGATTTCCAATGTAATTACATGTGACCAACCAAAAAAAGGGAAGATTTAAGTGGAAAAATGGATGAATCATAGCCATTAATTCATACCTAACCCTAAGTCACCTAAGCCTTCTTAAGGAGGAAAAACCCTAAACTATCTAAAGTGTGAAGAAGGTGAATGGAGGAGTGAAGAGAGAAGTTTTCATGCACAAACATAACATTCATGGTGAATAAGGAGTTATGATTTGGGATTGCATTGCAGAATTGGTTAAATGAGGACAGAGGAAGGGAAGAGCATACATCAAAGATAAATCTAATAAAAAAGGATTAAGAATACATCAATTTAAAGGTGATTTGTTATCAAGAAATCAAGTGCTAACTATAGGATCATTTTTGAATCATTCTAGCAGGTGAATCAGTCAAATGTCTTAACAAAGTAGTTCTACTAGGTTGTATTGAAATCCTCTAACAAGGTGCTTACTTAATTGTGAGTTAAAGTCCTTTAGCAAGCACACATTTAATAGGGTGTTGAAATCCTTTAATAGGGTAGACCTTTCATAGGTTAGATCATGTATTATGATAAAAAATTGTAACCTTCATTGGATACACTTTAGTACTGTAGTAGTGAAGATTTGTGGGTGTCTTCCCCACCCCAGTTTTACCTTCTCATTGGAGGGTTTTTGGGTAATCATATCTGGTGTCATACATGTGTGAATGTTTATATGTTTACATGATTTAGATGTACATGCTTTACATCTTATTTAATTTTACCCATTGAATGTATGAGATGGATGTGTGGTGATAGTTTTTATGAGTCAAAGTTTAAACTATTCATTCACCCCTCCCGAGAAGTTTACCTTTTGTAAATTGTAATTCCAACAATTGGTATCAGAGCTTTATTCTCTAAAAGAGAAGCTTTGTAGCTTTGAAGAAAGATCTTGGAAATGGAATTTGGGAAAGACTATTGAGAATTAGGAGATTGAAATACATCTCATTCTACATCAATTGAATCAAGCAAGAGAAGATTTAAAGAAATCTTGGAAAAGAAGGAAGGAAATTGCTATTGAGAAGAATGTGACACAATATACAGAGATAGACACTACTAAGCTATTTGCATATGAAGACTCCAATGAATTTGATGTAGTAGTTGCAAATCTAATAGAAAAGAATAGAGCCCAAGCAAAGGAAATTAGAAATCTCAAGTTAGAGCAAGAATCACAAGTCATACTACTATGTGAGATGATTGACCAAAAGAAGAAAGCTATGGAAGAGAAGGCTATGATTGAAGATGACAAAAAAAATTTGGCCAATAGACTAGAAGAGAAATCATCAGAGCTAACCAATATTTTCAATATGCAATTGGATACACTAAACCAAATGATGAATGCCAACTATGAGTTGAATGTCAAGGAAATTAAGATAACAACATTGAAGTTGTAGAATGAGCAATTGCAAAGTGACCTAAAAAGAGAAAAGAAATTTGCTCAAAGTTTCAATAAACCAAGTGAAGCCATCAAATACTTTGAGAAATTATTGAGATCCCCTAGATCCAAAAAATATCTAGACTAGGATACACAAGTACTGAAGAAGGAGAGTCATCCAAAAGTGTTAAAGAAAGGAGCAACAAAGGTCAAAAATCCAAGCCTACTTGTCATAATTGTGGTAATAAATGACATACTGCTAATGTGTGCAGGAGCATAACTATAAATTAGAATGCTAATCATAAGACCATTGTTCACTATCATAAGTGAAAAAAACAAGGTCATTAGGCACATGAATGTAGAACCAAGACCACACACACACACACACAAAGATTTGAAGGATATTGTTATAACTGTCAAAAGTATGGACATAGAGCTTTTGAGTGTAGACCAAACCTCATGTGGTCATGAAAAAAGAAAACAAAGGTAAGTAACAATGAAAAATCTTATAATTGGGATTAGAATACAAGATATAGTTGTTTTTATTGTCAAGAATATGGACATGTTCCTGAGAATTGTATTAGAACACACTTCAAAAGTGACTACAAGATGTGGTTGAGTCAAACTACATGTTTTAGTTGTTTGAAAACTAGTCACGTCAATAGATATTTCCCAACAATGTCAAAGGCACCAAGTTTTGAGTTTGATAAAGGCAAAGGAAAGGTAGATGTTGAAAATATCATAAATGAAATGAACAAGAAATGGAAGAAGAAAGATGATTGTAGCACATCAAATGGAGAAGGGATCACTTCACACAATGGGTTAGGTGATCACACCTCATTAAACTAAGAAATAAAGAGGTATGTGGGATAGATATTTAAAGGTTATATCATACATTAGTTCCAAAGGATTTAGTACTAAGAAGATTACATTAGCATGAACAAAGATGCAAGATGTTATTAGGAATCCAATTAAATTCTCTAAGTTTTTCATGTTACTGTCGAGCATGAGAAGTTTCCTATATGTCCAAGTGAAATGCAAGAGAATGCCAAGCTAATAGAATGGCTAGTTGATTCCAAGCTTGTAATGGTTTTCAAATGAATGAAATGTTTATGGTTGTCAAGTGAGCCCAAAATTGGTTGATGTCAAGCTTACAACTGTGTAAGCACTCAGCATTAATTGTAGATTTTCAAAACGGTATTTGATCAAATTTCAACTTATTTTTTCATCATTTTGAAATCAAGAAAGAATAAGGAGAGCAAGAGGTGATCTAGAAATCCATTACAAGTGATTGTAGAAGATTTGAGCAATAATTCAACACCATTTCATCAGATCTTGCAAAGTATTCACCAAGTGCCAGGTTATGCTATTTATATTTTCATAAATCCCAGTTTCACATAATGAAATATAGTTCAAATAATGTAGAGAGTAAGGAGGTTTTGAATTTTCAATAGGTTAGTAATGAGGTTAAGAAATTGATATTCAAAGCCATTCTTGACATTGCCTACAAATAAGACCCCTCTAGTGCATTATCCATGATACCACCAAATGTTTTAATGGTTCAAGATATTAGGAAATGTTATAACTATAAAATTGGAAGCATTGGTGATATGGAGATTAGCCAAGCATATGATAGACTGTGTGATAATGGTGTACTGAGGGAAAAATGCAAAATTGTAGAGAAGAAAGGGTTAGCATGAGCCCTAAATTTCCCAAATATGTTCAAAACAGAATGGATTAGGATAGTATTGAGTAGGATATATGATAGTTCACTATGGCTAGGTAATGGGCCTATCAAAATAACCAAGAGACGAATCCATAGAGTAATAGGGTATCCAACCCTAGATCGGCCTAAGACCTTGAGGAGTGATTCAAAAGAGGTCATTGAAAAGAACACAGGAGCCATGTGGAAAAAGAGAGGAATGACTATTGACACCATCATAGATCCTTTGATAGACTTTTTAGTAAGGGTTATTTCACACAGGTTTTAGCAATCCAATAGATTAAATAGTGTGCCTTGTATTACAGTGGATGTGGGTTATAAAATTGGTAAGAAAGATCACACATATGATCTTAGAGAGCTTCAACTATAGAAATTGATGGAGAACCTAGGAGAAATAAGAAAGACTAAGAGTGCTCAATGCAAATTTGGTTCTATTTTTATATGCATATTCTTTTATATTCAAAACACTTTTCCCACATGTGGCACAGTTTCATGGAAAAAAATCGGTTAGTAGTAGTGCATATCGGCGAGTTCAGTGAGCAATTGGGTGAGAACTTTGAGTTAGTGATGACAAGCTACTTTGAGGACTTTAACAAATCAATGAAGAAAAGATTGAGAATTCCATTATCACTAGTAGAAAAGCATTAGGATGAAATTTGTTTCCTAGTGGATACTAATTATACTTTTGTTCATGCTGCTACACCAAGGTTAAGATGGTTGAGACCATTATGTAAAAATTTTCCTTAGGGTAAAATCACCCAAGATCAAGGAACTCAAACACAAGCACAAAATAGACCAAAGTATGATTAGAATAACAATATGATATTCAATAGATGTACAATTGCACTAGGAGTGCCTAAATATAAAGGCCTTTAAACTAACTAGGATTCAACACACTAATAAGTCTTACAACAAGGCACATGTCCACCAAGAGTGGATTATCCTCCATTAAGCACATGAGTTAGTGCAATGATGAGAGGATAAGAATACAAAGGTGTAGGATGTAAAACTATGTTGTAGACACCATGTGTTAAAATAAGAGTGCAAATAACTTTGTTGTCAACATGACAACTTAGTTAATTATGCAAACTCTAGTGTTGTAGACACCATGTGCTAAACTAGCGTTGCTTACTCGAGTGTTGTCAGTATGACATCTCATATGAGTATGCAAACTCCTAAGTATCAAAATAATAAATAATAAAATAATGCATTAACCTAAGTAAACTTAAGTAAAGTGTAATAAATAAATGCTTATTTACACCAACACCCCCCCTTAAGTGAAACTTAGGGGAATGCACTTAAGCTCACAAAAGCTATAATGAAAATCCATGATGGGTCCCATCTACTTGGCCATGTTAGGTACCCATGTAAAAAATGCAATGAAATCTCTCATAAAGTGCAGAAAGAGGGAAAATCTCATGGGAAAAACCCTCCCTCAAAAAGAGAGATGAAAAAACAAGATGTATGGATGGATGGATTAATCAAGACCCCCCCCCCCCCCCCCCCCCCCCATTACGACATACATCATGTATATAAAATAAAGAAGTATGAGAAGAACACTATCCCAAAAGAGGAAAAGGTCCCCCTTATAAACAAGAAGAAGAAGAAGAAAGGAGACAAGGTACTCTCCCCCAAAATGTAGAATGTCAATTAGTTATAGCTACTCTAATGTAGAAGTTGATCCATGGCTCCTAAATAAGTTTCCTCCCCTTTAGAAGAAACAATATCATAGGTACAAATGAGATGCTTCCCCAATGTATAGAAAGAATCCCAAAGATGAATGGTGTCTTTGATACCATGAGAGAATTTTCCTTAGGGAAAAATCACCCATGATCAAGGAACTCAAGCACAAGCACATAATAGACCAAAGTATGATCAGAATAACATTATGATATTCAATTGTTGTACAAGTACACTAGGAGTGCCTAAATATAAAGGCCTCTAGACTAACTAGGAGTCAACACACTCATAAGTCTTACAACAAGGCACATGTCCACCAGGAGTAGATTATCCTCTATTAAGCATATGAGCTAGTGCAATGATGTGAGGATAAGCCCACAAAGGTGTAGCACGAAAAATTATGTTGTAGACACCATGTGCTAAAATAAGAGTGTGAATAACTGTGTTATCAACATGACAACTCAGTAATCATACAAACTCTAGTCTTGTAGAAACCATGTACTAAATTAGACTTGCTTACTCTAGTTTTGTCAACATGACAACTCATATGAGTACGCAAACTCCTAAGTGTCAACCTGATAAATAATAAAATAATGCATTGACCTAAGTATACTTAAGTAAAGTGTAATAAGTAAATTCTTATTTACACCAAAACATTAGGATATGAGATCAATGTAGATGAGACCTCTGCAACTATCACAACTTTACTAGCTGAAGAAATTGATAAAAATGCAAAGGCATTTGGAAACTATGAGTTGGCTAAGTCTAAAATCACTATGAACTCAAGACTACCTTTTTTATAAAGAAGAAGGATAGGTTGGTGAAGGTTTCTAGCAGGAAGAGGAAGAGGAAGAAGACATCTAGGCTCAAGCACTACTAGAACTTACACAAGGAATGGGAGAAGATCAGGAAGAGGAGGAGACAAATGTTGTTGAAGGTGCTAAGGGAGAATAAGCTGAGGAAGCACCTACTCTGACTAAACAAAGGAAGAGAAAGGCTAAGGCCCAACCAGTGACAAGGGCTGGGAAGAATGTCAAACCAAACCAAGTCAAGTCCATAGCACCTACTACAAGGGCTAGTGCACATGTGACTACTCAAAAGGCCAAGAAGAAAGCCAAACCAGTCAAGAAGGAAGGTGGTGTGCAAAAAAATCCAAGGAGGAAATAAATTGCACAAGAAAAATCTAATGAGGAGAAAATAGAATCAGATAACAATATCCAATTCAAAGTGGTAAGTCACAATCCATTGTCATCTATAGAGAATCTATGTGAAAATGTTAAGAATAATGTAGACTTGTCAAGATTCTCTCATGTTGATTTTGATAACCTTGGTAAAGTGGAAATGAATCAAGTGAAGGAACCTATATATGCCATGATGGAAAACTTTAAGAAAGCTCAACTAGAAATTTCTAACTCTATACCAAAAAGCTTATATGAGAGAGTTGAGTAGAGGTGGCATTATTGTTTGAACTCGAAGAGACAAATAAGGGAGACTTCACTTTCCCAAGTCATGCCTAAAGTCAGTAAGGCACAAATTTCTAAGGCTATGAAGAAATATGTAGCTAGGTTTGCACCTAAGTATAGAGCCTTCAACATTTTGCAAAATAACATTGAAGATGTTGTGAAGAAGCCCACACAGATATGAAAGATCACTTATGGGTTTGCTATAGTAAAGGAAGGAGAACAAGAGACTATAGAGGTGAAATATTATGAGGAAGATGATAGCAATGATGGTACTATTAAGGGATGGATAGAAATGAAAGTAGATGACAAGGCAACAACTGAAGTAGAGTAGCATAAAGAATAGAGTATACCAGATACAAAATTTCCTAATGTCAGCCCTCAACATACACCATGTGTAAACCCTAAAATAGTAATAGTAAAGGATGTTTCTAATCTATCTACTTAGAACATCACTCCCCTTATAGAGGAAGATCTCAAAAAGATACTAGATCAGTCTACACAACAGGAAAAACTATGTGATAATCCTATTTTAGTGAGTGTAGATGAATTGTAGAAACAAGTGATTGAAACAACAAGGGAAGAGGTGAATACACAAGAACTACCTACCATCACCCCTCAAGCCACTCATGTACAACCTATGGATAAAGTACCTGAAACTACATCAGAAATGGTTAACAATTGACAAGGTTGACACAGTTGAGAAGAGTATAGTGGAAACCCAAGCCATTACTGATGCACAAAGTCAAACAATTTAGATAATCTTATCTACACCTCCAACACAATTACAAGGTGCAAGTCAAGGCATTATGGAACACAAGGACAAGCCTAAAGAGATTGAATTGACACCACAAGTGAAGGAACAAGTAGCAATTCAAGCCTTGGTAACTTTACCATAATCTGGCACACCTTCAAGTCATACTCTTTAGAAGCTGAGCACAGATGCAACACCATTGAAGATCTCAGTTCCTAGTCCAAGCCCATCAAAGGCATAAGAAGTGATAAAATATGGAGATTCAGGCCTTGATGAAGAGATTGTGTTACCAAATTATGATTATGACACAATGAGCATAGAGCATATGGGTATATTGCAACAAGCCCTAGAAAGAACAAAGCATCAAGAACTACTTAGAAGGGAGCACAGGCAAAAGAAAACATTGTTGGACATTAAAGACATCTTTTTAGATGCATTCAATCTACCCACTCTAGATGAGACCAAGCCATTCATTCAAAAACTAACAACTAAAGTGGAAAAGGTTAGTGATGTAGACCTTGATACAAATGCTAAACTCTTAGAATGGTCTGAAAAGAAATTTAAAAGAAAAGTAAATTAGAAAATATCAGGTGATATAGCACTCACACAAGTTGCATTGGAAACTAAGGCTAAGGATGTGAAGAAGGCTCTTGAGAACATTTTCTCACTATACACTAAATTTTGCAATCCAAAACTCTTCACACAAGAGACTAGAAGTCACAATTTGAATTTGGAAATTCAAATAAATGCATCAAGTGTGAAATTGCCTATGACACCAACTCAAAGTGAGAAGCACTTTAGAACTTTGCTACAAACCTAGAGTTAGATAGCTAACTCTGCTATGAACTTGAAGAGACAAATAAGGGAGACTTCACTTGCCCAAGTCATGCCTGAACTTAGTAAGGCACAAATTGCTAAGGCTATGAAGAAATATACAATTAGGTTTGTACCTAACTATAGAGCCTTCAATATTTTGCAAAATAACATTGAAGATGGTATGAAGAAGTCCACACAGATGTGGAAGATCACTTATGGGATTGCTATAGTAAAGGAAGGAGAACAAGAGCCTATAGTAATGAATATGATGAGGAAGATGATAACAATGATGACATTATTGAGGGAGGGACAGAAATGAAAGTAAATGACAAGGCAATAGCTGAAGCAGAGTAGCAATAAGAACAGAGTATACCAGATACAAAATTTCCTAATGTCAACCCTCAACATACACCAAGTTTAAACACTAAAACAATAATAGTAAAGGATGTTTCTAATCTATCTACATAGGACATCAATCCCCTTATCAAGGAAGATCTCAAAAAGATACTAGATCAGTCTACATTATAGGCAAAACTATGTGATAATCTTATTTTGGTGAGTGTAGATGAATTGCATAAACAAGTGATTGAAACAATAAGGGAAGAGGCGAATACACAAAAACCACCTACCATCACCCCTCAAGTCACTCATGTACAACCTTTGGATAAAGTACCTAAAGCCACATCTGAAAAGGTTGATATAATTGACAAGGTTGATATAGTTGAAAAGAGTACAATGGAAACCCAAGCCATTACTGATGCACAAAGTCAAACAATTCAGATAATCTTATCTACGCCTCCAACACAAGTACAAAGTGCAAGTCAAGGCATTAAGGAACACAACCTGATAAGCCTGAAGAGATTGAGTTGACACCACAAGTGAAGGAACAAGTAGCAATTCAAGCCTTGGTAACTTTACCATAATTTGGCATAGCTTCAAGTCATACTCTTTAGAAGCTGAGCATAGATGCAACACCATTGTAGATCTTAGTGCCTAGTCCAAGCTCATCAAATGCATAAGAAGTGATACAATATAGAGAGGTAAACCTTGATGAAGAGATTGTCTTACCAAAGTATGATTATGACATAATGAGCATAGAGTAGATGGGTATATTGCAACAAGTCCTAGCAAGAAAGAAGCATCAAGAACAACATAAAAGGGAGCACAGGCAGAATAAAGCATTGTTGGACATTAAAGACATATTTTTAGATGCATTTAGTCTACCCACTCTAGATGAGACCAAGCCATTCATTGAACAATTGACAACTATAGTGGAAAAGGTTAGTGATGCAAACCTTGATACAAATGCTAAACTCTTAGAATGGTCTAAGAAGAAATTTCAAAGAAAGGAAAATGAGAAAATAGAAGGTGACATAGCACTCATAGAAGTTGCATTGGCAACTAAGGTTGAGGATGTGAAGAAGGTACTTGAGAACATTTTCTCACTATACAATAAATTGTGCAATCCAAAACTCTTCACACAAGAGAGTAGAAGTCACATTTTGAGTTTGGAAACTCAAAAAAATGCATCAAGTGTAAAATTGCCTATGACACCAACTCAAAGTGAAAAATACTTAAGAACTTTTCTATAAACCCAAAGTTAGATAGCTACATTATCAACAAATGAAGCCAATATAAGGGCAAAACTGATTAGCATCCAAACAAAATTGACCCCACACATGGAAATTTTGCACAAGGAATTAGGCTATGCTGAAACACTTTTGAAGAAAGACCCCAATCTTTCAACATTAGATAGCCTAGTCCACCTTGCTACTAAACTAGTCATCTAAATCAAGTCTTTGGATGTAGCATGTGGAAATTGGGATGCAGCTCTCAAAATTATCTTAGATGCCCATAAATCTTTTCTGGACAAATAGGCTATAAGTGTATAGACCATTGAAATCATTGTCAAAAGGGGGGAGAAATAAAGAAGAGTAAGGTATTGTGGGAGATATAGAATTTGGAGGAGACAGAGAAGAATGGGGAAGAATAAGAATAGGATAGAGAAAGATAGAATAAGCTAAGGGGGAGCAAGAAGAGAAAAAGCATGAAGTCAAAGAGTATTAGTTGAGACATATTTGAATATAGAATAAACCAAAATAGACCTATAAACTTAGGGGTAGTTATCAAATTTTGAGGTATCTAAGTTGTTACAAAATTTTGAAATTTTGAAGTTTTGTATATAAGCCGAATAAGAGATATAAGAGATATGTTATGCTCATAAGGGTAAGGATATTAATACATGGCCAAGTGTTTTTGACACTCATGTCAAAGGAGGAGATTGTTGATTTGAGATTGGTTTTAACTAATGAGTCTCTATACACTTAAGTCATTTACTTAGTTCATGTTATAGAGCATGCCAAATCCAGAGTGAGTATCAAGCCACTCATGTGCTGAGTCACTCAAGTGTTGAGCAAATAGTGTATGCCAAGTGATTCAGGAGCCAAGAAAGTAGTGTATGTCAAGTGATTCAGGAGCCAAGAAAGAAGTGCATGCTGAGTGATATAGATGTTGAGTCATAGTATAGAAATCAATGTATGTCGAGCATTAGAGACTTGAGATGTCGAGTGACATAGTTTTGTTATAGTTGTTTGTAATGGAACAAATTACTATGTAAACCATTTTTGAGCTGACTTAAAGGTGAATTACAATATTTTAGAGATAAGAATGAATCTTAAGTTGGGTTCCAAATGCAATTACATGCAGCCAATCAAAGAAAGGGAAGGTTTAAGTGGAAAAATGGATGAATCACAGCGTTTGATTCATACCTAACCCTAAGTCACCTATGTCTTCTTAAGGAAGGAAAACCCTAAACTATCTAGAGTGTGAATAAGGGGAATGAAGGAGTGAAGAGAGAAGTTTTCATGCACAAACAAAGCATTCATGGTGAATAAGGTGTTATGATCTAAGATTGCATTGCAGAATTGGTTAAAGGAGAATAGAGGAAGTGAAGAGCATACAAAAGAGAGACATCTAATCAAGAAGGATTGAGAATACATTAGCTTAGAGGTGATCTGTTATCAAGAAATTAGGTGCTAACTATAGGATCATTGTTGAATCATTCTAGCAGGTGAATAAGTCAAATCTCTCAACAAAGTAGTCCTAACAGGTGTATTGAAATCCTCTAACAAGGTGCTTACATAATCGTGAGTTAAAGTCCTTTAGCAAGGTGCACTTCTAATAGGGTTTTGAAATCCTTTAACAGGGTGAGACCTAACAGTCTTTGTAAGGCTTTAATAGGGAAGACCTTTCATAGAGTAGATCATGTCTTATAATTAAACATTGTAACCTTCATTGGATACACTTTATTACTATAGTAGTGAAGAATTGTGGGTGTCATCCCCACCCCATTTTTACCTTCTCATTGGAGGGTTTCTAGGTAATCATATCTGATGTCATACATGTTTGAATGTTTATATGTTTACATGATTTAGATATACATGTTTTACATGTTATTTCAGTTTACTCATTGAATGAATGAGATGGATGTGTGGTGATAGTTTTTATGCGTCAAAGTTTAAACTACTAATTCACCCCCCCTCCAAGAAGTTTAACTTTCTTGAATTGTAATTCCTCTAAATTCTTCCTCTTTGGCCTTACAGATGATCCCCTCATTCATCTAGTCATAATCACAAGTTGGAATGTCCGTAGGATTTCAATCTGTAAGTTACTATCACTCTAGGCCAATGGGGGATTATACATTCCCTAGAAATAGGCATTGACTATTTCTTCTATTTGGTCCAAATCAGTTACCTCCTTGTTATTATAATCCTCTAACAAGTTTATAGTGTTTCTCTTTTTTCTCCTTGATGTCAATCTATGTAAGAACATTGTGTTTCTATTTCCCTCCTCCAGCAATTGGACCCTAGATCATTTTTTCCAAAAGACTCCCTCCTTATTAAGGAGGTAGTTCTATTTGTGTTAGCACTCCTTCTCCTCCTACTATTGCACCACTTAGGCTCTACTTTGTGTGATTTGATTTTAGAGTTCAACCCACTTCTTTTTCATATTCTTCTTTTCTTTGGCTAGACTCCCAATTGATGATTTGTACCACACCTTAACCTGCTTATGGTTCTCTCATATTTTTGGGAAATTCAAAATATGGTTATCCCTTCCACCAGGTCCTTCCATAGTGAGCAATATTGTCTTTGAAATCATTATGTAATTACCACATAATCTCATATTTGAAAGGTCGCCATCTGGTTCAACTTTGTGTCTAGGAGAGCAAAAGCATAGAATGATCTAAGATGGTCCTAGGATAAGCCTTCAATTTAGAATATTGGAGAATGTTCTATCCAACTGAGATGAGGGCCTTATCAAGCGTAACCTAGATTAGGTTTTTCCCAATTTTTTTGTTAGACCAGGTGAAGGTGAAGCCCTAGAAGTCAATATCAATCAGATCATTTCTTCTTAGGAAATCCTCCAAATCCTGCATACTATCTTAGACGTCCTCTAGTCCCCCCATCTTTTCCAAGGGGTACAAAAGGGTGTTGAAGTCCCCCATACATATAATATTCCTTGGTCTTATGGAATCATCCATAGAGGTGGCCTCATTCCAAACAGAAAGCCTGCTATTACAAGTATTAGGGGCATAAAAATTGAAAAATACCAATTGGTAGATTGGTTGGTGAATTTGGTGGCAAAAAAATGTGTGCTAGCAGAGATATCCACTCCTAATACCTTATCAAGATTCCACATCATGTAAATCCCACTAGAAGCACCATTAGCCTCAAAATAAGTGTAGCTAGCACTTGGCTAAACATAACTAGCCACTCTCGAGAAGCCTTGATGGTCATTTTAACTTCATGCAAAAGAATCAAATCAACCTTGAGTTCAATGATCTTTTGTTTGATTTCGTAATAGCTCTTGGGGCTATTCAACCCTCTAACATTCCAAGATATGACCTTCATCTTTTACAGCTCTAGGTTACCTTCAGGGTTCTCTATTTTCCCTAAGTAATCTCCTTTTCTATTTCCTTTTGGTGAATGATCCTAGTTAGAGGTCGACCAATCCTCTCATTAGATATGACATCCACTTTCTTCCCTCCTATGTTCTTCCTCTTTGGGACTATGCATTCAAAATCCTTGTTGAAAATATTTGTGTCCCCTAAAGTGGGTGAAAGAACTTCAATAATGACTGTAGGCAAACCACAAGGGATCCATTGTAGAATAGTGACCCATCTCCCACATTAGGGAGTGGTTTGCAAGCATTCCCATTTCTTGTCAAAGCCATATCATTGATCAACAAACCCTCACCCAGTTGCATTATCTCTAGGGTTTGGGTATCCAAAATTTCCCCCTCTTCATGCATACATCTCCAAAGCCCCAGTCTGTTTACCTGTGTTCTTCTCCCCTTGCCACTCAACCTAGGCTTTCATAGGCGTACTAGTTTTCTCCTTAGTATTATGGGTTTCATTTATCTATGCATCCCTTAAACCAAGTGGTTCTATTCTTTTTAGGGTTTTGGGGATAGCTTCCATTTTGGTAGTTTTTGAGCTTACCACCACCTCAAAACCTGGGGCTAAGACCTTGTTCTTGAGTTTCTCACTTGTTGGGTAGTTTACAAAAAGATTTCTAAAGCTATTACACTACTAGTAGAAGGGAGGTAGCATTCTCATAAGCTAGTGGTTGCAACTAGGTACCCCATTTAGATATTAGCCCCACCGTAGTGGCAAGGGGTTTATTCATTGCCACATTAACACATATCTTGGCAAAAGCCAAGCTTAATCTTTGAGCAAGTCATCTAGTTTGCTTTTATGAACTACCCAAAGGAGTTACCAATCCACCTAAAAATACACTCATCCCAATACTCCAAGGGAAGCCTAGGGAGGCATATCCAGAGTGGGGCAGATCTAAATAGATCACATTTAGGATTGAATCCTGGTTTCCACTTAGCCATCATTTGGCGATATTCACCAAAGCTCCAGGACCTAGCCAAGATTGAACCCCTATCCAATTAAGCTATGAACTTGAATAGGAAAAGGGCACCCACCATCCCAGATTTGGAAACATAACCTATTAGTTTCCATTTAGTAGAGCACCATTTTTTAACCATGTCCACCATGGGTCGGAAAGAGACAAACTTGCCAACAAGGCTAAGGGTAAAACCCAAGAAGATCAAATCCACCACTGAATCCAAGAGTGAAATTTGGGCTCTAGTGGGACCTACGGAGAATGTGGATTTAGCATTAGAGTCCATAGGCATTTTGAACCAACAACTGTTGCAAGCCAATTTGGTTTAGGGCACACTGATGAAGTGTCCTCATTCAAGGAGACAATCAGGATTTTGGGACCCAAGCGGGTGCAATCATCAGGGATGGAGCCAGAATCTACTAGGATAGCAACATCCTCCTGCATATGACAACAACTATTTAGGGATTTGACCAGTAGTTCTAAATATGGGTAGTCAAGGCCTTGATCTTGGTGGGGGGGGGGAGTGGTGGGGGATCCATCCCTCCCAAGATTGAGAGGGCATGGAAGCAGGACAAGAGATGGTAGCACAGTTGTAGGTGGTAGAGTAGGAAATTTGCAAAGTAGGAAAAAGTTAAGGGTGGCATAAAAAATTCTCAACTTGAACTCTTCTTAAAATATAGAGCTATCTCACAAATATATATTTATTAACTTATAACTCTACTTGCATTAAAAACATATATAACAAGTTATAAACCACTTAGAATTTTTATAAAAATAATTAATATTGAACACTCATAAGAAAATAAGTAGTATTTATTTATTTAATTTTTAAAATAAATAAATAATATATTTTTTAAATTAATCATTTACAAAATAATAATTTTTTCAAAATTAATAATTAATCATAAAAAAAATGTTTTTTTTATATTTATATTTTTATTTTTTATAAATAAATCTAAAATTAAATTATAATAAAAATAAACATTCAATTAGTATTTTCACATGCCTTTATCTATTAAATCAGGCAACCATAATATACTTAGTTTTCTATATTTAGTATATTTGTTTTCACATGCATGTATAAGTTTAGCTACACCATTCTTTTCACTCGATTAATATATTATTTTCCAATAAATTATGTAATTGAATTATTTTAGATATAAGAAGAATGTTTATCTTTATTTAGAAAACTTATGATAATCACATGACAAATTTAAAGTTCAAACCCTATCTATTCATTTTTTTATTTTCTTCCAATTTTCTATAATCGAATTAGAAAGAGTTTTAAAAGAATATAATAATAATAAGTTTTAAAAAATTTCTATAGTATTCCTCAATTATGTTTTCTTGTTTAATAAGTTTTCCTTTTCAAAATCTACAACATAATTCTTTACCCAAAAATTAATACAATAAATTAATAAGCATTATGCAAGCACCTAGAAAGACACGACGTAGACAAATCTTTAAATAAAATTCTACAATGGTTTTTCAAACCCTACTTCAAAACAATAGTTAAAATCAAAGACAATTTTTGAATCCATGCAAATCCAAACCCTTCAAAACGTTCAACAATTCTTTTACTTAAATTCTAAATTTTACTTCCCAAAATCTGTGTGTGGAGAAATGAACTCTAATCTCCTAATAAAATATTTATCAACCTAGGGTTTCAGTATTATGAACATGAAAAAGCCTTCTATTTTATTATTTTAATTTATTTAATTCTTTTTGTAAATGCTTTTTACTTTTTAATTGGAATAGAGCTTATTTAAAATTTTCTGACTTTTAAAAAATAAAATAATAAAACATATTTAGAAAGTATACTTATTATTTTAACTAATAATAATATTTAGAGATCATTATTAAATGAAACTTCTAAATTAATTATTATTAAATTAAATAAATATAACTACATCAATTTTTGACTTTTAATTAAATATTCAAATTTATTTCCTCTATTTAATTAAGTTATTAATTAATGAAATATAATTAAAATTTGATTTTTCTTAATAAAATTTTCATTAAATTAAATCATTTAATAATATCTTTATTTGATTTAATTATAACTTGAAAATCACAACATACCCACAAACTCAATAATATAAAACTCAACAAAAAAGACAAAGTATGAATTAATCTCAAAAGTTATAAATCTCGAATTCATGTGACTTTAACAAATTTGAAAAGGTAAATAGATCTAATACTTGTCCTATATTTTAGCACAATTGGCTTTGGTTTAGGATTTGGACTTCAGAACTATCTCCCCTCTTTTACCATTGAGATACTATGATAGGGCATGCTCATCCTAACAATTTAGGGAAGTTGATGCCCTTTACTTGCAATCTACATAAAAACTAAACATGTATATATGTATATGTGTGTTTGTATACCCACACACACACACACACACACACAAAATAGACAATGGTAGGGAGTGGGACATCATGTAGATCTTGACTAGCAGGTCAATACGGCTCCCTCCCTCAACCACATTAGAAACATCAAACATAAATTAAAACATACATGTGCACTATACACATGCAAGTATGGGGCAAGTAACCATAAAAACTATATATAAATTTTTCATCCATCTAACTATCATCATGAAACAACTGAATTCACTATATGGACATACAAAGCATTATCATCAAAAGAATAAACATGAACACATGAAATACCCAAGTATCAACTAGCTCATCAAATATATAACTAAGTATGAAATAACATCAATTAAATCAAGTAACCAAGTACCAGTAAATCATAACAAATAACCATAAAATTTGGCTTAAAAGAATTCAAAAATATAATCATAAAACACACACACACACACACACACATTATATATACACACACATCTACATATGCATGCATACATATATACATACATACATATGTACATGTCTATGTATATATGCATATATGCATATATATGTATATGTATATATGTATATATATGTATATTTAGATACATATATATATATACATATGTATGTATACATACATACATACATGTGTGTGTGTGTGCACATTTCTATTTTTTGTTCATTAGTGATTTTTACTATTTTCAATTTGCAATCAAAAACTATTTTTCCCCTTATAGGAGCCAGTTGAATGAAAATTAGTAGTTGATCTATGCTATTTTGTGAAGATCCCACAAGAGTAAGAATATAACCCATTCAAACAAATGGAGGTGATCTTTAGTGGTTTATATCATTCATTAAGACTCTTATTTTATTAATTGTGAAATTAGGTAAGTGCTTAAGTGTATCAAATTCCAAATCTATTTGAGTATCATTCTAGTATTCGAGGCTTTCAAATATTACCATAGATTAGTTTTTTGATGTGTGATCAGATTTACAATTGTTCATATAGAATCATTTTTTATTTATATTATTTATTTAGATGTCTCATTAATTATTAAGAATAATGTTGGAAGTAACATTGGATAGAATTTGTATTGAGATTAGTTGTGGAATTTATATTTAGTTGTCTAATTGTGATCTAAAATAGTCTTTCAATTCCTTGTGAGCATAAAGCATTTTTTTTTGAAGCATGTGTAGAAGAATTTTGAAGTTCATTGAAATAGATAGCTATTCAATGTTTTCTAGAGACTAATTGCTAAATTCTAAATTTTTAGACATTTAAAAAATAATTCCAATTGAGTCTTTTTTTGGTTTGAGCTGAAATTAGATCATTTGTGATCTATGATCAAATTAGATGTTATAAATGCTAATAATTTAAGGTTGGAATTCATTTTATTTGTAATTATTATTTAATAATTAGTAGTGGAATACAAACAGAGAATTCAATCCTACGTCAAGTTAAAGCTCTGGGTTTTTAGATGTCTGAGGGTTTGAAGAAAATATGATTCACACTACTTGACATCTTGGGTCTTCCAAATTCTGATGCACATGCAGTATCTTCTCATAAGAAGACGCCTCTAGCTCCCTTAATTAAGTCAGTTTGTGAACCTGGTGACTAGTCGGTTCCTACTCTTAGTCCTCTTGGCTTAGGACACCTTGTCCAAAAACCCCATTTAGATCATCCCAAACCAATAGTCTGGGGTGGTATTTCTCATGTTGTCATTGAAGGCTCAAGCTCGAGAAGGGAGGTGGCTCCACTAACATGCTCGGATTTTGGATGGGGTCACTCAGTAAAAACTGGTTTGACATCCACTTCTGCAGAGAGTGTCGAGGACATGGAAGAAAATTATTTATTGGCATTCTTTTGGTTTTTGAACTTTTCTTCTAAACTTTAGGCATGTTTTATAAAATGTTTGAAAATTTTGGTTGTATTGAGTCCCTTATGCCTATTGTTTTGATATGCTCGAAAATTCAAAATTTGATAAAGTTTTAATTTTGTCAAAATTATGTTTTTTCAATCGATAAACTATGATTGTCAATATTGATGATTGTAATTTGTACATATTGTGATGATGCTTGGTTTTCTTTTCTGGTTCTTTCCCAGTTGAGCTCTTGAAACAGTTTTAAATTTTATATATATATATATATATATATATATATATATATATATATATATATAGTGGCTCATCCACTTTTCTCAAAATAAATAAATAAAATATTACAATGTGAAACCTCCTAAAATTCTCAAATCGTGACAATATTTATTATAGACAACACCAAAACACACTTATTTTGACTATTAAAAGTTTAAATGATGTGATCAATGACATCAATAATCTCACCCATCAATTTGGTAGTTTTAATGATCCAAACATAATATGGATTAACTTACTAGTCTAAAAATTAATACAATTCCATGACTAAAATACCCTTTCTAAGTCATGCAATGATAATTTGGACTTCACCTCTTGTTTTGCACTCCAATGCTAGGCTGGGTCTCTAATTCCAAAGTTGGGCTCTATATTTTTGGTAATAGTATCCTGTTTGAGTGCTAGTATTGTATTAACACTTATTTTAAAGTAAATTGATTTCTGATTATAATAATCGATTTCTTATTGTCTTCAATGTTCACATGGGATTATTATACCCATTTAAACTTTCATTATTTATATATTTGAAACATTGATATAAACAATTTTGTTAAAAAAAATTTGGCATGTCTTAAATCTGTTAACACAACTATAATTAAAGATGGCATATAATTCCTTGTAAGAATTAGAAACAAATGACTTCTTTTTATTTAGATGCAAAGACATAATGTAAACATCATTATGGTAGTTTTTTATGGAGTTCAAATTTGTTCCAATATAATTTGCCTCCATTCTTTTTAGATGTCAAAGTCTTGCATTCAACAAGACTTGAACCCTGATTATTTTATTAAGAATATTTCAACTATAACAATAAACCAAAATAAGAACATTTTGAAATGACTTCTTAATTTAGAAGACTTCTTATGTCTTGACACAAGTTCATGCTAAGTAGTACAAATTCTTTGAAGATTATTAAGGCGATGTATGATGAGTCTTGTACACATTCACATGTACCTTCTTACCTATAGGATGAGATAATTAAATGAATTTAGAATATTATGAGTAAGATCTAAGATTGGATGAATTCTCAAATAACAATTTTTCAAACTAAGGTATTAACAATACATATTAGATTAACCTACTTTGACAAGGTAGAAGTGAAAGAGAAAACAATGAATGCTAGAGATGTTAATACTCAAATTGTTTCAAAATCTTAAGGACATTACTATATCTCATTGGGTTTGAAATAAATAATGGAATGAAGATATATCAATCAATTGAAAATTCACTTTGATCTTGTAGCTCTCTACAAAAATTAGAGCGCTAGTCTTGACATACACAATTAGAACAATTTTTTAATATTTTTTGGGTTCACCATAGTTTTATAGAAAGTGTATTTTACACAAAAATAAATTTAGAATTTGAATAAAGGATATAAACTCATTATTTTGGAGCGGGGGCCCTAGCTTGGTTGGCTAAATCTTCCCTGTTGCGGGGCCGTGCTGCACCCGATTCCTACAGTCTAATAAATAAATAAAAACTCATTATTTTGTTTTTTCTTCCAAAAATGAATTTGGCTTTGTTGTGTTTAAAGAAAGAATAGAAGTTGAGCTTGCTCTTTTAAAAAAAACTTCAACATTTTTCTCAATAAAATATACAATTTATCAGTCAACAAAAATGCTCCTCATAACATCAATATTAACACTTATTTTAAAGTAAATTGATTTCTTATTATAATTAATTTTTATTTCTTTTCAATTTTATGATTTTTTTTTAAAATACCATATTTTTAAATTTATTAGTCTTAAATGTTAGTGGCACTATTATAATCATTTAAACTTTCATTATTTATATTTCTAAATTATTGATATAAATTTTTAAATTTTTTTTTTTTGAAAAAGTCTTAAATGCATTAACACCACTCTAATTTAAGATGACACAATTCTTTGTAAGAAATAAAAACAAATGACTTTCTTTCTATTTAGATGCAAAGATATAATGTAAACATTGTAATGATAGATTTTGTATGGAGATGAAATTTGTTGGAGATATAATTTGTCCCATTTCTTTTCTTTTAGAAGTTAGAGTCTTGCACTGAACAAAGCTTGATCTTTAATGATTTTATTAAAAACATCTCAACTCCACCAATAAACTTAAATCTCATAAATAACATTATAATAATTCTAAATCACTATCTTTGTTAAATTAATTTAAAAAACAGACAACTTTAAAGTTTTGAAATAGTATATTTTTTATCATTAAAACTAAAAGAAACCAGAATAGTACAAATAAACATTTATATAGACGCTTATATGAAGAATAAATCCTTTTATATAAACGTTTATATGAAGAATGAATCCTCTTATTCCTTATTATAAAGTAGAAGACACGCCCATACATTTGTGGAAAATAAAAGGCAAAGTAGATAATAAGCGGCAAGGCTTATATTATATAATATATGGATAGAAGATGCGTTTGTCTCTCTGCATGACAAAGTCCAATTCATGCTTATCCAAAACCAGAGCAACTCAATGTGTCTACATACTTATATAGACGTATATGCTTATATTCATGTTAATACAAACTCCAATGTGGAAATATATAACTTCCACAATGTCCTTATTCAGTTTGAGTTCAGGTGTGAGGTTTCTTGACGGTCAAGACGGGGCACTTGCAATTGCGTGTGCAGTACTCGCTCACACTGCCTGCAACAGCTCTGCATAAACCATTGCCATTCATCCAATTAATTTCAATGCAATGATATAAACTACTGTGCTTATTCAAAATTCAAAACTATGCAATATAAATTTAACCTCTTCATTGCTCCATGGCCATGACTGCCAACAACTAAGATATCTATCTTAAGCTCGTTGACTGCCTCACATATTGCAAACTGTGCTTCTCCTGTCATCACCTTAACTTCAATGTTCACCTGCATGGACAATGCTCTCAGGAAATTATCACGAATCTTGAAGTTTTAAATATTTAGGACGATTTTAAATATTTATACGAAAATATGAATAAATTATTTTTATATACATTATATAATTTCAACATCTAATGTTTGTGTTGAATAATTTAAATTGAGAATTCACATGAGAGTTGCAATCAAATATATCATCAAAATTTTAACATTAGTCAAGGAATATATCATCAAAATTTTCATGAGTGGATTACATTAGTCAAGGAATATGTCCCAGGCTAAAGCTGGATCATTCAAACAATAAACATCATACTCTAAAAAGAAAAGTAAGTTTGTTTCTACATATAAATAGATTCTTTACAACTCATCCGAAACCACAAAAATAGATGAATCTTACTCAGGAAGTGAGTATAATTTCAAAAATATCATCTAAACAAATAAAAGCTATAATGTTTTCTAATAAACTATTAAACAGATAAAAAATTAGAATGTATCATTTAAGCAAATGTATGATAATTGCCATACATAAAAACTAGTACTATTCTAAATGAACTATCTAAACAAAGAGACAGACAAGACATGACTCACATCTGAAATCAGACAAATATATGGACCCTACTAAAAAGAAGCTAGCAGAATTTAAGACGACCAATTTAAATAACTCAAAGCCAGTATGATATCCTATAAACTATTTAAACTGATCAAATCTTGAAAATATACCATTGAAGTGGAAATATGGCGCTAATTATGTTAGAAACGTCTTTGAAGCTAAACAAAGATGTAAACTTACATTCCGTTTCCCACAGATCTCTCTTGCGTGGGTCAATACTCTCTCTGTGATAAGATTTTCATTTCTTTCAGCTATGTCCATCACATGATGTCCCGCAGATGTAGCCCCTGTAAAATCAGAAGAGGTTACAAACTAAAATCATTAAATTTTTACAATCTTTAATAATTAAATTCATACTTTTTTCAATTTTCTAGTGTTAAGACATAAAAGAGATGAGAAATGTATAAAACTTCATAATTCACTATTAAGATATGAAAAGAAAAACGTTAAAATTAGATAAATTTTTTATAGTAATCCAGATGAAACTTCATGATCCATCATGAGGAGAAATGTTAAAATAAACTATATTGATTTGAATGTTACCATGGCCTGCTAATGCAATTTTGGAAGCGGGTGGGGCCTGTGCATGCATAACAATAATCTGTTCGTTGTCTTGTTGATTGAGGACATTATCAAGAGCCCACTGCAGTGCATGCATGCTTTCCTCGCTCTCATTCACAGCAACCATGATTCTCCTTCCTACTCTCTCACTCCCTGCCATTGATCACCTACAACGAGTTTGAATCTTAATCTCACTAAACAATGAAATAGAGCGTAACTGCTGATTAGAGCATACCCATATGGGCTTATTTTATACTGTTTTTTCCCTCTGGAATCTCGTACGGTGCAACCTTTACACGATTTATTCTTGTAGAACATTTTCAATGAAACAGAACCAAACATCATTCCAGAATTTAGGTATCCAACAACGACCCTTTATTGAAAATATAGGCTTTGAATACCCAACTTCAAATGTGTGGCTGCTAGGGAAGAGATTAAGTAATAGAATATTTGTCATAGTTTTGTCATAGATATTTCTAATAATTACTTTCTTAAAATAGTTAAAAAAATGAAAACATATAGACTAATAGTTGATCATAGTTTTTTTTGGTTGGTGATGACTAATTTGTACACTACTATTGGAATATTTCATAAAGACTACTGGGACATTCAAGCACAACTAGATGTGTTTTCTGAGTGTGTGACTACTGATTGGGTGAGTTTTGAAATGACACATCCCTACATAGAGATCCATGAATACCCAAAAGTCAAAACCTTAGGTTTAAGCTCTTCACTTGCCTATGGAGATACATCAAAAAATTGACAAAATTTGACTTAGGTTTAAGTTGTTCGCTTCCCTATGAAGATACATCAAAAAAATGACAAAATTTGACTTAGGGTTTAGGAGTTCTAGGTTTGCCCATACTGAGTCTTTTCTCCTAAAGAACTAGTGGTTGCATGTGTTTCAATTAGTACTAAGTTTACTAAATATTTAATTGAGTGGGTACTATTATTAGTATGTTATTTGAATTGGAATTATAATAGAATGGGTGATCTATTTCATGTTTAACATGTCTAAACATCTTCTAGGTGTAACCACTGATGGGTTATTGTGAACTATTATTCAGGAAATATGGGTCAGTGAGTTTGACTAAAAAATTAGGTAGTTGAACTTTGATAGCAATATCATAACTTGACTTGCTCTAGAAAATATCTCTTACTTGTCAAAAATTTTGTTGTTAAAAATTGTTTCAATATTATTACATTGTTACAAATTTATAATAGTTTATACATTGATTACTTTCAAAAGTAAAATAGAAATCATTCACCAGTTTTAAAGACACATTCAAAACAGGTCCAATCCATTCGTAAATTTGAAAAACTCATTTAGATATATTGTAAAAAGTTAATGAAATTATTTTAAAAGATAAATAACGTATACAGCATGAACATAATATGGTACTCTGAGACCCTATAACAGTTCATTATTAACTTAATCTGCTGCTCTCTACACTTCCTAAGTTGTTTTTGTTATCTTGATCAATGCCAATCAGTTCAATTTATGGACTCTATAATATCTGTTAACCGTTAACTGTTAACTGTTGAAAGAAAGTAAGGAATGGAATGTGGCTATTGGGGACCATTACATAGAATTTTTCGCTTTTCTTGATATGAAGATAACCACCCACCCTTTATCATATCAGAATATGGTGATATTTTATCATTTTTAGGTATGTCAGCATCACTTACGTATCAACTGGGGCTATAAGACTCTGGTCTTTTCAGATATTTTGTGATACATTTCTTTCATGCAAGTGTAATAAGCTTTAGATAAGATAGAATCACAAGTTAGAATATTTAGTGCGTTGTCTTGTCTTTACTTTTACATGGGAATAGTTATTTCAATCACAAAAAGTAATGCTTAATACTCCCTCCTTTGGCTTTACTGCATTTGCTTTATACGAATCACAATAGGTGTCATTAGCTTTAGTAGGTGAGGTCTCTTTTGTTCCAAATGTGAACATCTACATCTTTGTCCTCCCCACTATATTTTTGTTCGTTTTCTTCTCAATGTTATAATATCTGGTCAGTCTTATATTATCAAGAGAAACTGTAAAGTTTTGCATTTTTACTTACATTTGAAGCTGTCTGAACATTAAGAAGTAAATAGCGAAAATATCAACATTAACAAATAGAGCTCCGTTATAAAAAAATGTTATCCTTACGTACTGCCACTCGTAGTGGGGTATATTATGTTTTGTATAATATCGCATCAGTTCCCTATTGTTAAAAAAGCTGTGAAACCAAGTGTATTAAACAGATTTGAAATCATGTTCTTCAAAGATAAGATAAATAAATTTAAAGTAATTACAAAATGAAAGGAGAAAATGTGAAGAAGAAAATTAAGAAAAGGAATGAACAAGTAGTGATTGTAGTCCTGTAAACACTTGTAGCCACACAATAAATATGGCTGGAACTATTTCGAATTTTATTAAGAATAATCAAGCTAATAATTCAATCATTTGAGTTACATAGCTACTCATATAAGAAATAGAAATTGAATGATGTTTACTCTTCTACAAGTAGGAATGGTGGCAATGAATAATTCTATGTTTTAACTATTGGTTTGTGGTCAAGAACACCCTAGGTTGCAATAAATTGAAAAAAAAGGATGTAGTGCTCACAAAGAGATATGTTGGTAGAATTGTAAAAGAAAATGATAAAGGAGTGTTAGGATTAATGGGTCAAAAATAACAATTACATGTAAATATAACCAATATCATAATATAATAATTCGCACACAAGAGAAAACAAGACACAAAGATGTGGTTCACCCAATCCCTAGGCTGAGTCCAATATTCTTATTATTTAGTGATTACAACCTAATTACAATATGTAGTCTTTTATAGCTCAATACCACTGCAAGAAGCTATAATCATCATCATACATAATGAAATCCCTAACCCTAAGCTATTTAATACAATCTTTTTTGCTTACAAAATTACAGCTTGAATAAGTCATCCAATCAAAAAATAGCATTCTGCAGCTTTTAAAATTATAAAGTCGGATGAGCTTTCAGGGGCACTACCTGCAAAAACCCCTACAGAGACATTGCCCCTCGACCCCACCCTATAATGTGACAAGGAGCACACTTGGTGCTCTCCGCTAGGACCCTACATGGGGAACTACCCCTTGACCCCATCTTGGGGGTGCTGCCCGCAAACCCCCATAGTAAAATTTTGGGAGAAACCACATCAAACAAAATGTAGAAAAATTAACCTTTGAGTCCAATTAGGCTCCACATCACAACAAGGAGCACAATATTATTCAAGAAACAAGAGATATGTAGAAACAATCCTAACAATGTCATATAGAAGAGACCGTGGGAATGCACATCAAAATCATATCTTATAACATTTCTAAGGAAGTCTCAACATAAAATGTGTAACCAAAAGACAAGAGACACCAAGATAAATTTATTGTTGGTTTCAATAGACATAGATGTACAAAAACAAAAACAAAAAATTCTAAATGTGCTCTTTGAAGTCCAAACAAAAAAATTTAAATGCTTTTTGTTTTCAAATAAATGAGTATAATAACAAGGGATTATCCATAGCTATTTGAGAAACAAAATTTTTATTTTTTAACCATATAGGGGATGCTTGTGTAGTATGTACAAACTTTTTTGTTTCATGTCAGTAGGCGACAAAAATTTCTTAATATTCAACACATTGTCTTTGAGTAGTGAGATTGATTTAAAAATGAGTCATTTGGTAAAGGTAAATGCTAAGTCTAAGGTTTAGATTGTCCAAAAAAATATGCTAGAGAAATGGATAGTAAAGAAAACCTAAAAGTATAACATAAAATTTGAAGGGTATGCAATTTGTATGTTACAAATATCTCTTATATTTTATTTCAATGAATCTTTCCTCCCAAAAGAAATGCTTATGGACATACTTGCTTCTTTACATTATGTTGATAATCCATTATATGATGATGATATTGAAGACAAATGTTTTTTTTTAGGAAATTCTTGAATATCCTAAATACACAAAATATATCCTATTGCTTCTCCTCTAAATACACCTTTGTCATTAGTGTTGATCCCATTTACCGTTGCACCAAAAGCCATGACTGTTAGTGAACATGGAACACCACATAATTAACCACCTGTGGGCAGGGGAGCGCGTCGCATCACCCAACAATCTCCCCCTCGACGCGCATACCAGGTGCTTATGCAGGTCGGGAAGGCACCGGGGAGATTTGAACCCATGACCAAGCCAAAACCAGGCTCTGATACCAATTGTTGGGCCCATTTACCGTTGCACCAAAAGCCATGACTGTTAGTGAACATGGAACACCACATAATTAACCACCTGTGGGCAGGGGAGCGCGTCGCATCACCCAACAATTAGTAGTTATTTTTCCACCTCCACTTAGAATTTTTTTATTCATCTTCAATCATCTACATGAAACTTGAGTTTCACACCACTAGTTTCAAACTTTTCCTCTTAATAACCAATATATTATTATTTAAAATATTCATCATTTATTTTGTAGAATCTCCAATTGTTGATATAACCAACAACATCAAATGTATATTTATTTTATTTGAGTAGATGTTGATTATGATCTTGTTATCTTTATTTTCTACTTCATGCTACTAGCTTTATAAATCTTTATTCCTATTGGAAAAATACCAAATTCTAATCATCATTATTATCAAATCTTATGTGAATTAATTATTATTCAATGTCATTTTCAAGTTCATGTTTATCCATCAAATCCTTTAGCAACTATATAGCTTTAGAAACTTTATCATCCACTTGTTGTAGATCCATCACCTTCTAATCCAAAACAATCTTATCTTGTAAGGTGCAAATCCTCATACTTTGGTTCTTAGCTTTCATTCCTTTATCCATCAAAGGAAGTAAAGGGAACGTTTTACCATGTTTGATGATACAAATAATACTCTTCTATGAATCATAAATGGCTCTAACATAATATTGCCAAAGTCTTCTAAAACAAAATATGACAAGCACTCATGTTAGTCACATCAAAATGTATTTCATCCTTATAAGGTCCAATTTTGAAATTAACCCAACCCTATTCTTTCACTCCTGCCACATTTGTGATCATCCTAAAACTAACTTATCCCATAAGGACAATGATGCTTGAGTCTTCTCAATCTTAACTTTTGAACCATTTAATTAGATATAAGGTTATCTATACTTCCACCATCTATGATTTCTTTAACATATTTTCCACTAGACTTGCCAAAAATTTTGACCAAATTCCTTCTCGAGATAGGATTTGACTCCTTCCTACTCAACATAATGCTTTTGAATGTAAGAGATACTCACATCTTAGGTGTGGCTTCTCACTCAACAAGTTCATATTTCTTTTCTTTCTCCTCATGTGCTACTATGTTTTTTTAAACCTTTCTAGAACCAATCAAACATTAAAAATATCTATGACAAATATTTCCACATTTGAAATGAGAACCTTTCAATTCCCCATTATGTCTTCTTCTTCCTTGAATCTTATGATCGGGTACAATTACAAGTTTATCTTTTTCTTCATCAATTATAACCAATTTATCCCTATCCCTCAAGGTAACTAAGTGATTTCTCTTTATCTTATATTTTTCTAGTAGGACATATTGATATCCATCTTCAATAGTAAGTTAATCCTCAAAAGCTTAACTCATTTTGAATGGTCAATCTTAGACCATTAGTACCATATCTAGCCACCTTCTATTGGATGACTCATGATGCCTAAACCTAATTTTCATCTTGTAGAACTCCTTCATATACTCCAATTAACTATCAAATCTTTCTACTTTAGATTTTGTAACCTCTTAAAACTTTAGGTCTATAATCCTCTGGTATGGACTTATCCTTGAGTATAGAAACCATAACCCTTCATCTAGTTATCTTTGATTCACCATTATCTTCTCTACATCTTGCTATAATTCATTCCACCATAAGAAAACATGACTTTTAAACTTAGTATGTGCTAACCTAACTATCTATAAATCCTTAACATCTTCAATCTCAAAGTAATCATAGTCCTCTAGCTCTTTAATCTAATTTATTAATTCTTCTAAATGTAAAGAACTAGGAAACATATAATATATCAATTCTATGACTCTTTCCTATTTTTTCATGACTTTCAACAATATTTCCTTCTTAGAAAGAACACCAAATTTATTTCTCTCAAGATCTTTAGCTACTTCATCAAATGAGAGTTTCCCCTAGCCCAAGCTAAAACATTTCAAATCTCATTCCTTATCTCATTTTTGAAATCCCCTTTCATCTTCTCTAGTCTTCTAAGATTCATTCTTCTAGGCATTATGTTTACCAAGATGGGCCAATCTACAATTCCCAGAGTATGAAGATCTAGTCACAAGTGTTGATTTATGTAATATGATCTGATAATCTACTAACATCAAAGGTTTGTCTCAAGAAACTAGGCATGCTCAATTACTAGAAAAAATTATTAGATAACCAAAAGAGGGGTCAATCAATTATGTCCTATTATCCTAAAGGAATTTCAAATACTTTAGTACCAATTCAAACTTCATAAACTTAAATAACAATAATGGGACTATCTCATTCAACTTCACAATTCATACTTGTAATAAATTTACTTCAAATTGTTATTTCATTTTTTGTAGTATTATGTAAATAACATGAAAATCAACTTGCAAAATAAATAGAATCACACATTTGAGACCATGATTTAACGTGGAAATCCTGTAAAGGGAAAACTACATGGGACATGCAACCCAAATAATTTCACTCTTTTGAAGTGAGCTCTACTAGGGTCTAACCTTGTTAAAGGTTACATGCATATTTTTAGTTTGACCTAGTTAGAGGATTTTAACATAAATATCATCTAGACCTTATCACTCCTTGATCCTATCTAAAGAGTGTCCTACTCTAAAAGACTTACAAACATTACTAATCAATGTTACCATATAGGATTTCATAGACTTTTTAGGTCAACTTAGTTAAGATATTTTTTGGCTACAATGGTAAGAAATTAATGTAGTCAAATGATCTATAACATTCAGCACTACCTTTCTTGTTCAAATCTTTGTTTTCCTATGTCTTCTTCCTTCTTTGATTTCCTTTTGTCTGATTCAATTCTTTACACCTTAATTATATTCTAACTTTTCTTGATTTTCCTTCTACTCTGCTTGGTTCACCTTGCTCTTTTCTTCTCTTTCAACTTCAACAATAGTTTGGTATCAAACAAAAACAATAAGTGAACAATCAACAACAAGAAACTTTCTTGATCATCTCCTTAAAGAGTAATCTTCCACCTTCTAGAATTCTCTAGATTTTGTTGCTTGACCATGGTCATAGATCTCATATTCAATGTATTCATTCACTTAGAAAATAGAAATTTTATTGAAATTTATGCTCATCCTTATCTTGCTTCAATATCCATCATCATATCTTCATTACATTTTTCTATTTGTAGATATTGTAACTAACTTTGACTATAGCCTTTGAATTTATTGCACATTCTTTATTTTCATCATAAGTTGGCCTCAAATCTCATTTTTCTTTACTCGATCTTCTAGCTCATACTCAATTAACATTACATTTCACTTATGTAATATATCACTCAGATAATACGACTATTACTTAGTTAACTTTGAACTTTAGCTTCTCTTTGCCAACTACTCAATGATAACTATAGTCACTCAGTGAATATTATATTCCTACTTTCACCTTCTTACATAGTTTATCTTGTATAGATTGGTTTATATATAAACTCCAACATTGCATTACATGATTACATAATTGTAAAAAATTCAAACTAGCATTACCTTATCATAGTCCAACTAATTCAAGTGCCCATTGAATACTAGTACTTACCTACTCTATCATCATCATACTTTCTTTAAATCCTCCTTCATCAATAAAATGATATCGCACTCTACTAAATCAACATAATATCTAGCCAACTAAGACTTGACATTAATGACAACATAACAACTGATATGAATTACCAATAATAATAAAAATAATTGATGTGAATTTTTAAATACATTATCAACATTATCAGTTGGGGCTAATAATCTCTCCCTTTTTCATTGATGAAAATACATATACATACAATTTTACATTACACACAATATAATCAAACATATGCATTGACAACTATACAAATTTTCATTATCATCTCACCATTTGATATTTCATCCTCATTTCCAATTCTCTTTATCTTCATCACCTTTGACAACAACCTTGATGTTGGAAAATACAATTGGAATAATTGATATGTTCTCATTGATGTCAAACCTTACTAGTAAAACATTTACTAACAATGTAGAGTGTTATCAATTGATTGATGAAGAGGATTTTAAAGAAAAAGATAATAGCTTGAACTAGTAAATTTATTGAGTAAAGAGGAGTAAGTATGTTGGAATTACAATGGGAACATGATTAGTTAGTCTTCGACAAGATAATATGTTGTTTGATCATTGTATATTAAGTGAATAAAAAAGTTCAGTTGAAGTATTGAAGAGATGTTTGTTAGAAAATAAGAAGTTGAGTAGAATACTAAGCTTGACTAAGTGATAGTTTACTTGGTCAATGAAGAAGTTGAAGTAGAAGATGAAAGAACTTAAGAGATTGCTGGGAAAATACTATTAGTCGAGTGATAGTTATGGCCAAGAAAGTTGAAGAAGAAAATTTAACTAATGACTGAGCCAAGAGAAGGAAGATAGAGACAAAATCAGTAGATACCAAGTTACATAATGATGTATGAGATTGAATATATAGTGATGACCAAGTGTCAACATTTTAACAATTTGTGAAAAAATTAAGTTTTGAGGCTGACATAGTTGAATTTTAAAATTGGTCAATATGCGTAAATAATAAGGTCGTTGAATTGTCATATTGAATACATGAATTGATTTTGTTAAGCAATATAAGGTGAGGATTCAAAGAAAAGTTTTGGAAGTTTCAAGAAAGTAGTATAAGGAAAAAATGATGGGTAGATTCAATGAGTCTGATCAAATCCTAAGATCTATGGTGATGTTTAAGTGGAAAAAGATCAAAACCACCTATTTAAGGAGACATAAGAGATGCCTTATAGTTGTTGGTTTCCAAATTTGTGAAGAACCTACAAAGAATGAAGTAGTAGAGGAAAAGTGAGAGGTAAGTGAAGAGTGATTTCTTGAACGGCTTCCAAGAATATTAGAGATGGAGTAAATGATGAAGTCTAGTAAATAAATTAGAAATGAGATAAATGGATATTAGAATTTGTAAAGTGAATTGTATTTTATCAAATCCAATGTAATTATTACTTTCTAACCATTATGGTAGTAAAATTATTTAATAAAGGTTGACCTAATAGCCATATTGTAAATCCTTTAAAATTAAGGTAACATTCTAATATAATGATCTAAATGCCTCTGATAAGGCCACACCTAATGAGTTGATTAAATCCTTTAATAGGGTCACACCTAATATTATATTTTGTAACCTTTAATTCAGTTGGATTTTAACCAAGCTCACTTCAAAGAGTGAAAAGTGCTAGCATGTTACTTGGTAGTTTTCAAGTTGTCACATTAAATCCTAGTGTCATAATTGTGTGAATGGTGTTTTCATGATGCATGTTATTTACTATTGTTTATTTCTATTATTTGACATATACTAAATAGAAATCTAGTGATGAGATGAATAAATTAAGTTACTATATTGGTCAAGTGGTTTCATGAGTTTGAATAAAAAGTCTAGAGTTGTTAAAAGTTGAACTCATACATCTGGACCTGAGGATAACCAAATCACCCCCATATCCCCACTTTGTTATTCTATTACTCTAACAATTGGTATAAAGTATTTGGTGTTTGTAAGGAAAGTTTGAAGGGACTTAACATACAGATCAAGATGTACAAAACATAGGTACCTAAGCCTGAAAAAATAGAACTTCCCAGCATGGCAATGTTTAATTCGATTACATCTATCTAGAGTTGGAGATTTTGCACTATACTATTTGGACAATGAATATTTTGAAGTACCTAGACCCATGACAGTTGAGAAAATCAAAGAGAAGAAATAGCATAATCAAATGATGATATATTTTCCATCTTCTCTAAGTTATGCTAAGTTTGATGATGTGAAGGACAAAAATTCATGGAGGAGAAAAAAATGTGTTAAGGGCTAAATCATAAAGTTTGAGAGGCAAGTTATATGACATGATAATGAAAGAAGGAAAAATTGTTGTACAATACTATGGTCAAGTCAAAGAGGTGGTGAATGTAATTAGACCTAAGCTAGATAAGATATTTGTAATGGGACTATGATCGAAAAGGTATTGAGGATTTTACTTCCTATCTATGCAGTTAGATTATCTTCCATTCAAAAAGTGAGTTTTACACATGGTAATGATCTTACCTTGGATAGTCTTATTGGTAGAGTCACTACATTTGAATTGTCAAATTTTGATAATTATACATCTTCTACTATTGAATGTGCTTTCAAGTCTTAACTAACCCTTGATAGATCTAAAAGAAAGAAAGAAAAAGGCACCTATGGATATTGATAGTGAAATAAATGATGATCTATAAGCATCATTGCCAAGGGGGCTACTAAGACAAAAAGTTTAATACATAGGTAAATTTAATATAATCTATTTTACATGTAATAAAGTTGGTCATATTGTTGCAAGGTGTCCTAATTTAGATGAGGAGCAAAGGAAAGACAAAAAATACCAAGGAAGAATATGGTTCTAATAGTGATTTTGATGAACATGATGAAGAAGTTGTTTATGTTGCAATGGAAGATGAATTTGATGAATATGAAAAGTTTGGAAAAAAATTTCTAATCTCACATTTAAGTAAGAATGATAAACGAATAATTGATAGTGGTTACTCACATCATATGACTGGTGATACAAGTGAGTTTGAAAAGATAGAACATCATAATGGTAGTGATGCTAATTTTGGAAATGATGCACCATATTATGTGAAAGGTAAATGATCAATTATAATGAATGAAAAGATCAGATGTGACAATGCGTATTGGGTTGATGGATTAAAATATGATTTTTTGAGTGTGGCACAATTGAATAGTTTAGGCTACCGATTTGAATTTCAAAAAAGAACGCAAGGACCTATGATGTTACTAGTGAAATAATTGGAAGTGGAGAGAAAACATGACGTAACCTATTCTATCTAGACCTATATGAAGATACTTGTCTATTTGCACAATTTGAAGATGTTTGGTTATGGATTAAGAACCTATGTTATGTGAAGTTTGATAATTTAGTAAGAATTAGTGAGGTGGAAGGAGTAAGAGGATTATAAAGATTGAGAAAACTTAATAAAATGATGTGCAAACAATATCAAATGGGAAAAATGACAAAGAATAGTTTCAAGAGAAAACCTATTCTTCTAGTGGTATTTTGGAGTTGGTTCGTACTAATTTATGTGGTCCTATTGGAGTGCAAAGTTATTATGGTGACAAGTAATTTATTCTTTTTGTTGATGATTTATATAGAATGATGACTGTGATGTTTCTAAAAGAAAATTTTGATGCTTCTTAAATGTTTAAGTGGTATTTCGCTAGTGTTGAAAAAGAAAAGGTACAAGTATGAAGTGCTTGAGATCACATAGAGGAAGTGAATTCATATAGATGAGGAGTTCAAAAAAATCTACAATGATAAAGGAATCAAAAGAATTTTTTTAGCACCAACAACTTCGCCAAAGAATGGGATAGATGAAAGAAGAAATAGATTAATCATGGACTATGCAAAAGAACTAATGCTGGAGAATAATATTTCACAAAAGTATTCAATAGAAGTTGTAGTAGTGTTTTTTATATAGTAACCTAATTTCAAGTCAAAAAATGTGCAAGTAAAACCCCTTTTGAATTATGGTATGGTTATGCACCTAGTGTCAAATATGTCAAATATGTCAACTATGTTTATAAAAGAAAGTGTTACATGTTGAAATAGGCAAGGAAAGGAAAACTTGATCCAAAAAGTAATGAGGGTATATTTCTAGGATATTTCACTAAGAGATAGAAATTCAAGTGTTTGAATACAAACAATAATAAAAATGTGGAAAGTGTAAATGTCAAAATTGATGAGTTTGCAGAAAAGAATAAAGAGGAATGGAAGAAGGACCATGACGATTATAAATAATTTGTATATATGTTTATCTGTAGGATAATAGTGGGTCAAACTATTTTGTGCATAAAAGTATCACACTTCTATAGACCATTATTCTTGAGAGAGCCCATGGAAGAGGGAGTCTCAAGAGCCGGATTATAGCTCTCTATCTATAACGTGAAAAGGCTATGAGATGGTGGCTCTCAAATGAACCAAATTATGCAACCCTTGCAAGGTGCACCATAAAACAAGAGATTACAAGAGTAGAGGCAAGAGTGCCAATATCCAAGAATCTAGAATAAAATGCAATGCAAATGCAAGCTCTTCTAAATGAAATGCAAGCTAACAAAGAGAACTAAGCTAAAGCATAAATGAAACTAAGCTAAAAAGTATGCCATAATGTAAGTAGAATGAGAACTAAGCTAAAATGAAAAAATGCAATAATGCTCCAAGTCTCCAAAATCACCAAGAAAATCTATAGCATAACAATAGCATAAGAGACTAAGATTTTTTGAATGAGGAGAGAGCCCTTCCTTTTAAAGAAAAATGGATGGTAGAGATTAAGAGGCAAAACAGGAATAATCAAGAGAAGAGAATACATCTTGAGTGATCCATGTGCACAAGTATCTCAACCAATCACAATTAATGGTTGACTTTGAGAGGGTTTGAATTGTGTGGAGGAGAAATGAAGTGATTTTAAAAATAGAAGATTCCTCTCACATAGAAAATTGTTCATTCCTATGTAGATAAAAATGCCTTTTCTTTTATTTGTACAATAGGAATAATGCTTTATGTGTGCACACTTAGGATAAGATATGAGTGGGGAATTTTATTTAATTAAAAGGGGAAAATGTTCTTTTAATTAAATATGAACTTGAGAAAAAGTGGTTAAACTATAGGTTAAAATCAAATAAATTGATTTTTTGAGATTTGATCAAAGATAACCAATGGATAAATTAAGAAAAAATGATAGAAAGGGATCTCATAGTCCAAATGACCACTTTTAGGTGATTACATTTGCCCGTCTTTGAGTAATGTGTGATCAATTTGGGAACACATTACATCAAAGAAAATAGAAGCCAATTAAGTAGCAATAGATTTAGATATTTGATTCTGAAGAACGAAATGTAGAAAGAGATAGCACATCTTGAATGTATAGCCTGGTAGCAGTAGTACTAAACTTTATGAGAAAGATGATGTCAGAATTCAAGAAGAATACTAAAACCTAGCAAAGTAGATATATCAAGAGCAAGTGAAAAGATCAAACAAATGCTCCTAAGAAATAGATAGCTATAGCAAGCGATGATAGAGTATTTCTACCCCCTTGGGATCAAAATTGAAATGAGGTAAGGGGTTGGAGAAATGAGTGACATATGAGAAAATTGAGATATAGCAGTGTCCAAGATGACAGATAGCTGATTAGAACCAAAGACTGACTATTAAGGAATGTCAAAATGCCCTAGTTTGACTAGAGTTGACCACAAAGGATACAACATAAAAAGATTAGGTCAAATCGAGTAAAATATAATTTTAGACATGAAAGGGTGAATTTGAGTTGATATGAAGCATGGAAATGATGAAAACATGAAGAAATGAAGATGCCCCAGGGATGATTTAGAGATTAGATGTTAGAAGGTCAACTAACTATTCAGAAGAAGGTAGAATTTTAAAATGAAATTTTGACTATCAAGATGAACTCAAATTCTGATTGCAATCCCAAAATAGAATCCAGGTTGTTGAAATTAGCTAGGGGTGTAATTTTCACAGAATTCAAAGTAGTTTGAAAATTAGGTCAAAATGAGATCGGAGGCTATAAAAGGGGCCCAAGTGTCATTTTCAAATTCATTTGTATTTTGTGATTTTTGAGAGCTTGTGAGTGGTTGAGAGAGCATCATGGCTTTAGCAAACATTCCAACTCACCAATAGCATTTCAAGCATAGCAGTTGCACAACTAGTGAGATCACTATGGGGCACCGGTAAGTGACTACTTTTTTGTCATTTTTTTGAGCTTTTTTGGTCTTTTTCGCATGTTTTTAGAAGTGTGATATAGAATATTGAGAACAAATTTAAAAGTATTGTGCGGTAATTTATAAAATATTGTGTGATATTTCACATCAAAAAAAGTGTCGCATGAGTATATTTAGGTGTGTCATATGGGACACACCCATTTGTTGCCCAAACCAATACAAAATATCGCATGACAGAATTGTATTGCACTGCTTTAGAAAAAGTATCATACGATATCATTATTGCTCAATCTGTTTTTGAGCATTTTTTCATTTATTTTTGCAATATGATCATGTTTATGATGCATTACTAATGTTTACATGTCATGTGTTTACAAGAGGTGTTTCCAAAACTTCTTATCAGAGCCCCCAAAGTGGTGGGGTTGTAAGTTGTGTAGCATTTGATCAATGATGAGCTTGTAGCCATATTAACTATGGGGTTAAGATGGGTTATATAGATGTGCCATATATGGGTGAACCATGGACTACTGACTACACTTTTTGAGTTGTGGCATAGTGAGCATAACACCTTCCATCTACTGATCGGTGAGGCCTCGATCACATTAGAGGATATGTATCGTATTCTTCGAGTGTCTTGCTATGGTGATCCAATAATTTTTATGTTTGATTGCTTTGTTGTAGTTTTTCAATTTTGATTTTGATGCAAGGTGTACTAATGTTACGTTTGATTGTGTGTCATAGGTGTAATATGATCAGACCCCAACAAAGGGGCGAGCAGTGATGCAACAGATGTTCTAGGATGTTACCATTCTAGACTGCCATCTGAGTTGGTAGTGACTCATTGATGAATATTGTGTGGATTACCCTCTACCTAGCTTGCTATGTTCTCTAATAGCTTAAGCTTTGGTGAAAAATAGGAACCAGAAGGGCTCCCCACTAGGATGGGGTCAATTGGTGGCAAATTTGATTGCATAGCCATGCAAGATGGCATGGGGACCAACAATACTAGTGGATATGTATCATGAGCTTCATGAGATAGTATACCGTAGTGGTCATTCTTGGGTATGGAAGGTAGTACTAGCATAGATTTGGACCTAGGAGTACATTGTTATGATCTAACCATGGGTGCAACCTTGAGAGTGGAGCCAACCCTACATCTTTGGGTATATAGGTTTTGTCCCATAGACTCATAGTAGGTATGTAACTTATTATTGCTACATTTTTTATGAGCTAATGGCATTCACATGGTGGCCTTACCAAGAGTGACATAGATAGTTAGATGCTTGGGAATTAGATTACATGAGATATAGCAAGCCACTAGTGGGTAGGCATTCAAAGATCATGGAGTGGTTCGTGATCAATCAGGTATGGTGATAGTTTGCAGAGTGGTAGGTGACATTAGTAGAGACCAACACCTATGCTCACTTTCACTCTGATGAGGCACAAGGATGGTTGATGATGCTAGATTATCATACAATGGTATAGGAGACAACAACTCTAGTGTGGACTCCCTATGATTATCACCCAAATGTGGCAGATGTAGAAGTAGATCTAGAGTATTTATATCAGATGCACTAACATCCACTTCCATGTTTTACAAAGCCAGATTCATTACCTTCAATAGGGGGACATGGAGGAGGTAGAGGCAAAGGAGGAGGAAGAGGCGGTGGAGTGAGACAGAGGTTGGGGAGGGTTCCCATTCTAGAAGAAGGAGGACATGGGCATAGGCCACTAGGGAGGAGGAAGAGATGCCACTGACGTGATAGTGACCAGCATAGGTGGAGGTGGAGGTAGAGCAGCTAGCTTGAGGGGATGATGATCAGGATGTAAAGATATGTACTTTGGAGGCAAAGTTACAAGCAGCCTGAGTGACCATCATAGTACGAGATCAGTAGCTTCTAGATGAGTGGGCATGGGGGGATGAGCTCCACAGGGAGCGAGATGTAGCGAGGTGAGAGGTGTCTAATCATGGTGCATGTGTCGCATATTATTATGCTGCTTATAGGGGTGTGGTGTCACTAGGGAAAGGGCTTCCTAATTACTTGGAGTGGGTAGGTAGGTCAAAGGGTGTGGTATAACTACTAGATAGGAGATAGGCTCCACCACCAGGGCCACCACTAGCTAGAGAGGGTGCAAGCCAGTCATAGGTTGATTGTGATAATTTTGACATTTTTTATTGTAAACCATGTAGTTTTGAGATGGATAGCTAGATTTTGGATCTCACATTTCTATATATGTAAAATGACACACACACACACACACACACATATATAGAATAAGTGCACCAAGTTGTGGTGCAAAAAGGGGGGTATAAGTGGACTCCTTTTTTTCTAAAATCAATAATTTCTGAACTTCAACAAGAATTTGAAGATAGTTACACTCAAAATTTTAAGATATGACAAAAACAAAAGTAGTAGTCCTTTGAATCTAGTTTCTAAACTACTAATTTTTTTTTTAAATGGTTTAGTTTTAGGTTCTCGAAAATGGGGGCCATAGAAAGTGGTATTGTTTATTCCAAAAAAATATAACACAATACAATGTGTGGCCCCCCTAAAATTTTAAAGTTTTTTTGAAATTCTTTAATCAGTCTAGTCAAAAGTTACTTAACACTATATAGTTTATCCGAGATTTTTTGGGTAATTTTATTATGTGTATTTTTTTTAATGAATTTTTTAACTAGACACATCCCAAAAATGTGAAATATCTATGTGCTCCCCCTAGAAATGATTGAAAACTAATCTAAAATTAAGACTTATTTTTTTCAAAGTGTGTAGAATGGAATCTAGTTTCTAAAAAAATTAAGTTGTTGCAAAATTCGATGAGCAAGCTAAAATCTACAACCCAATTAGTACATGTTGGTTTTTGACAAAAAATGGACATAAATTCAAAAGAAATTATAGATGAAAGGCTTGAAATAGTTCAAATAAAAAATAAGTTATATGGTTATATAGCTAACACAAAGACCTAAAATGTCACGTAACCTGATCTTATTGATGCTCAACCATAAGGAATGTTGAAGGAGAGCACACAAGAAAAATCAATCATTTTTTGTATGTTTATAGCAAAACACATCGTAGATTAGTTTACAAACTCCAAACCTTTGGGTTGGATCCCCAAAGAAAAACCAAGCCTTAGGCTTGGTAGAATGCAAAGGTTTGAATAGCACATACATGTTATAGTGTGCACACGCTATTTAGAGCTTTTTAAATTTGAGTCTCAATAGCACATGCATGCACTATTAAGACCTAAATAGTGCATAAAGAAGGAAGAAGAGAGGCAGAGTGAGAGTGAGAGAGAGAGGGGGGATGGGTGTGTGTGTGTGTGTGTGTGTGTGTGTGTGAGAGAGAGAGAGAGAGAGTAGGGGATGGGAGAGGGGAGAGAGAGAGTAGGGGATGGGAGATAGAGGAAGTGAGGGAGAGTATGGATGGAAGAGAGAGTACGAGATGGGAGAGAGCAGAAGTGTGAGAGAGTAGGGATGGTAAAGAGAGAGTATGGGATGAGAGAGAGATTGAGAGTAGGTGATGGGAGAGAGAGGAAGTATGAGAGAGTATGGGATGGGAGAGAGATTGAGAGTAGGGGATGGTAGAGAGAGAGAGAGAGAGAGTAGGTAGTGGGAAAGAGAGAGGGGGGGGAGGATGGGAGTGTGTATGAGAGAGAGTAGGCCATGGAAGAGAGTGTGAGAGTGTGAGAGAGTGTAGGGGTGGAAAAGAGAGAAAGTAGTGGATGGGAGAGGGGAGAGAGAGTAGAGGATGGGAGAGAAGAAGTGGGAGAGAGTATGGGTGGTAGAGAGAGAAAATAGGATGAGAGAGATTGAGAGTATGGGATGAGGGAGAGAGTAAGAGAGAGGAAGAGGAAGAGAGAGAGTGAGAGACGAAGTGGGAGAGGAAGAGTGAGGGAGAGAGGAGGATGGGAGTGTGTGTGTGTGTGTGTGTGTGTGTGTGTGTGTGTGTGATATTAGGGTATGGGAGAGGGGAGAGAGCGGGGGGATGGGATTATGTGTGTGTAAAAAAAAGAGAGTAGGGGATGGGAAAGGGGAGAGAGAGAGTAGCCTGAGATAGAGAGAGTTGGTGGTGGGAGAGGGAGAGAGAGAGAGTGGGGATGGGAGTGTGTGTATGAGATAGAGTAGGGCATGAGAGAGAGTGTAGAGGTGGCATAGAGACAGAGTAAGGGATGGGAGAGAGAGAGGGTAGAGAGGGAGAGAGAGTAAGAGAGAGATAGAGTAGGTGGTGGGAGAGGGAGTTGGAGAAGGAGAGAGAGGGGGTGATGGGAGTGTGTGTGTGTGAGATCTAGAGAGAGGGGGTATGGGAGTGTGTTTCTATGAAAGAGAGAGAGTAGGGGATGGGAGAGAGATAGTGAGAGAGAGTAGGTGGTGGGAGAGGGAGTGGAAGAGGGAGAGAGAGAGTGGGGGGGGGATGGGAGTGTATGTAAGAGAGAGAGTAGGGGATGGGAGACAAAGAGAGTATGAGGTGGCAAATAGAGTATAGGATAGGAGAGAGAGTGAGAATAAGGGATGGGAGAGAGTGTGAAAGTGTGTGTGTGTGTGTGTGTGAGAGAGAGAGAGAGAGAAAGAGTAGGAGGAGGCAGAGAGAGTAGGGGATGGGAAGAGAGAGAGTGAGAGTAGGGGATGGGAGAGAGAGTAGGTGGTGGGAGAGGGAAAGTGATAGAGAGAGAGGAGGATGAGAGTGTGCGAGTGAGAGAGAGAGTAGGGGATGGGAGAGGGGATAGAGAGTAGGAGATGGGAGAGGAGAGAGAGGGGGATGGGAGTCTATGTCTGTGTGAAAGAGAGAGAGTAGGGGATGGGAGAAGGGGGAGAGAGAGAGTAGCCTGAGAGAGAGAGAGTAGGTAGTGAGAGAGGGAGTGGGAGAGGGAGAGAGAGGGGGATGTAAATATAAGAAGGAGAGAGAGTACGGGATGGGAGAGAGTATGAAAATGTGAGAGAGAGTAGGGGTGGTAGACAGAGAGTATAGAGGGAAGTTTGAGAGTGAGAGAGGGATGGGTGATGGGAGTGTGTGTGTGTGTGTGTGTGTGTGTGAAAGAGGGAGTGGGAGAGCGAGAGCGAGTGAGAGAATAAGTAGGGGATGGGAGAGGGGGAGAGAGAGAGAGAGGAGGGATGGGTGTGTGTGTGTGAAAGAGAGAGAGTAGGGGATGGGAGAGGGGAGAGAGAGATAGAGAGAGAGGGTAGGCGGTGGGAGAGGGAGAGCGAGTGAGATAATAAGTAGAGGATGGGAGAGGGGGAAGAGAGAGAGAGGAGGGATGGGTGTGTGTGTGTGTGTGTGAAAGAGAGAGAGTAGGGGATGGGAGAGAGAGAGTAGGTAGTGGGAGAGGGAGAGAGAGAGGGGTGATGGGAGTGTGTGTAAGAAAGAAAGAGTAGGGGATGGGAGAGAGTGTGAGAGTGAGAGTGTGAGAGATTAGGGGTAGCAATGAGAGAGTAGGGGATGGGAGAGAAAGAGTGAGAGTAGTGGATGGGAGAAAGATAGTAGAGAGGGTGAGAGTGAGAGTGAGAGTGAGAGTGAGAGAGATAGTAGGCAATGGGAGAGGGAGAGAGATAGGGGGATGGGAGTGTGTGTGAGAGATCTAGAGAGTAGGGGATGGGAGAGGAGAGAGAGGGGGGGGGATGGGAGTGTGTGGGTGTGTGAAAGAGAGTAGAGGATGGGAGAGAGAGAGAGAGAGAGAGAGAGAGAGAGAGAGAGAGAGTAGGGGATGGGAGAGAGAGTAGGTGGTGGGAGAGGGAGAGAGAGAGTAAGGGATGGGAGAGGGAGTGGGAGAGGGAGAGGGGGGGTAACAGAGAGAGTATAGGATGGGAGAGAGAGATTGAGAGTAAGGGATGGGAGAGAGCGTGAGAGAGATTAGGGGATGGGAGAGAGAGGGAGAGAGAGAGAGAAGGGGATGGGAGAGAGAGAAAAGAGGGAGAGTGAAAATGAGAGAGATAATAGGTGGTGGGAGAGGGAGTGGGAGAGGGAGAGAAAGGGAGGATGTGAGTGTGTGTGACAGATCTAGAGAGTAGGGGATGGGAGAGGAGAGAGAGGGGATGGGAGTGTGTGTCTATGAAAGAGAGAGTGAGGGCTAGGAGAGGGGAGAGAGAGTATTGAGAGGGAGAAAGAGTAGCAGATGGGAGAGAGAGAGAGTAGATGGTGGTAGAGGGAGTGGGAGAGGGAGAGAGGGGGTGGGATTTTGTGTAAGAGAGAGAGTAAGGGATGGGAGAGAGTGTGTGAGAGAGTAGGGGATGGGAGAGAGAGTGTGTGAGTAGGGGATGGGAGAGTGAGAGTAGAGAGGGGGAGAGAGAGTGAGAGAGAGAGATAGTAGGCGGTGGGAGAGGGAGTGGGAGAGGGACAAAGAGGGGGGATGGGAGTGTGTGTGAGATCTAAAGAGTAAGGGATGGGAGAGGAGAGAGAGAGGGGGGATGGGAGTGTGTCTCTATGAAAGAGAGAGTAGGGGATGGGAGAGGGGAGAGAGAGAGTAGCCCACGAGAGAGAGAGTAGTAGATGGGAGAGAGAGTAGGTGGTGTGAGAGGGAGTGGGAGAGGAAGAGGGGATGGGAGTGTGCATAAGAGAGAGAGTAGGAGATGGGAGAGAGTGTGAGAGTGTGTGAGAGAGTAAGGGGTGGTAGAGAGAAAACAAGATGGGAAAGAGATAGTGAGAGTAGGGGATGGGAGAGAGAGAGTAGGCAGTGGGAGAGGGAGTGGGAGAGGGAGAGAAAGAAAGAGAGGAGGATGAGAGTGTGTGAGTGAGAGAGAGAGAGATAGAGCAGGGGATGGGAGAGGGGGGAGAGAGAGAGTAGGGGATGGGGGAGAGAGAATAGGTGGTGAGAGAGGGAGTAGGAGAGGGAGATTGAGAGAGAGTAGGAGATGGGAGAGGAGAGAGAGAGTGAGAGAGAGTAGGGGATGGGAGACCTGTGAGAGAGATAGGGAGTAGGGGCTGCGAGAGAGAGAGTGAGAGAGAGAGTGGGGGGGATGGGAGTGTGTGAGATAGAGAGAGTAGGGGATGGGAGAGGAGAGAGGGTGAAGAGAGTAGGCAGTGGGAGAGGGAGAGCGAGAGAGAGAGAGAGAGTAGGGGATGGGAGAGGAGAGAGAGCGAGAGAGACTAGCAAATGGGAGAGGATAGAGAGTGAGAGTGTAGGGAATGGAAGAGAGAGAGTGAGTAGGCCATGGGAGAGGGGGTAGGAGAGGGAGAGAGAGAGAGAGTGAGAGAGAGTAAGGGATGGGTGAGGAGATAGAGAAACTAGGGAGAGAGAGAGTAGGGGATGGGGGATGGTGTGATAGGAAGAGATTTATTTTTATATAGTGTGTACGTACTATAGTGCATACTTTCTTTATAGTGCATATGTGCTATAGTGCATATGCGCTATGTGAAATCACCAAAAAATGGTCATAAAGAAAGTTTGGGTCCCTGCTGATCCATATTTTGCTTTTTGTCTATTGTGCATTCTATTGTTCTGATAGAAAGCATGGGTTTCAAGCTATTGGAAGTTAGCAAATGCTGTTTGAAGACTTTTTGAAGCTAGCAAACACCAAATTCAATCATTGGATATGCTATTTAAAGGCTTTTTGAATATTCTTTCTATAGAAAAGGTTAGTGTTGTCCTTTTAAAATATTATTTGTTGATATATAGAGATAAATTTGATTATAATTTGACATATTGTTTAATATATAGTGAATTCATTGAAATTTGTATGTTTGAATGAATTGATATTTGGAAATGGTTAGAAATTTGGCGAGTTGTTTGATATATATTGTGTATTCATTGAAATAATTGTAATTTTAAAATGTATTTGAATTATTTGTAATTTACAAGTTGTAAATAATATAGATGTTTGAATAATTTGACATATAGAAATCATCATCATGCCAAGGAAGGAACCAAAAACTCAACCAAAGGAATAGAGTGAGGTAGATTTTGGAATTAAAAGAGATAAAATGATACTACTATGTGAACAAAGAAAATTGCAAAGCAATAATGAAGAATTGACTTTCAAAGAGGAACAAGAAACATCGATACAAAGAAACAAAGAGGAAGAATTGGAAAAACAAAGAGAACGAATGAGACGGTTACACTCAAGAAGACAATTGAATTGTGAAGCTACACCATCTTCCAATGATGGAGTCATATCATCCTCTCATGTTAAAGAGATGCTAATTTGTACATCTGACGATGTACATACTCCATCATCTCATGTTCAAGGCACAACATCACCATATCAAGTAGGTGATATTCCATCTTTTGCATCTTATTGCCAAGGCACATCATCTTCGGTTCAAGGTACTCAAAACACTCAACCTTATGTTGATGTTCAAAATGTTGAGGGAATCAAAGAGATTATAACACCTTCTAGAATTCGTTTTAGAAGACCAAAATATTTCATTTATATTAATACTAACATTTTGAAATCAATGCCTAACAAGATTAGCAAGTGTACTTGTCAAAGAAAAGTTAATCGTATGTGGAGATTATTCTTTGAAGAATTAAATATTACAAGTCAATGCCAATTATTTTTTTAAGTGATGAGGAATTTGGAATTTAGGCCTATCATGAAGATTCTTGGGCTAAGAATGATGGATGATTCAAATGAAAAAAGTATTGTAAAGAATCTAATGAGTGCTTATGAAAATGTGGGTTCTAAATCATGTACCAAAGATAGTAATATCACAAGAGAAGTACTTGCATCAACAATAGTAAGTACCCAAATGAAGAAAGCTTAACTCATGAGGAAGACAAGAAAAACATTAAAAATTGGTAGAGGTACTCTAAGGAGAGCCATGCTAAGGCATGAGAGATTGGAAGATCTAACAAAAAATGAGTTATGAACATTTAGCAGTAAACTACCGTGAAAGGATAAAGAAATTAGTGAAGCTTTGAAATCATTGATTGAAGATTTATGAAAAAATAACACGCATGCTTCCCCTGATTAAAGAGATGTTGTGAGGATTGGTAGCCAAAATCACAACTCACATGCAAAACATTTTTTGGACTCAACTCAGACACAATTTTTTGCAAAATTTATTGGTATGTATCCTCAAATTCGAATAAATCAAAGATTTTTTGAGATGGATAGCCTTTTTATGTGAAGATAAATCACAAATGCACAACTTGTTGTTGTAGGATACATATTGAATTTTCTAACCATTTTGATGTTTTTAGGCATATATGTGTGTTTTTGCATTCTAAGTTTGTTTTGTAAGATTGTGACATGAATGAGCCACCAAGATCTTCAAGGGAATTCAAATCCAATATTTTATGTGAAATAGGGGATAGCCAACAATTTTACAAGACCTCATGATTCTATCGTACATTCTTATTTTGTGTTTCTTTGCAACTTTTACCAACTTGTGAACATATGGATAGTACACATGCAATTGGAAACGAAATAGTAGATTATGAAAAATTTACGACAGTGACATATGCTATAAAATATGGAAAATAGGGTAAAAGATGTGATTTAGTCATTGAAGAGATTCCAGTGTATGAGTTCATGAAAAATTTTGTGAAAAGATTATTTACGAGTATGTAAGGCATACACATAGAGCTCGATGGATGGATTTGCAATTCAAGTTGTGCAAGGATATGTTTCCACTAGATACCATTATTTCGGTTGTAGACTTTGTAGAGAACTAGACACTACAACCACAAAATGAGGTTCAAGCAAAGTATCATACTTCTCAACAGGTTTCCATATTTGTTCACATAACATTCATGCATTCACCTACAAGTATAGAGGATGAAAGGAAGATTTTGAAGAAGTACCATTTTTAGATCAGCGATGATCAATCACATTCTACAAAATTTGTACATGGTTTTTTTCAACTATTTTATGGAGATTTAGCTAACAGGGGCATAACATATCGTGAGCACATTTTTTGGTTAGACAATTATGCATCTCAATTCAATAATGCATGGATGTTCTATTGGTTGAGCAGAATGCACAGGTTGTGTAGAATTCAATATATGTAAAATTTCACAAAGGCTAGTCATGGAAAGGGAGAGCATGATGGTATAGGCGCATGCATCAAAAGAGCCTTAGCTCGTGAAGAACTAAAGCACAAAGATGGAGTAATATTGACAAATGAAAAATCCATCATCCAGTAGTGTAATGCTACAATGGGTCCAAGTAAGGAAGGTGAGTCTATGGTTTGTAAAAAATTTTGGTTAATAGATAATACTAACATTGCACCATATGAGGATTGTTACACACTAATAGGATCAAGTGAGTTGCATTCTTTTAGAAGCTCTGATGCAGGTTCATGGAGTATCCACACATGAAAATTGACATGCTATTGTCCATCATGTGCAGAGGAAAATTGGGAGGAATGTGAGTCAACTGAATGGGTGGACAAATGGGATATACGAGTTTTAGACCCAATTGACACCTATCGTCCCCCACAAGCACTAGAAATGGTAGAGATGGATTCATCTATTGACTTTGATCACTTGTCTAATCTTGTGCAACCTAGTAATATATATATTTATATATCTTTGTAATTTCAATATGTAACTTTATAATTTTTACCTAGGTATTTTCTGAATTAATGATTGCATTTTGTATATTTGTCACTATAGGCCATATTTTTGTTGTTATTGCACCTAAAGACAATAAGAAGGGATGGATTATTATGTTTCATTATGTCTAAGCCAAACAAAAATTAGATCACTCGGTTATAGATGGTGAAGGTTTAGAGTATAATATTCGTGTGGTGGTTGTGATCGACACATGGCTCAGACAATATTCTATGAAGAATCCTAACTTGTGGTTATTCAAGGATTGGCAAACAGAGAGAAAGATTCTTCATTATTTGAAACTTGTTGTCACATCAAATGTCCAGTTGATAAAATATGGTGGAAAACCACATATTAAGATTCTTTGGAAAGTTTGTGAGTCAAACCATGAGGCAATACTTGAGACATCAAAATGTATAGCAGATCCAGTTGGTTCATTAGATTGAAGAGAGAGAGAGAGAGAGAGAGAGAGAGAGAGAGAGAGAGAGAGAGAGAGAATGTTGCAACCTCTCCCCCAAGACTGACCACATGATAAGGTGGGTATGGTTATTATGTGTAAGTGATGAGATAAGTTTAAATCATATATTTTATGTTTTGATTTGTTTATAATCTAGATACATTATTTAAATTTATATTAGATTCTTTAATAGGATCCATTTTCAGATTAGTCATTTGAATAAGTGAAAGTTTAGAATTTGTTTTTTAGATCAAAATGTAATGAAAGAACATAAAAATTGTTAGAATGTGAATTCTTTGTGATGTAAAGTCATGATTGTGTGCATCTTACCAATAATGATATTATGACTAACATGATTTTATTTTTTATTTGTTTTGTTGTCTAATTATTTTAGATAAATTGCAAAACAAATTTATTTTTGAATCATAAACTTATAAAAACCATCTTATAATGCTAGATTGAATTTTGATGTGTTATCATCTAAGATATATATATAGATGTATGAGAAGTTTAAATTAGCTAAATCTATTGGGATAAGTGGTATTGTAATGGATAGTTTTAAGATTCATTTGAAGAATATAAAGGGGGCATGAGTGATGCAGGTCACTAGACAAAACAATATATTCACTAGAAATAGAATTAGGAGCAGAAAGAGTTATGAGTGGAATGAAGATGAATGGAGTGGAGAAAGCAAATAAATATTTTGCCAAAAAAGCATTTGTTTTGGTGGGAGAGAAATTCAATTTTTGGGTCATTTTTACTACTGTTTGCATGCTACACAATATGTATGAACTTTTAGTCCAAATGTGATGGATTTTTGAGATAGATCTTTGAATCAAATTTTTTTTTCTTTTGGTCTCATCGTTCTACTTATTTTCTAACTCAAGTTATTACATTTTTAGTGAAACTAGGTTTTTAGGACAACATTTTGGTGCACACAGCAAAAATGGTTCTCTAACTGCAATTTCTTTAGTTGAAATTTCATGCCCACTTGGGAAATGGTAGTTAGTAGGGTCCTTTATAAGATCCCATTATTTTAAGACTGGAGGATGTGTTTTGTGATTTTTCCAATCAAGCCCTAGGTCAAGTACCATGAAGGATTTGACCTCTTGTAGCATGTTGATTTTTTAATGGCTGGAGTTTAGGAATTGGTGAAGGGATGAGCATTTGGAAATAAGTTATTTTAGTGTTATCCAACCTTTCTAAGCATTGAGTTCATTTTCACAACCCCATTTCCTATGGGTTGCTTTGTAAACTAGTCATCTACTTGACTGGGACATGTTTGTGAACTGACAATCTCCATTTAAGCTGAAGTCTCCATTTAAAGGTAGCAATGAAATTTTTGTTGTTCTATTAAAATAATTAATATATTTTAGTGAAAAATTTGAGGGATCATGCCCAACTTGAGTATCTTGGCTTCCCAAGTCCTATAAATGCAAAGTTGCAATGTTGCTCAAAAAGTTGCTTGAGCAACTTTTGCAATTTTTTGCAAAAAAGCTGTAAATTGAAGTTTAGGAAGTTGTAACTATCCATGTTTATGTATATGAGCATGGGAAACATTTTTTTGAAGGTTAGAAGGTTTCTAGTCAGATTTTCATTTTTAAGCAACTTTTGCAACTTTTGCAATTTTGCACAAAAAGTGCAACTAATGCAAAGTTCACTAGATTTCACTTCTAGGACATGGAAAAGGTTCCAAACTATTAAAAAACAACTAAAAATACTTAATCCTAGGCTATCTTGACCAAAAATTCAAAAAGACTCAATTTGGCCTAGTTAGCAACTTTTGCTCATATCTTGCACAAAGTGGCCTACGCATACATATCTTGCTCATATTTCTCTCACCATTTGTCATGGGATCAAACTATCTATTCTACTAGCTCTGGGTAGCTAGGTAAACCCTAGCCCCAAGCTCATCTTATCTCATTGAGCACTCAAATGTTCTTGGGTATGCTAAATTGAAACGTCCGTAAGGGTCACTAAATGCCATAGAGTAGTGATCTTTGATGAGGCATATCTTGGAGCTCATGCGAGGTATGAATGGGATTCTAGGTGCTATAGGACTATGTTGTAGAGACCTACAATAATATCTCTTATTTTTTGGAGAAATTACTCCATTTTAATTTTGCAATGCCATCTCTGGTGATGCTGAAACTTGTAGTGTTGGCCAATACAAAGTTCCCAACAACCAAATCTCCCTAACTATTCATTGTGGGATCAAACTGTCTATTCCATTGGCTCTGAGTGGTTTGGTAAACCCTATCCTCGAGCTTGTCCTATGTTGTTGAGCACTCAAACATTCTCAAGCATGCCAAACTGAAATGTCCCTAAGGGTCACTAAATTCCATAGGGTAGTGATCTTTGATGAGGCATATCTTATAGCTTGTGCAAGGTATGGATGTGAATCTAGGTGGTATAGACTATGTTGCGAAGACCTACGATAAATTCTCTCACTTTTTGGAGATCTTACTCCATTTTGATTTTGCGACGCCATCTTGGGTGATGCTAAAACTCATAGTGTTGGCCAGTACAAAGTTGCCAACTGCCAAATCTCCCTCACCATTCATTGTGGGATCATACTATCTATTATGTTAGCTCTAGGTGGCTAGGTAAACCTAAGCCTCAAGCTCATCTTATCTCATTGAGTGCTTGAAAATTATCAAGTACACTAAAATGAAACATCCCTAAGAGTCATCAAATGCCATAGGGCAGTGATCTCTGACGGGGCATATCTCAAAGCTCCTATGAGGTGTGGATGTGATTCTAGGTGCTATAGGACCATGTTGTGGATACCTACAATAACACCTCTCACTTTTTGGAGATCTTACTTAATTTTTATTTTGCGATGCAATCTCGAGTGATACTAAAACTCGTAGTGTTGGCCAATATAAAGTTGCCAATTGCCAAATATCCCTCACCATTTGTCATGGGATCAAACTATCTATTTTGTTAACTTTGAGTGGCTGGGTAAACCTTATCCCAAAGCTAGTCCCATTCCATTGAGTGCTCTAACATTCTCAGGCATGCCAAATCAAAACATCCCTAAGGGTCACTAAATGCCATAGGGTAGCAATCTTTGGCAGAACATATCCTAGAGCTCATGCAAGGTATGGATGTGATTCTAGGTGCTATAGGACCATGCTATAGAGAACTACAATAACCTTTCTTAGTTTTTGGATATTTTACCCTATTTTGATTTTGCGACACCATCTTGGGTGATGCTAAAACTCATAGTGTTGCCCAGTAGAAAGTTGCCAACTGCCAAATCTCCCTCACCATTCATCATGGGATCAAATTGTGTGTTTTCTAAGCTCTAACTAGCTAGGTAAACCCTTTCCCCAAGCTTTTCTCATCTAGTTAAGTGTTCAAATGTTCTTGGGCACGCTGAACCAAAACATCCCTAAGGGTCACTAAATGTCACAGGGAAGTGATCTTTGATGGGGCATATCTCGAAGCTTGTGTGAGGTATGAATGTGATTCTAAGTGCTATAAGACCATGTTGGAGAGACCTACAATAATTTTTCTTAGTTTTTGAAGATATTACTCCATTTTGATTTTGAGATGCCATCTCAAGTGATGCTAAAACTCGTAGTGTTGACTAGTACAAAGTTGCTAATTGCCAAATCTCCCTCACCTTTCATCATGGGATCAAATTGTCTATTCTGTTAGCTTTGAGTGGCCTAATAAACCCTAGTCTCAACCTTATCCCATCCCATTAAGTGCTCAAACATTATCAGGTAAGCTGAACCAAAACGTCTGTAAGGTACACTAAATACCATAGGGTAGTGATCTTTGATAGGGCACATCTCAAAGCTCGTGCAAGGTATGGATGTAATTATAGGTGCTATAGGACCATGTTGTAGATACCTACAATAACCTCTCTCAATTTTTGGAGATCTTACTCCATTTTGATTTTTCAATGCCATCTCGAGTGATGCTAAAACTCATAGTGTTGGCTAGTACAAGGTTGCCAACTACTAAATCTCCCTCACCATTCATCATGGGATTGATTTGTATATTTGGTTAGCTCCAAGTGTCTAGGTTAACCCTAGCCCCAAGCTCATTCTATCTCGTTGAGGGCTTGAACATTTTTGGGTACACCAAATCGAAATGCCCTCAAGGGTTACTAAATGCCATAGGGCAGCAATCTTTGATGGGAAATTTCTCAGAGCTTGTGAAAGTTATGGATGCAATTATAGGTGCTATAGGACTATATTATAGAGACCTCCAATAACCTCTCTTAGTTTTTGGAGATCTTACACTATTTTAATTTTGTGATGCCATCTCAGGTGATGCTGAAACTTGTAGTTTTGGCTAGTACAAAGTTGCCAACTGCCAAATCTCCCTCAACATTCATCATGGGATTAAAACATTTGTTTCCTTTTCTTTGGGTGGCTAGGTAAACCCTAGCCTCAAGATCATCCCATCCCATTGGACTCAAACATTTTGAGGTACACTAAACTAAAATGTCCCTAAGGGTCACTAAATGTCATAGGGAAATGATCTTTGATGGGGCATATATCAGAGCTCGTGCAAGATATTAATGTGATTTTAGGTCATATAGGACTATTTTATGAGGACCTACAATAACATCTCTCAGTTTTTGGAGATCTTACTTAATTTTGATTTTGCAATGCCATCTTGGGTGATGTTGAAACTTGTAGTGTTGGCCAGAACAAAGTTGCCAACTACCAAATCTCCTTCACCATTTGTCATGGCATCAAATTCTCTATCCTATTACTCTAAGTGTCTAGGTAAACCCTATCCCCAAGCTTTTCCCATCCTATTAAGCACTTAAACATTGTTGGGCACATTGAACTAAAAAGTCCTTAAGGATCACTAAATGCCATAGGGCAACGATCTTTAATGGGGTATATCTTGGAGTTCGTGTGAGGTATGGATGCAATTCTAGGTGCTATAGGACCATGTTGAAAAGACCTACAATAATATCTCTCATCTTTTGGAGATCTTACTCTATTTTGATTTTGCAATGCCATCTTGGGTGATGCTGAAACTCATAGTGTTGGCCAATACAAAGTTGCCAAATGCCAATTGTCCCTCACCATTCATTGTGGGATCAAACTGTCTATTTTGTTAGTTCCAGGTGGCTAGGTAAGCCCTAGACCCAAGATCATCTCATCTCATTGAGCTCTCAAACATTCTTGGGCATGTTGAACCAAAATGTCCCTAAGGGTCACTAAATGCCATAGGGCAATGATGTTTCATAGGGCATATCTTGGAGCTTGTATGAGGTATAGATGTGATTCTAGGTGCTATAGGACCATGTTGTAGAGACCTACAATAACCTCTCTTACTTTTTGGAGATCTTACTTCATTTTGATTTTGTGGTGCCATCTCAAATGATGTTGAAACTCATTGTGTTGGCCAGTACAAAGTGTTCAACTGCCAAATCTCCCTCACCATTCATCATGGGATTGAATTGTCTATTTTTTTAGCTCTGAGTAAACCCTAGACCCAAGTTCATCCCATCCTATTGAGCACTCAAATTTTCTCAAGCACATCAAATCGAAACATCTGTAAGGGTCACTAAATGCCATAGGGCAGCAATCTTTGATGGGGCATATCTAAAAGCTCATGCTATGTATAGATGCAATTCAAGGTGCTATAGGATCATGCTATAGAGACCTATAATATACTCTCATACTTTTTGGTGATCTTACTCCATTTTGATTTTGTGAAGCTATCTAGGGTGATGCTAAAACTTGTAGTGTTGGCTAGTACAAAGTTGTAACTAGATATGTCATCTCATCCAATGATGGAGACTTGTGATAGAAGATAAAGGGGTGATCATACACATCATTTTAAACATGTTAATTTTTTATGGTAATAAGGTAATCATTTTTTGTGAGGTCAAGGAACTTGAGGCCACCTATAAACCCAAATTGCCTTAGTCCTAATGATTTTCCATTTTTTGTTGTTTTTTGTTAATAAGTTGACTCAATAAGTGTTTTGAGAGTTATTACACCTTATATAGCTACATGTTATGAAAGAATGGAGTTAGTGGAAGATGTTAATGATCTTTTTGGTTGTCTTAATAGTCATTTCATGGGTTTGAAACATAACCACTTCCCTTTGAGAAGAGTTGTCTAAAAATCAACAAATTACATGTTGTTGCAAAGAAAATACAGTCATAAGATTTTGGAAGATTGTTTTCACTCATAGGATGTTGAAGAATCTCTTGGAATGTGGTGTAGGAGAACCCTTTCAAGGCTTCCACCACATCATTTTTGGTTTGATAAACTTCTCTAAAGAAGTATGTGAATACAATAAGGGAATTTAGCTCATGCTTGTGTGTCCAAGCTAGGATAGGTCTTAAAGTTTCCTCTTTAGTCTCTATTGAGAATGGTACCTTGACTTTGGGTTGGTATCCTTCTTATCTCTTTGTTGGGGGGAGGTTGATTTAGGAGTTTTTATTTCATTTTAGGAATGGGTGTGCATTAAAAGAAACTTCCAAGGTGGACTACTTGTTTAGAAGACCAAAGTGCATGAACAATACAATGTTATGTGAATCTGCCACATTATGGAAAGGATGTTATTATGAATTTGCGGATTCTTAGGTGAAACAAGATAGTGAAATTTTCACTCCCAAGGATGTTTTGGGAAGGCATAGAATGGTCTTGAAATGTGAGTCAAAACAAGACTACCCAAGAAATAAAAATTGCCCCAAAATTGCTTGCAATTTTTAAAAGTTGTTGAGCAACTTTTTCCAATTGTTGCTAAAAGACCTACTTTGCAAAAACGCTTTGAAAAATCCATAAAACATATCTATAACCTAAGGAGAAACCTATTTATGCTTGGAGGAACCCTAATCAAGGGTTGGAAACTCATTTCTTGTACGAATTCGTACTATTGGAATGTATGCAGTTGACTGTGACTATTTTAGCATAGATTTTACTGGTTTTTAATCTTGTTTGGAGGCAAATCACGTGGCTATTATCATTTTGATACATTTTGTAGTTTTTGTATTTTTTTTTTTCATTTTCTATGCATTAGTTATATTTTGTGACCAAAGATTGAAAGGTTTTGTAAATTTCATCAAAGATCCCTGTCTGCTACCAGTTTTGGAGTTGTATATCATGAAAGGGTTTTAAGTCTTGTCTCCACCATGGAAATTCCATGGTCTTCTAGATTTCAAGGATCAAAAACCTAATGTATTATATTCTACAAGAAAGGGCCCTGAAAGTGAGTGGGAAGAATTATTTGACCAAGCCCTAGGCGAGTTAGGAAATGCCCAACTAGGGACTGTCAACAAAGAAAGAGCTCTAGAGAGAAAAGCTTGAAGAATTAAGACTTTCCCTTTTGAAGGACTAAAGAGGAGTATGAGGACGTTTCAACTTGTGGAGGAGGATTCTTGATGAAGTGTGCAAGGTGTCTGAAAAGTGGAGACAATAGGCAGCCAAGAAAACCCTACCAAACCCTCAATTTTGCTATTTTTGTTGTATGGCCTATAGGCACCTTGAGGCCCTAAAAATCATTGAGCATGGGTCCTATTTATCAATTTTTCTTAAGGCTAGAAATTTTGAATCTCTAAGACAAAAGAGCTATTGGCCCTAGAAATCTAGGTGTAGGCCTAATTAGGGGCTCTCCTTGTAGCCCTTTTGTGAAAAAATCTTGAAATTGAGTACCAACCCATTATTGTTTTATCTATTAAAGTATAGTAAAAGTCTTCCAATAACACCTTAGTACATCATAGAAACCTTGGTTGGATTGGGGAGTGCTGTGGTACCCTAGTAGACTTATAAAACCTTTGGAGGGATAGTGTTCCTAGAAGAGTAAGGGATTGATGTTGCAAGTTTGGATTAGTTAACTTGGTGAGGAGGTTGGGCAAGATCAGGGGATGTTCTAAGTAGCAAGAGATCCTATAGACCACATAGGTGTAGAGAAAACACCATGATCCACATATAGTATACAAGGTTGCACGGGGATGGAGGTACTTGTGGTACTTAGGGTATGGGTACGAGTACAAGTATGGGTACACCTATTTTTATAATAGGGGAGGGGGGTGCTTGGGTATGTCAAACTTTTTTTTAAGTTATACTTTTATATTTATAGAAAACCTAAATTTATGAGTCATGACAATGATTTTTCAAATCAAGAACAATGATAAAGTTTGCAAATGTAATGTATTATTTTCAGTTTCAGATTTTTTATATGTTTGTAATAATAATTTATGATAAATGTTTAGATGCATAACATAGAAGGAATACTTTAAACATGAACAAGAAGATCATAAATCATATAACAATGGCATATTACAAATGATAAATTTTTGGCTTTAACACTGATAAAGTTTATTGTTCGTCAATATTGTATCAAAGTTTCAAACTGATTAGGTATTGAATTAAGCTTGATAAACAAATAAAAAAGAAGGAAAACTTTAAACATGAAAAAGATCATAAATCATATGATGATGACATATTGGAAATGATAAACTTATGCTTGAACAATGATAAAGTTTATTGTTAATCAATATTCTATCAAAGTTTCGAACTAATTAGGTATTTAATTAAGCTTGATAAACAACAAGCTAATACACAAACAAAAAACCAAATAAATTAATCAAAAATCTCAATCAAGGTCCTTAGTTATGATGCTCTCCACCGAGTACTCAGTGCTTGGGATACAGGTACCCATTACTTGGGTACGTGGGTACAAGTACCAGGGGTGTCGGTACAAGTACCCATGCAACCTCAGAATATATTATGATAACCAATAATTTCATACATGAATGAACATATAATATATTATGATAACCAATAATGTCATACATGAATGAACATATAATTTATTATGATAAACAATAATGTCATACATGAACAAACATATAATATAAAATGATAACCAATAATGTCATACATTAACAAACACATAATATATTATGATAACCAATTATGTCATGAATGAAAAAATATATCATATGTTAACCAATAATGTCATAAGTCTAATAATTTCATGTATCAAATACATGTCATACATTGATCAAATATAAAATATCATATATACATCAAATGTATATTGAATATGTCCACTGACATAAAATCCAACATATATGTCCACTGATACCTATACATGTGTTTCTATCAACTTCATCTTCTCCTTCCCATGATGGGAAGGAAACAAATCTCTAGAGGTCTTTAATCATCGTGTGGAGGGAGATCATGAGGATGATGGGGTCTTCCTCACATGCTCGCTCATCCTCTTGTTTAGGCTCTTCTCTAACTCAAGCTTATACAAACAAAGTAGATATGAATCAATAATTATTATACATTAAAATTAAACATATGTACACAAAAAATTATTATTTTCTTACTGCCATCAAATAGTCGCTCTACAAGTCCACCTCAAAGGCTTGCAGATGATCGGGTGTAACAAGACCCTACAACAATTCAATCAATATAATCACTTATAAATAACATTATAAATTTTGATACTAACTATTATAAACAATAATTAAAACCAAAAGATTCTTTCATATCTCAGTCAATGGCTCTAAACTAGCCATAGTTGTAGCCACTCCACAATCGATAGACTGTCAAAGATGAGGAGGAGTCTCAAATCTCAAGAGCTACATGTCATACAATACACGTTACATGTAACATGAAACATGAAACAAATGTACATCTATAAAGATTGTATCACACATAGGAATCCCTGGTGAATGTCGATGGTCCAATAGAGAACTGATGCACATGCATAAAAAAATTTTGTCAATCCTTCATATGATTACTTAATAAATATATGCATTAATTTAAATGATTAAATTGATACATACCTCTAGACTTGTCAACAAGATGAAATATGGGGCCATGGGATTGCTACTAGGGTTTCCAACACTCTAACCCTAAATTTTGGATAATGTAAATACATGCTAATTAATTAGTCATTCACTATACATATGAAATGTGATCAAATTATTTTATCATAATTTTAATTTACTTATGTGTCAATGCCAAATGTCTCATTTAGGAACTTATCAGTGACTAGTCCAGCATCCATACTATCTCTAGCATGACTACCAAATGTGTATAAGGATCTGCATGATGTGCACATGTGACCTTGACACACAGAAGGCTCCTCCTCAACTAATGGACTTGTATAATGAATGAGGGTCTATGTTAAAGCATTAATAGTCCCTAGAGTGTTGGCCTCTACATGTTCCTTCATAAGTGAAGAAATAATCACATGATTACCCTGTGGCTTGATAAAAGGTGCCTTAACTATGTTAGGGTCACAACATGCCCTCGAACTCTCAAATGATGACCCCCCACCTCTACCCTGAGATTCTAATATATCAAAATAATTAGGGATCTCCCCAAAGAAAAACTCACAATACAATTTTCCTAAAAAATATATTGGGACCTCGTGATTATTGCAGGGAGGGGCGTCAAACTCCATCCACCATCTATCCCAAAAATTATTTCTAATACCGTTGTGTATGCATCAATGGATGGGAAACTGTTTAGTTGTCTCTCTAATAGTATTTTGTTGTCTAGGCTTTCTAAACAATGCACAAATGCTACCTTTTAGTATATCTTTTTTTTTAACATCTTGATATGATAATTTTCTTACATAATATCTTTTTGGTTCCTCCCTCTTAACATGCCAAATATCTAACTGACCACTAACAGAAGATACATAGGTCATAATGGACTCAAGAGAGGATACCTTCCAATGAGTTCTTGTAATTCATTTTTCCCTCTTTCCATTTCATTTTTATGTTTTCTTGTGTGCCAAGAGGAGGTCCTCCAATTGGTGTAGGTTATGGAATTTCTTGTTCTTGTTGTGGAGGGTTTTGATTCTCATCTTGTTGAGGGTTTTTGTTTGGATCTTGTTAAGGTTTTTGGTTTTGATCTTGTTGGGGATTTTCTGGTTCATTATTCACATTTCTTGATAAGAAACCAATTGCAATCTAAATAAATAAATAAATAAATTTAAAGTAAAAATGAAAAAACCGTACAAAAAAATACAAAAATTTGTAAAATAATGCAAAAACAAGGGTAGACAACATACGACCTGATTGCAATCTTGAACTTTGATGATGAGGAGGCATTTTGAGGAGGTGAATGGAAAAAATCTTCAATTTTCTCAATTTTCATATGTGCTATGAGGAGAAGAACTTGAAAATTGAAGTAAACATGAAAGGGTTGTGGGTTTGCAGCCCATTTATTAAAAAAGTTCTTTTAAAAAGCACATACGCGCTATAGCGCGTACATGCTTTTTAAAACTAGAAAACAAAAGGGTGTCATCTTTTTGACACCACAACTTATTGCACTTATCCTATATATATATATATATATGAGATATTGGATTTTGATCAACAAATTTGTGCACTTGTCTCATTTTGATGGATTTTTTAGCATTTTAAGTTTTTCATGTGATGTTTCAATTTTAGTTTCATGCTCATGTATGCATTGCTTTGATGTTTATGTATAAATGCTCATGTATCTCTCTCATGTATGATGTTTTAGCTCTTATGTGTATGATATAGACATATGTTTCTAAAAAATATGTAACACTTGGATAAATTGAATTTGATGTTTAGACTAACCCCTTGTAATGATAAGATAGCAAAATAGAGACGAAGGAAAAGATCAAGAAGGTGAAAAGACATGATAAAGAAGAAAGCAAAGAAAGATGTGAAAGTAGCTAGCTAATATGTCTACAAAAAAGGATGAAGAGAGAGCTCTCCACATATGCTTGAATGTAAAACTAAACTAGACAATGAACCTATAATGCAAGCTAATATGCAAAGTTGTTTATCAGCCAGAAACACATAGTCTTTAGACTCTCATTTCATCACTGGGCATATATTAAGGACATCATGAGATCATACAACCATCACTAGTATAACTATGAGGATATGAATATGATCAATATTCCAAAACAGTGTGCATAAAAGTATCACACTTCTATAAACCATTATTCTTGAGAGAACCCATGGAAGAGGGAGTCTCAAGATCCAGTTTATAGCTCTCTATCTATGACATGCAAAGGCTATGAGATGGTGGTTCTCAAATGAACCAACCTATGCAACCCTTACTAGGTGCACTATAGAATGAGATATTCAAAGAGTAGAGGCAAGAGTGCCAATATTGAAGAATCCAGTATAAAATACAATGCAAATGCAAGCTATTCTAAATGAAATGCAAACTAACAAAGAGAACTAAGCTAAAGCATAAAGGAAACTAAGCTAAAAAGTATGCCATAATGTAAGTAGAATGAGAGCTAAGCTAAAATGCAAGAATGCTCCAAGTCTCTAAAATCACCAAGAAAATTTATAGCATAACAATAGCATGAGAGACTAAGATTATTTGAATGAGGAGAGAGTCCTTCCTTTTAAAGAAAAATGGATGGTAGAGATTAAGAGACAAAAGAGGAATAATCATGGGAGAAGAATACATCTTGAGTGATCGATGTGCACAACCATCTCAACCAATCACAATTAATGGTTGACTTTTGAGAGGGTTTGAAATGTGTGGAGGAGAATTGAAGTTATTTTGAAAATAGAAGATTCCTCTCACATAGAAAATTGTGCATTCATGTGTAGACAAAAATGCCTTTTCTTTTATTTCTAGAATATGAATAATGCTTTCTGTGTGCACACTTAGGATAAGAGATGAGTGGGGAATTTTAGTTAATTAAAATGGGGACATGTTCTTTTAATTAAATATGAACTTGGGAAAAAGTGGTCAAACTATACGTTACAATCAAATAAATTAATTTTTGGAGATTTCATCAAAGATAACCAATGGATAAATTAAACAAAAAAAGAGAGAAAGGGAGCTCATAATCCAGATGACCATTTTTAGGTGATTACAACTATGGCCTTAAGTGGCAATGAAAAATAAGGACATAAATGTACTCAACTTGATGTGAAATCTTGAACTAGCTATGAACCTTATATCAAAAATTTGTAAGAATATAATCTATAGTAAATTGAATTTAGTTTCTTAAATACTAGTCCTCTTCTAATAAAAATATATTTTAATTGGTCAAAATTTGGAATTTCAATGAAAATGTACAAAAAAATTAGGAGAAAATAAGAAGTAGGTGTATGTCTGACCACCTCAATCACAATCAAATGATTTTTTTTTTTTTAATTCTAGATATTAAGAAGTAGACTCATACCCAGATGTGATGCATATTTTCTTGAAATTTTATTCCAAAGAAATTTAATTTTGAATTTTTTGCTAAAATAGTTTTTTGGAATAAAGAAACTCCAGTGTCTGACCACCTTAACTCATTGAAAACTATATAAATTTTTTTAAAAAAAACCTCATAGGAGGAAAATCATAGAATGTAACACATCTTTTAGATTTTGAGAAGGTTTATATCATTTTAATGTTATAATTTTTTTTTCAATCAGTACATAAATAAACACTTTATAAGAATCTCCATTAGAAAATAAGTAATAATTACTTATCAAACTTATAATTTGATAGCAATTATATCAATGGCAAGTTTATAATTTCTTTAAGAAACCTTTTTCATTCAATCAAATTTAGATTAAAAGTGATTTTTGTTTTATATCACCACTTTTTGGCCCATCATGATCATGCACAAATATAGATCTACAAAGGATAACAAAGTACATTACCTAAACCAAAGAAGGAGACTACCAACCATTAGTAGACTAATAATGTCGAAGATTAGAAGACAAGCTCTGCTAAGTGGTAGCAAGCTATCAAGCATAAGGCTATAATAGCTAAGCCACATAAAGAGGATACTAAACACTAGGTAGAGGATGCTGAGTTACAATAGGAGATATCTAGAGAGAATGACAAAGATGAACCAAGTGAACAATAGAAAGGAGAAAGAAGATCTAAATTTGTCTTAGCAAAATATGTGATAAGGCATCACTCACCTGATCATATCATTGTCAACAATGATTCAAGAGTCATGGAAAGAAAAATTTGAAAAATGATACTTGTTTACTATGTGATTTGGAGCCAAAAATAGTTAAAGATATTTTGGAGAATAAATATTGGGTAAAATAATTGAATGAGAAGATTGATCAAATAGAGAAGAGTAATACATGGACATTGATAACAAGGTCAAAGGATAAGAATGTGATTGGAACAAAGTGAATTTATAGAAACAAGATGAATGAGAAAGGTGAAGTCACAAGGAACAAAGCCAGATTAGTTTGTAAGTGATATGTAGAAGAGGAGTGAACTGACTATGGAGAGATATTTTCCCCAGTTGTAAGGTTGGAAGGAGTAATCTGAACATTATTGCATATGCTTCTCACAAAGGTTTCAAGGTATAAAAAATGAATGGGCATATGCACCGAGTTGTGGTGCCAAAAAGGTGACAACGAAATTTTTTTTTCCTATTTTAAACAGCGCATACCCGCTATAGCGCGCACGCACTATAGCGTGTGCGCGCTTTTAAAAAAATAAAAAGTATGTATGATGGGTTGCAAACCCGCAACCCATCATTTTCATTACCATTTTCTTCTACTCCTACAGCGAGCAGCGCGTACGCAAGTTGAAGACTCAACATTTGCACCACCATTTCCCAAAATGCCTCCTCGTCGACAAAATCCAAGACCACAAGTGCACCCACGACGATGCCGTAAGTGATATAAACCTAACTTTGCATTGTTTGATATATTTTTCATATTGTTTTGTAAGTTTTATATATTCTTTTGTAGGGTTTTTACAAATTTCATTTAGATTTGTTTATTTATTTGAATTTCAATTGATTTTTTATCAGGAAATGTTCATAATCAACCAAAAAATCCACAAGAACATCAAAACCCTCAAGAACCCCAAAACCAAAACCCTCCTCAAGAAGAAGAACAAATTCCACAACCCGAACCAATTGCAAGACCACCACCAGGCACACAAGAAAATCTAAGAAATGAAATAGAGAGAGGCAAAACTGAATTAGAAGGAATCATTACTCAGTTGAAAGAACCCAGACAAACCAATCCAATGAGGGCTCAATTGGCATCATCCCTCAAATCCATTAACACTCAGATAGCCTCAGTTAGTGGTCAGTTAGATATTTGGCAGGCTAAGAGGGATGAACAAAAAAGATTTTATGCAAATAAATTGTCATATGAAGATGTTAAAAATTTGGAAATACCAAAAGGTAGTATATGTGCATTATTTAGAAAACCCGGTGAGAAAAATACTGTTAGAGAGGGTACTAAATGATTCCCCATCCATTGGTGCATACATGATGCTATTAGAAATAATTTTTGGGATAGATGGTGGATGGTTTTTGATGCCCCTCCTTGCAACAATCACGAGGTCCCCATGTATTTTTTGAAGAAATTATATTGTGAGTTTGTCCTTGGGGAGATCCTAATTACTTTGATATGTTAGACTCCCAGGGTAGAGGTGGGGGGTCATCATTTGAGAGGCTTGGAGCACGTCATGACCCTAATGTAGTTAGGGCACCCGTGGTCCATCCACCGCGTGAGCATGTGATTATTCCTTCAATTGTGAAGGAACATGTAGAGGCCAGCACTCTAGGGACCATTAATGCTTTGACACAGACCCTCATCCATTCCACGAGCCCATTAGTTGAGTGGGAGCTTTCTATATGTCATGGTCACATGTGCACTTTATGCGGATCCCTATGCACATTTGGCACTCATGTCGGAGATGGTGCAGATGATGGGCTTGTCACTGATCAATTCCTGAATGAGACATTTGGCATTGACACATAGGTAAATTACTAATTTGATCACATTTCATACGTATAGTGAATGATTAATTAATTAGGATTTATTGACATTGTTCAAAATTTAGGGTCAAAGTGTTCCTGGGCCTAGCAGTGATCCTCTAAGCCCATTTTTTGTCCCTTCGACGAGTCCTGAGGTATATATCAATTTAATCATTTTAATTAATAAATATATTTATTACGTAATCATATTAAGGATTGACCAAAAAAATATGCATGTGCATCAGTTCTCCACAGGACCCTCAACCTTTACCATAGACGCAGAGCAGAGACATCATACGAGCTTCACACAGGTACAATTGTTTCATGTTAATTTAATTCATTTGATTATATTTATTCCATGTTTCATGTTAGATATAACATGTATTTTATGACGTGCAGCTCATGATGTCGGACACACCTCCTCATCTGCGACAGTCTGTTGATAGTGGAGTGGCCGCAGCTATGGCTAGCTCACAGCCACTGACGGAGGTATGAAAGAATTTTCTTCATTTTAGTTGTTTATAATAGTTAATCTCAAAATTTCTAATGTTATTTATAAGTGATTATATTTATTGAATTGTTGTAGGGTCTTGTCATGCCTGATCGTCCACAAGCATTTGAGGTGGACTTACAGAGTGACTATTTGTTGGCAGTAAGAAAATAATTGATTTTGTGAGTACATATATTTGATTTCAATGTATAATAAATATTGATTCATATTTTCTTTCTTTGTATTAGTTGGACCTAGAGAAGAGCCTCAACAAGAGGTCAAGTGAGCGTGTCAGGAAGGCCCCGTCATCTCCACTGTCTCCCTCCACACGACGGCAGAGGACGTCGAGAGACTTGTTTCCTTCCCCTCTTGGGAAGGAAAAGATGTAGTTGAGATATTTGATACATATATATACATACTTGTTTCCTTCCCCATGTATATATATAGGCATCTGAGAGACATATTCGATACACATTTGATGTACATATGACGTTCTATATTTGATGTATGACATTATTGGTTAATATATGATATGTTTGGTCATATACGACATTATTGGTTATCATAATATATTATGTGTTTGTTAATGTATATGACATTATTGGTTATTATTTTATATTATATGTTTGTTCATGTATGATGTTAAATTAGATATGTTTGTGTATGACATTAAACTAGATATGTGCATGTATGAAATTAAATTCAATTGCTAGAGAGTTGCCATTATGTCTACCAACTAGTAGATGTTCTTTTTTGCTTTATTAGTATTTCTCAAAAACTGCAAAGAAGCTGTTTCTGGTAGTATCTACTATAGTCCTACTCAAATATGTTTTCAAAAATACTTAGTATGGCAAAGAAATTTCTATGGAAAGCTTGTCAAATAGGATATTGAAGAACTAAATGTGGATAGTCATTAGTACCCATCAATAAGAACACGAACATCTTTCTCAAGCAAGCCATATGACATTAGCAAGTAATTTATAAATTTCCTTTGCAAATAACTAGAAGATGCTATGAATCTTAATACAGAGTTAATCACGAACTCATTATTCCATCCAAGAAGCATATATCACCCTAAGCCAATTAACCGACAGGATAAAAATTAATTCAATTTCAACAAAATTTTGAGTATAACAAGCATCTTAGGGATTCCTACAAGAATTAACATGATGTTCACAAGAGCATTACAAGTTCTTGTAATTCTATTTCACATATTGTAATCATATTCAGTTTTGAATGGCCATTTGTGTTACAAGCATAAATGTTCTTTAAGGTCTTTTAATTCTAGACATGAATTTTATTATGAAGCATTTTTATGACAACCCACTCAATGCATATATTGTTGTTCCACATTATGCTCATTTGACTTTCATTGGTTGATTTGGGTCTAGACATGACGTTATTCACTACCTTTTTTATATATTATTTTTTTGTAGTGAGGTTCTGGCCTGAATGAATGTATTAATCATCGAAGTTGTGAACCTTGGTCGAGATCCTTACAAATATATTTTCAAATTGGACCTCAAATAGTTTTCTCAGTCACCCCCTGTACACAGATACTGAAATTGTAGTTAATTACAAAATTAATACTGAATTAACACAAGTTTAATTGAGAAGTATTATGTACCTCAATAGGCTAGATTATTATTAACCGGGAAGCTTTATCTTAGAGCAGTTGGTTTCCTAAATCTTTAGCGCAATGACAGTCTTATGGAATGTGGAATTAGCTCTGCTAGCTAAGGAACATTCCTTAAAAGGTAGAGGAAAATCAAGACTCGCATGTTTCCAATCAATATAAATGTTTAAATCGCTTCTCTAATTTTTTCTATTTATGATCTTCTTAAAACTTAACTTTCTAAATGCATTGATGGGGAAATAAAGATCTTCTAGGAACTAAAGGCTAATCATGTTTAATACTTACAATTCTCTGTTTTTATCTAATAATTTAAAAAAGATTGTACAAGTGTTTTCAAAGAGCAACACTTGTCACTAACATCATAAGAAGGAATATCCAAGGAGTCTTGAATTGAGATGCACAATTTTCTAACCAAATAATGTGCTAACGATATGTGATGCCCCTGTTAGCCAAATCTCCATAAAATAGTTGAAAACAACCATGTACAAACTTCGTAGAATGTGATCGATCATCGCTGATGTAAAAATGGTACTCCCTCAAAATCTTCCTGTCATCCTCTGTACTTGTAGGTGAATGCATGAATGTTATGTGAACAAATATGGAAATCTGTTGAGAAGTATAATACTTTTCTTGCACCTCATTTTGTGGTTGTAGTGTGTAGTTCTCTGCGAAATCTACAACCAAAACAATGGTATCTAGTGGAAACGTATCCTTGCACAACTTGAATTGCAAATCCAGCCATCAAGCTCTATGGGTATGCCTTGCATACTCGTAAATAATATTTTCACAAAAAATCTTCATGAACTCATACACTGGAATCTTTTCAATGACTAAATCACATCTTTTACCATGTTTCCCATCTTTTAGAGCATATGTCACTATCTTAAATTTTCCATAATCTACTATTTCATTTCCAATTGCATGTGTACTATCCATATGTTGACAAGTTGATAAAAGTTGCAAAGAACCACAAAATAAGCACGTACCATCCAAGCATGATGTCTTGTAAAATTTTTGGCCGTCCCTTATTTCACATAAAATGTTGGATATGAATTCGCTTGAAGATCTTGGTGGCTCATTTATGTCACAATCCTGCAAAACAAACTGAGAATGCAAAATCATGCATATATGCCTAAAAACATCAAAATGGTTAGAAAATTCAATATGTATCCTACAACAACAAGTTGTGCGTGTGTGATTTATCTTCACATAAAAAGGTTTACCCATCTCAAAAAATCTTTGACTTATTCGAATTTGAGGATACATACCAATAAATTTTGCAAAAAATTGTGTCTGAGTTGTGTCCAAAAAATGTTTTGCATGTGGCTCGCGATTTTGGCTACCAATCCTCCTTCTTACAACATCTCTTTGATTAGGGGAAACACGTGTGTTATTTTTCCAAAAATATTCGATAAATGATTTCAAGGCTTCACTAATTTTTTTATCCTTTCGCGGTAGTCTACCGCTAAATGTCCATAACTCGTTTTTTGTTGGATCTTCCAATCTCTCATGCCTTAGCATGGCTCTCCTTAGAGTACCTCTACCAATTTTTAGTGTTTTGCTTGTCTTTCCCATGATTCAAGCTTTCCTCATTTGGCTACTTACTATTGTCGATGTAAGTACTCGTCTTGCGATATTACTATCTTTGGTGCGTGATTTAGAACTCACTTTGTCATAAGCATTCATTAGATTCTTTACAATGTTTTTTTCATTTGAGTCATCCATCATTCTTAGCCCAAGAATCTTCATGATAGACCTAAATTTTAAATTCCTCATCATTTCAACAAATAATTGGCATTGACCTGTAATATTTAATTCATCAAAAACTAATCTCCACATACAATTAACTTTTCTTTGACAAGTACGCTTGCTAATCTTGTCAGGCATTGATTTCAAAATGTTACTATCAATATCAATCAAATATTTTGGTCTTCTAAAACGAATTCTAGAAGGTGTTATAATCTCTTTAATTCTCTCAACATTTTGAACATCAACATAAGGTTGAGTTTATTGTGTACCTTGAACCGAAGATGATGTGCCTTGGCAATAAGATGCAAAAGATGGAATATCACCTACTTGATGTGTTGATGTTGTGCCTTCAACATGACATGATGGAGTGTGTATATCGTCGGATCTAAAAATCGGTGTCTCTTCAACATGAGAGGATGATATGACTTCAACATTGGAAGATGGTGTAGCGGACGATATGACTCCAACATTAGAAGATGGTGTAGCTTCACAATTCAATTGTCTTCTTGAGCGTAACAGTCTCATTCGTTCTCTTTGTCTTTCCAATTCTTCCTCTTTGTTTCTTGGTACCAGTGGTTCTTGATCCTCTTCGAAAGTCAATTCTTCATTATTGCTTTGCAATTTCCTTTTCTCACATATTAATTTCATTTTATCTCTTTTAATTGCCAAATCTCTCTCCCTATCTTCATTTGTTTGATTTTTTGGTTTCTTCCTTGGCATGATGATGATTTCTACATGTCAAACTATTTAAACATTTGAATTACTTAAAATGTGTAAATTACAAATTATTCAAATACATATAAAAATTATAATTATTTGAATGAATACACAATATATATATATATATAAAATGACTTGTCAAATTTCTAACCATTTCGAAATAACATTTCATTGAAACATACAAATTTCAATGAATTCACTATATATTAAACAACATGTCAAATTATAATCAAATTTGTATCTATATATCAACAAACAATATTTAAAATAGATTGCACTAACCTTTTCTATACAAGGAATATTCAAAAAGTCTTCAAATCGTGTATCCAATGATTGAATTTGGTGTTTGTTAGCTTCCAAAAGTGTTTGCCACCTTGAAATAGTGTTTGTTAGCTTGAAATAGTGTTTGCCACTTTGAAAGAATGTTTGTTGTGTTGAAACCTACGATTTCTGTCGGAATAACAGAGTGCAGAACAGAACAAAAGCAGAGAATGAATGAAATGGGCCCCAAATTTGCTTTTTGACCATTTTTAGGTGATTTCACATAGTGCGTACACGCTATAGCATGTACGCACTATATGAGAACACATCACTCTCCACCCTCCCTACTCTCTCTCTCTCCCTACTCTCTCTCTCTTCCTACTCTCTCTCCCCTCTCCCATCCCCTACACTCTCTCTCTCTCCCCTCTCCCATCCTTTACTCTTTAGATCTCTCACGCACACTCCCATCCTCCCTCTCCCACTTCTTACTCTCTCTCTCTCTGCCACCTCCTACTCTCTCTCACACTCTCTCCCATCCCCTACTCTCTCTTACACACACTCCCATCGGCTACTCTCTCTTTTGCAGATACACACTCCCATCCCCCTCTCTCTCTCCCCTCTCCCATCCCTTACTCTCTAGATCGCTCACACACACTCCCATCCCTCTCTCTCCACCTCTCCCACTCCCTCTCCCACCACCTACTATCTCTCTCTCTCTCAAGTTCTCTCTTTCCCTCTCTACTCTCTCTCTCTCTCTCCCATCCCCTACTCTTACTCTCTCTCTCTCTCTCTCCAATCCCCAACTCTCTCTCACACTCTCTCCCATCCCCTACTCTCTCTGACACTCTCTCTCATCCTTTCACTCTGTCTCTCTCACCTCGTACTCTCTCTCTCTCTCTCTCTCTCTCTCTCTCTCTCTCTCTCTCTCTCTCTCTCTCTCTCTCTCTCTCTCTGTCACCTCCTACTCTCTCTCACACTCTTTCCCATCCTTTCACTCTGTCTCTCCCATCTTGTACTCTCTCTTTGCCACCCCCTACTCTCTCTCACACTCTCACACTCTCTCCTATCCCCTACTCTCTCTCTTTCATAGACACAGACACACACTCACACTCCCATCCCCCCTCTCTCTTCTCTCTCATCCCCTACTCTCTAGATTTTTCACACGCACTCCCATCCCTCTCTCTCCTCCTCTCCCACTCCCTCTCCCAGGTCACCTACTATTTCTCTCTCTCAAGTTCTCTCTCTCCCTCTCTACTCTCTCTCACACTCTCTCCCATCCTTTCACTCTCTCTCTCCCATCTCGTACTCTCTCTCTCTCTGCCACCCCCTACTCTCTCTCTCACTCTCTCCCATCCTTTCACTCTATCTCTCCCATCCTTTCACTCTGTCTCTCCCATCTCGTACTCTCTCTCTGCCACCCCCTACTTTCTCTCACACTCTCACACTCTCTCCCATCCCCTACTCTCTCTCTTTCATAGAAACGCACACTCTTACACTCTTATCCCCCCACTCTCTTCTCTCCCATCCCCTACTCTCTACATCTATCACGCACATTCCCATCCCCCCTATCTCTCTCCCTCTCCCTCTCCTACCGCCTACTAGATCTCTCTCTCTCTCAAGTTCTCTCTCTCCCTCTCTACTCTCTCTCTCTCTCTCCCATCCCATCCCTTACTCTCACTCTCTCTCTCTCCCATCCCCTACTCTCTCTCACACTCCCATCCCCTAATCTCACTCTCTCTCTCCTATCCCGTACGAGCTCTCTCTACCACCACCTACTCTCTCTCACACTCTCTCCCATCCCCTACTCTGTCTCTCTTACACACATTCCCATTCCCCGTCTCTCTCTCCCTCTCCCACTCCCTCTCCCACTACCTACTTTCTCTCCCCCATCTCCTACTCTCTCTCTCCCCTCTCCCATCCCCTACTATCTCCCTTTCATAGACACGCACTCCCATCCCCCCTCTCTCTCTCCTCTCCCATCCCCTACTCTCTAGATTTGTCACACACACTCCCATCCCCCCTTTCTCTCCCTCTCCCACTCCCTCTTGCACCACCTACTATCTCTCTCTCTCTCTCAAGTACTCTCTTTCCCTCTTTACTTTCTCTCTCCCATCCCCTACTCTCTCTCTCTCTCTCTCTCTCTCTCTCTCTCTCTCTCTCTCTCTCTCTCTCTCACCCCCATCCTATACAAGCTCTCTCTACCACCCCCTACTCTCTCTCAAACTCTCACACTCTCTCCCATCCCCTACTCTATCTCTCTTATACACATTCCCATTCCCCCCCCTCTCTCTCTCACTCCCTCTCCCATTGCCTACTCTCTCCCATCCCCAACTCTATCTCTCTTACACACTTCCATTCCCCCTCTCTCTCTCCCTCCCACTCCCTCTCCCATTGCCTACTAGTATCTCTCTCTCTCTCTCTCTCTCTCCCTCTCTCTCCCATCCCCTACTCTCACTCTCTCTCTTTGCCACCCCTACTCTTTCTCACACTCTCTCCCATCCCCTACTTTCTCTCTTACACACACTTCCATCCCCCCTCTCTCTCCCTCTCCCACTCCCTCTACCATTGCCTAATCTCTTTCTCTTCCATCCACCCTCTCTCTCCCTCTCCCACTCCCTCTGCCATTTCCTACTCTCTTTCTATCCCATCCCCTACTCTCTCTATCTCTCTCTCCCCTCTCTCATTCCCTACTCTCTCTCTTTCACACACACCCATCCCCCCTCTCTCCTCTCCCATCCTCTACTTTTTCTCTCACTCACTCTCCCTCTCCCACTGCCTACTCTCACTCTCTCTCACTCACTCTCTCTCTCTCTCTCTCTCTCTCTCTCACACACACACACACACTCTCTCCCTCTCTACTCTCTCTCTGATACCCCCTACCCTCTCTCACGTTTTCACACTCTCTCTCTTTCTCTCTTACACACATTTCTATCCCCCCTCTCTCTCTCCCTCTCCCACTCCTTGTCCCATCGCCTACTCTCTATTCCATCCCCTACTCTCTCTTCCATCCCCTAATCTCTCTCAAGCTACTCTATCTTCCCCCTCTCCCATTCCCTACTCTCTCTCTTTCACACACATGCACTCCCATCCTCCTCTCTCTCGCTCTTCCTCTCCCACTCCGTCTCCCACCACCTACTCTCTCTCTCCCCCATCCCCTACTCTCAATCTCTCTCTCCCATCCCCTACTTTCAATCTCTCTCCCCCATCCCATACTCTCTCTTTTCCACCTCTACTCTCTCTCTCACACTTCCTCTCTCTTGCATCTTGTACTCTCTTTGCCACCCCTACTCTCTCACATTTCCTCTATCTCCTATCCTATACTCTCTCTACCACCCCTACTCTTTCTCACTTCCTCTCTCCCCTCTCCCATCCCCTACTTTCTCTCTATCTCTCTCACACACACAAATAGCCATTCCCTCGCCCCACCCCTGTAGCTCTCTCTTGGTTTTGGTTTGCAATTTAGGTCTCAATAGTGCGTGCGCACTACCTCGAATTCAATAGTGTTTTAATAGGGCGCACGCGCTATTCAAAGCTTTGCATTAAAACCAAGCCTAAGGCTTGGTTTTGCCTTGGAGATCCAACCCAAAGGTTTGGAGTTTATAAATAGGTCTGAGACGTGTTTTCCAGCAAACATACAAAAAATGATTGATTTTTCTTGTGTGCTCCCCTTCAAGATTCTTCGTGGTTGGGTATCGATAAGATCAGGTTACATAACATTATAGGTCTTTGTGTTAGCTATCTAACCATATAATTTATTTTTAATTTGAACTATTTTAAGTCTTTCATCTATAATTTCTTTTGAATGTATGTTCATTTTTTGTCAAAAACCACCATGTACTAATTGGGTTGTAGATTTTAGCTCATTCATCGAATTTTGTAACAACTTAGTTTTTTAGAAACTAGACTCCATTCTACACACTTTGAAAAAAAGAATTTTTGAATTTAGATTAGTTTTCAATCATTTCTAGGGGGAGCACACAGATATTTCACATTTTTGGGATGGGTCTAATTTAAAAATTCATTAAAAAAAAAATACACATTATAAAATTACCCGAAAAATCTAGGATAAACTACATAGTGTTAGGTAACTTTTGACTAGAGCGATTAAAGAATTTCAAAAAAAAAGTTGAAATTTTAGGGGGGGCACACTTTGTACTATGTTATGTTTTTTTGGAATAAACAGTACCACTTTCTGTGGCCCCCTTTTTTGAGGACCTAAAACTAAACCATTTTGAAAAAAAAATAGTAGTTTAGAAACTAGATTCAAAGGACTACGACTTTTGTTTTTGTCATATCTTAAAATTTTGAGCGTAACTATCTTCAAATTCTTGTTGAAGTCCAAAATTTGCTGATTTCAGGAAAAAGGTGTCCACTTATACCCCCCTTTTGGCACCACAACTTGGTGCACTTACCCGAATGTGAGATCTACATTTTTGAAATGGAATCCTAGAGGAAGAAGTCTACATTGAATAGCTTGGAGGATTTTTTGACCCTAGCAAGAAGAACATGATATTTAAATTGCACAAAGAATTGGATGGTTTCAAATAGGCTCCTAGAGAATGGTATGAAAGGTTACATACTTATTTGGTGAAAATTAGCTTTAAAAGAACTAATAATAATTGAAATCTATACTTGACAAGTGAATGTGAGAACAAGATATTGCAAGCTGAAATATTTTTTGATGATATCATATTCAGAGGACATGATTTGTTGTAAACATAATTTGTTAATTAGATGGATAAAGTATTTGAGATGTCAATGTGTGGAGAGATTACATTGTTTTTTGGTTTGTAAGTTTATCAAATGAAAGGGTGTATATACATTACTCAATCAAAGTATATCAAGGAGATATTGAAGACCTTTTGAATGGAGGATTCAAGACCATTTGGAACATCTATGGCTAATAGACATAACATGTTTAAAGAATAATGATTCTTCTGAACTAGATTAGACATTTTAAATATCAATGATTGGAAAATTATAATGTATTATTAATAGTAGACCTAACAATGCATTAGCAATTGGTATTGTTGCAAGATTTTTTGCTAATCCTAACGAGAATCACATTATGGTTGTAAAAAGGATATTAAGATATCTAAAAGGTACGTAAGACTATGGATTATGGTATAAAAAGAATCAAAAAATTGAGCTGAGAGTGTACACAGATGTTGACTGGGCTCGAAATATTGATGACATAAAGATTACAAATAGAGGTTCTTTCTTTCTAGGCAAGAATTTTATTTCATGGACAAACAAGAAGGAAAACTATATTTCTCAATTGACAATAGAAGTTGATTATGTTGCAACAAAAGTTAATTGTTCAAACATTGAGTGGATCAAGAAATTATTAGAATGAATGAAGGAAGAGATCACTAGATCTGTGGTGATATATTGTGCTAAAAAAAGTGCCATAAACATATCTAAGAATCTTGTGATGTACACAAAAACCAAGCATATTTCCATTAAGTATTATTACGTGAAGGAACTAGTGCAAGACAAAGAAGTAATACCAGACTATGTAAACACAAAGGAAAATATAGATGATATATTTACTAAGGGATTAGCAAAGGATGAATCTTTGTATCTAAGAGATAGGTTAGGGGTCATTCCACTTTCTGAAGTAAATTGAGATGTGATGCAACACCTTGGATAATTTTTTATGATTAGGATATCTTATTGATTGATGCAAGAGGACACACTTTATGACCTGTGTAAAGTTGTAAAAGGGTGGACAATTGCATGAGTAGTTTAAGTTGCAAGTCAAAAATGAAAGAGGATTGATATTTCAAAAATTGGTTAGTACAACAAGTGACAAAGAAGAGATGTGTACATGATGTGCACAAGTAGATGATGTCTTTGGTATTGTTGTCAAAGATGGAGAACTATGACACTTACCATCTAGTTACACAAAGAAAGAGAAGATGATGATGTGTATGAGAGAAGATGTTGTGTTACCATAATGGATAGATGTCAAAGAGGGAACTAATGCAATGAAGAATTAGAATTGGTATAGATGGATAAGTGTAAAGAAGAAGCCAAGATAGAGTGTATTTGAGAGTGCATGGATGTGAATTAGAATGAAACTAAGGATATTAATGAAGATATAATATAGAACACAAAAGGCATTATTAGCGACAATCCAGGGAAATAATTTTTCTATTGGATGGTAACTAGAGGTATTTCCATCTATGCCAAAGAGGGAGATTGTTAGAAACTACAATTCAAATAATTTTTATATTTTCATTGATATCAAACCTTATTGGTTAGATATTTACTATTAGCATAGAGGGCCATATTAGTTGATTCATGAAGAGTATTTAAAAATAGAAGATAACAAGATGAACTAGTAAAGTTATTGAGAAAAGAGGAGTAAGTATGTTGGAATTATAATGGGCACTTGATAAGTTTGTCTTTAACAAGATAATTTTTTGTTTAATCATTATACTAAGTGAAGAACAAAGTTGTGTTGAAGTATGGAAGAGATGTTTGTGATACAATAATAAGTTGAGTAAAAGACTAAGCTTGACTAAGTGACAATTTACTAGGTCAATGAAGAAGTTGAAGCAAAATATTAAGGAACTTAAGAGACAGTTGAGAAAATAGTATTAGCTAAGTAATAGTTATGGACAAGCAAGTTGAATTAGAAAATTGAAGTAAAGACCAAGTGTAGAGAAGGCAAATCAATCCAGCATAAGTTGAGGGAGACATAATCAATAGAGACCAAGCTACATTGAGATGACTGAGTTGGAGAACATAGTGATGACCGAGTGTCAACATTTTAACAGTTTGGGAAAGAATCAAATTTTGAGGCTAACACATTTAAATTTTGAATTGGTCAAAATGCATAAATGATAAGGATTGATCAGCTAGCATATTTAATGCATGAATTTATTTTGTTAAGTGATTTAAGGTGAAGATTCAAAGAGAAGTTTCTAGAAGTTTCAAGAAAGGATTAGAAGAAAAAATAATTGATAGATTCAATAAATTTGATCAAATCCTAAGATCTACAATGATGTTTATGTTTAAAAATATCAAAGCTGCCTATTTAAGGAGGCATAAAATATGTTTTATGGTTGTTTATTGGTGATTTTTTGAAGAACACATGAAGAACCAAGTAGGAGAGGAAAAATGAGAAGTTTGTAAAGAGTGATTTCTTTAAGGGTTGCCAAGTAGATCAGAGATGGAGTATTTGATGAAGTCTAGACAATGAACTATAAATGAGCCAAATGGATATCTAAATTTGCAATGTGAGTTGTATTTTATCATATCAAACCTAGTGGTTACTTTCTGTCCATTATGGTAGTAAAGTCCTATAATCAAGGTGACATTCTAATGGAATGATCTAAAGACCTCTAACAAGGCCACTCCTAATAGGATGATTAAATCCTTTAACAGGGTCACACCTAATAGTTCATTTTGTAACCTTTAATAGGGTTGGCTCTTAAACAAGCTCAATTTAGAAGAGTGAAAAGTGGTAGCATGTTACTTGGTGGTTTTTCCCGAATTGGGTTTCCACATTAAATCTTGGTCTCATAATTATGTGAATGTTGTTTTCATGATGCATTCTATTTATTGTTGTTTATTTATTTTTATTCACCGTATACTAAACAAAGAGCTAGTAATGAGATGAATAAGTAAAGTTGCTATATTGGTCAAGTGGTTTTGTGAGTTCAAATAAATAGTCTAAAGTTGTTGAAAGTTGAATTGGTACATTTGGACCTTAGGATAACTAATTCACCCCCCTCCTCTCAGTTGTTATATTATTCTAACACTTGATTCTCTCTCATGACCTTTTAGACATTAGCATATTTTTCCCATTTATTCTTTCTCTCCCTTTATTTATTCTCTCCTCCTTTGACAACAATGACAAAGGTAACTATAAGTTCCAATATGAAATTTATAAAACCTTGTAGGTGTACCTCGTATCTTGCATGTATTGTTTACATCACTTTCATTGTAATTATTTTTGAACTTCGGGAAATAATCCAATAAGACATGAATTGATACAACATACATCATTACTTAGTGAATTTTGTATAGGAGAAGGTCCCCCAAATTACCTCTTAGATACTCAAAAGAATCCTTAGGCAATGGCTTAGTAAACATGTTAGAAATTTAAACTTTAGCCTTCACATATTCAAGCATTAATTATTTATCGTATACTTACTCCATTAAGAAGTGATATTTGACTAATATATATTTTTTCTTTGCATGCATCGCCAGATTCTTTGATATATTTATTGCACTAATCCTATCAAAATAAATAGTAATAGGATCAATTATCTCCTCTTACATTTCTTGTAATAGTTTCTTAATCTAAACAATATTGGAACAATTTATTTCAACAAAAACATACTCCAATTCAATAGTAGATTGTGAAATGCAACTTTGTTTCTTGCTCAACCATGTAACTAGTCTTTCTCCTAAAAAGAAAGATCCACCACTTCTACCATTTCTATCATCAAAATTACCAGCCCAATTTGCATCAGTATGGACTTTAAGTGTAAAGTCATTATCTTGTGTATACCACAATCCAAAATCTCCAGTCCCTTTAAGATATATGAATATCCTCTTGACATCAATCATATGTATTTTCTTAGGAGTATAGGAAAACATTTCAATAATTCTAACTCCATGTGCTATATCTGGTCTACTACATAATATATTGAAGTTTGCCAATAATTAATCTCTACTATGTTTCATTTAACTCAATATTAGTATCTTTTTTTTATAATTTCACTCTTATCACCATAGGTGTACCAGCTAGTCTTGATTCATCCATTCCAAATATTTTCAATATTTCCTCTACATACTTAGACTGAGTCACATATATACCATCCTTTATTTGATGAACTTGTAAGCCAATGAAATATTTAATCTCACCAAACATTGACATCTCAAATTATTTTCTCATTTGACCAACAAATGATTTTCATAGCAAGTCATTTCTACCAAATATAATATCATCCACAAAAATTTTAGCAATCAATGCCATATTTTCATATTCACTTTTCAAATACAAATTATTGTTTCCATTGTTCTTACAAATCCAATTTTAAGTAAGTATAAATGTAACATTTCATATCATTCTCCTAAAATTTCATATTTTTCTCCCAATGCTTTCTTTAGTCCACATAATGCTTGTTCAACTTGCAAACTAGGTTCTTCTAATCAACAACAACAAATCCTTCTAGTTGCTCTATGTAGATTTCTTCTTCAAGTATCCCATTCAGAAATGTAGATTTGACATCCATTTGATATACTTTGAATTTCTTCTAAGTAGCATAATTCAATAGTTTTCCTACTCCTTCAAATCTTTCTATGGGTGCAAAATTCTCAACATAGTCTATTCCTTCTTAATAGACATAATGTAATGCCTACCCCTACTTGACTTTTCTATTGTAGAGTTAGATTATTTTAGGTCAATTTTCTGATTGCATTTTATGATTATTGGTACTTGGTTACCAAACTAGATTAAATGTATTTCGTATTCAGTTGATATGTGTGTTGAGTTACTATGTTATTTCATGTATTCAAGATTATTTCTATGATGATATATATGTATGTTTAGTTAAGTGAGTTTAGTTATTTCATGATGGTTAAGTAGATGAAATGCTTATGTGCAGTTATATGGTTACTTACCACATACTTGCATGTGTAAAGTGTACTTGTTTGTTTTAATTTATGTATGACATTCCTAATGTGGTTGAGGAAAGGAGTTGTAGTCACCTGCTAGTCAAGATCTAGACATGATGCACTAGTTCCTACTATTTCCTCTTTAGTTTAGAATATATGTGTTTGTAGATGCATGGATTTTATATTAGATTGTAGGTATTGGGTATCAACTTCCCTAAATTGATAGGATGAGCATACCCTATAACAATATTTCCATGGTATAAGTGGGGAGATAACTCTTGAGTCAAAATCCTAAACCCTAAACTAATTGTCCCAGAAAATAGGACAAGTATCTGAGTTAGTTTCACCTTTCTGGATTCGTCAATTAACATGAATTTGTGATTTTAACCATAGAATTGGATATTGTCCTTTGTCTTCAGTTGATTTGTCATTTTTGGTTTTGTGGGTATGTGATGATTTTCTGTCATAATTAAATCAAATTAAAAGATAATTTAATGATTTGATTTAATGAAAATTTTATAAAGAAATTCAATATTTAATTAATTGATAAATTAATTCAATAAAAGAATTAAATTTAAAGATTTTATTAAAGTTCTATTGTTGGCATATTTATATTGATTTAATTACATAATAATTTATTTAAGAGTTTTATTTTAATAATAAATACTAAATAATATTATTAGTTGAATTAATAAATATATTATTAAATTGTCTAATGATTTAATAAGAGAGACAAAACATAATTTAATAAAGCTTATTTTAATTAAATTACATAAAGCTTATGCATGAAATCAATATATAATAAATTAATTAAAGAGAGAAAGCAAATTAATTTAATAAAGATATTTTAAATTGCAAAAAATGTGCATGAAAATGTAAAAAGATAATTAAATATTAAGAGAATATGGATCAACGAGTTCCCTTTGGTGATTGCACAATCAGAGCCCAAATTTAGGTGAGAACTCTTTATCAAAGATTGGGAGCTCATTGTTGGAAATGGGGATTTTTGGAGGACAATTTTAGGGAAGAAGGTTTTTAGAAAAAAGGGATTGTTTTGCATGCTTCGTGCAACCATCATTTTAGCATCAGATCCAGGTAGAATCTAGTGGTTTGTTTGTATAGTGGTTTTTGTTCTTAAAACTTATGTCTTCTCTATGTTTATTGTGTATTTTGGTTTCAAATTGTTGTTTGGGTTGAGACCCTTATATGCAAGTTTATTGTTGTTTGATTGAGAAATATCTGTCTATCTTTGAGAATTTGAAAACCCTCATATTGAAATTATTGCTCTTCGTTTCTTGAAAATATATGTGGATGAATTTGATTGTTCCTCATTTTTAAAATTATTTTGATTATCAGTCATATTTGAATAAGAGATAAAACAAATTTGAGAACTTTGTTTTTATAATTTTCCTATTCGATCTGTATTAGAAATTTATTTTAAAAATTATAGTAATAAAAATTTCCATAGTAAAAATTTACTGTGATAATTTTTGTCACATTTTCGGATCGAAAAAAAAATGTGAAATGCTTTTGGTGGGGGGGAGGGCGGGTGTTGTTTTGGTTGTAGAGAAAATTGAAAAATACATATATAAATTTTTATGGGGCTGGGGACCCCATCTCCCACCATTGATTGTCACTAAGCAATGACTTTCCAAGGACAGTGCACTACCATGGTAGTGTCCAACTATCCAAAGAAAGTCCGCTACTACAAAGGGAGAGTATGCTACCTTGGGCAACCTTCTCTTTTTGGGGAAAGTGTGATTTGAATTGCATGTGTTCTTTGCATTTTATTATTATTATTGTTTAAGTTTTATTTTATTTTAAATATTATTAATATTAATTAATATTAATAATTATTATTATTAAAACTTTATTATTAATATTAAAATTTTATAAATATTATTTTATTTTTTAATTTAATAATTATTATTATTAATAAATAATATATTATATATATAAGGCCAAAGCCTACAACACAATGGTAAATTGTGAACCTTTTATCAAAGAGGTCTTGGGTTCGAATCTACTCACGCTTAACAAATAATAATAATTAACATAATAATTAACCTTGGCGTCGGCCTCTTACCAATCAAATATATATATATATATATATATATATATATATATAATTCTATTTTTAATTAAATAATTATTAGTATTAATAATTGAAATTGGGAAAATATAAGTAACTCAAGCCTTTGGATTGATAGTTGTTGTCATATTTAATTGACTTTCAATAAGATTTTTGTTTCTATTATTCTTGTTCTCTCAGAAACATTAGCAGATCAACATTAGGGGAATTTTATGATTCAAGAACCTTAGTAGTTATCATACTTTAAAAAGACAAAAATTGTGTCCTGTTTTGATTATTGTATCTTGTGTTTGTTTGATAACTAATTGAACTATGAAACTATGTTTAAACAACATTATATGAATTGTTGAATAGTTTGAGATTCTAGTGAACTTGGGAAAACCTTAGTGAATCTAGAAACTAGAGAAATGAAACTTGAAACTCAGATTGAGATTGAGAACATTATGAATTGATATACTTGAAAACAAAAATGAAAACTTTAAAATCTTTAACGAAAATTAAACCATTGTGTTTTCTAAACCTGATATTTGGTGAAAGTTACTTTTGTATGTACTATTTTTATGATGTGTGATTTTATTGTTAGGTTTCAAGGTTGTCTTAGATTTGACTAAGTTAGGATGTTTACCAAGGGCTTGGGGGTTTGTTCTATGATGTCATGAGGATATTTTGTATATGATATTTTATACAAAACCATGGTGATGTGTCATGTGTATTCTATGAGGAATTTGTTCAAATAGTTGTTATTACTCTATAGAGTTCTTGTGTGAAACTGAGGTGAATGGTGTGACCTATTTGATATAACCTTTGAGTCTTCAATCAATTGTATTTGGATTTCTTTCCAGTCACTTGTATAGGATTGAAGTATTTGTATGATTTGTTCTTAGTGATGTCATGTTATGACATGGATTGGTTTATGTGTACTTGATTTTTAGCAATGATATTTTAATGCTTTCCATTTGCTTGTTTAAGAACTGATGTATGGTATATGGTCTTTTGAGATATTTTGATTTTACTAAGCTTAGGGTAGGTTATCTATATGTGGTGTTGGGAAGTGGCTTGCAATGGAGGCCAAGGCCCTAAAGAGGCTGACGGGTAACCCATTGTAGGTTATTTAATAAGTGATAAAATTTCATTAAATCTGTTTAAAACGAATTAACAAGATATTGGTACCACAAAAAGTCACTAGAGAGGTCGAGTATTAAAAGACTAGTCGATTAACCTTAGAGATGACTTATTAGTATGCCTTGTCAGTACAAAAGAATACTAATGCCACATAGAGTCACTAGGGGGGCAGAGGATTAAAATACTAGCCAAGTAACCTTAGAGTTGGCTCATACGATGACACTTGCCCACATGCATAATAGATTCCCTATGTGTCTTTGTTGCCTCTAGGTTTAGTTGATACTTGTGTCTTGGTACCCTTTGAGATAGTTTTCTTTAAGGTGATTCCTTGAACCTAGATGTTGGTTTTGACTTTTGAGTTTTTAATCTTGTTTGGGACTTGAGTTTATCTCCTTAGCATGGTGCGAGTGGACCCTTTTGGGTTTCATGAGGTTGGGTGGTAGTGCATTTTCTTATAGCATTGAGATCTAACTATCAAATGCCATTGCTAGATGTGTTTGTGCAGATGTTCCCTTTTATCTGATCTTGTATTTCTATGATGGATGGTTATGCTCTAAGTGTATTGTATTTGATTTCTTAGATCTTACGAGATGATGTAATCTATTTCATGATGTATATTATTTTAGCCTTTTATAACCTGTGACCTATACAATGGATGAATATGCATTCAATTTATTACCAAGTGGTATCTTATATAATTGTATATTATTTAAATGGAATTTGTACTTGTAGTTATTCTTTAATATGGATGTGATATATGTAAGATTTAATAATAATTAAACTCAAATCTAATTCAATGTCATGGGACCCTTAAGAATTGTAATAAGTTTTATGGTATGTGTTTATGTGAATGCAATTAATGCTTCCACTATATTATATCTATTACTATTAAGTTATTATCTTTCAAAAAAAAAATTGGCAGACTTAGTTAAACTTTAGGTTAATCTCTTTTCGGCTCCTTGGTAGGGTGTTACACAAAACCTTTGCAATCTATTATTTCTTGGTTTCTCATCAATTCTCCATTTTCATTTAGCTTATTTCTAGAAATTTAGTTCGTTCCTATCACATTCTATTCTACAAGTTTGAGTACTAGTGTCATATTGGACAATACAATTGGAACAATTGTTATATTGTCATTGATGTCAAATATATTGGTTAGACAATTTGCTATCTGATCCTAATCATGCAGCATACATTTTTCTTATTCAACTACCTAATACTACTTGAGACTATAACCATTTTACAACTTATATATAAGACCACCAACCACAAGTCAACTTATCCAATTACTAATTTCTAATACAAAGGAAGTGAATTACAAATAGGTAGGTCAACACCTAAATCATAAGAATGAGCCCAGATGAATGTATACATTGTGTTGTGAGAAAAAAAAAGGGGGGGTCAATAAAACATATTACAACATAGAATAATGTGTCAGCATGCATTGTAAGTTTTTCATTGCATGATTTAACCTTACACCTTGGTTGTTAGAACATGAAAACCATTATAAAACCAAACCAATATTAAGATAACTGCATTTGTAGATATTAGAACATCATGCAAAGCTAGGAAAATTATCCCCATGATGTCTAGGTCATTCCTTAAGGATCACATAAGAAAAAAGACAACTAAATTGATCATAAGCTAAAAAAACATGAAAATATCCAAATGAATAGTAAATAAAGAAACTAAAAGTAAATAGTCTTGGGTGATGCAAGATTTCCAATGACCCAAGAATGCTCCTATATCATTTTCCATAGTCCCAATTGTATCTTCCCCATCCCAACCCTCTTCATCATTTATTTGGTTTATCCTTGTTGGGAGGTGGATTTAGTTAGGTGATCTTTCTAGTTTGGTATGAATTATGGAGTGTGCATATCACATGGGTTTCTCTTTGATTGGGGCTAATGGTATTCACAATTTTTTTGATGGATCTCATTTTTGACTTCTCTATCCCTATTATTGGTAGAGTTTCTATTTATTTCAGAAACCTATTCTTTATGGGTCCTAGGATTGTAGTTTCTCTATAGGAATTTATGGCTTCTTTGTGCCCTCACTAGGTGTGGCTATGGAATTTCATGACCTTTCATATGTATTTGACCCCTTGCTTATGAATTTTTCCATTATTGAGGGTCAAATGGTGGCTTGACTAATTCATTGATTTTCTTTGGCCTTGGAATTTTCTTTGTCTTTAGATGTGACCTTGTGATTGGGAGATGGTGTTCCTCAATATTGTGTTGCACTTTTCTTCTTGGGACTACTCTACTTTCAACAAGGAGAACTAATGGTTCTGTAGTGTTCTATATAATGAGTATTGTCTATGGTTTAGTGAGCCTTATCGCTATCTTTGAAGATGAGGAAATTGAGACTGAGGAAGGGATGTTGGGTTTAAAAGAATGTTGGATGCCCTTTACATGAGTACTAGTGTTGAAGTAGTTTGGAAAATAAAAAAACATGTTTGTTCTCTTATTTGGTGATGGGAGTGGTATGATATTGTACTCCTTGTAATGGGATTATATATATATATATATATATATACTTTTATAGTGATAAAGGTATGTAGGGGTGTGGTATTTAGGGATGGATGTTAGGTGTACTATGTGCGATGGACGCCCTTTTCATATTTATTATTATTGAGGAAGTGATATCGTATATGGGAAATGGGTTCATTCTCTAATTTACTAATGAAATTTATTTGAGGTTATACTACTTTTACTAAGATTGGACACTACATTTTTGTGTTATACTCTTATGGAAACCAAAGGTATTATAGGTTTTGGCTTTGTTTATGGGAAGGGAGTTAGTGGATCTTCAAGCTTCTACAAAGTTGGAGTTGATTGGTTGGTAAGCTACTTATTAACATGTTTTGATAGCATTTCTAGTGTTGTAAAATTTATTTTGGTTGTCACTTTTGAGACTAGTGGTATTGGATTAAGTTGTGATGGAAATTGTTGATTCTCTTAATTTTAATTTTTTTTGTCCATTTTGTTTCGATTATCCATTCTTACTAGTGAGGATAGTGGTCCTTTTTTTTCTTTTGAAATTTGTTGTTGATAGTTGTTACATGCTTTGTTAATTTATTTTTCTTTTTTTGAATATTGTAGTAGGACTTTTGGGGCTTATTTCTTACCCTAGGGAGATGGGGGCATTGTATTAGCTAGGATAAGGGATTGATTTTGTTAGTTTTCTCATTCTTCTTTCAAATTTTTTATGGAGGAGAAAGCATTTTCTATGGAGGTGAAGACTTTCTTTGTGAAAGAAGAAGTGTATAGCTCTTCATTGGACTTATTTTGTATTTTTTTATTGGATGTGATATGGTTTAACCATTTGCTCCAGATCCTACTAGTCTATTCCTTCCATTCTCTTATAAATGTGGTCTTCTTTTGTATTTAAATGGAAAGGGGTTATCTATTTTGGGGATAGGTATTAGTAGGGACAGTGTTGTCCTGAGAACCTTTTATTTTCAAAGAGGAAGAAATGAGGATCCTTTCATATTTTCTTTATGTGATTTCCCCACCCTATGGATTTTCATATGTGTCTTGTTAAAGGCCTTTTTTGGCCTCTATGTTGTAAGTAACTAGCTTTGGCACCTTAGTCCATATGTGCAATTTTTGAAAAAGACAAATTAATTTGTTGATAGTGTGTTGTTGAAGGCTTTGTTTTTTAATAGCTAACATTTTGTTGTTATATTATTGATTTCTTAACATCCCTTGGGTTATGGTGGTGTAAGGGTTAAACCTCTTGTTAGGCTTCTTATTTAATCAAAACATTTTTGGACTATTTTAAATAACATTTTTTAAATATTGAAACTTTCTTAGATGATTATCTATTTATTTTTATTTTGAATATAATATTTGACTATGAATAGACAAATAATTTCAATAATATATAAGGTTAAATATTATTAATTAAATGAAATGATTAACTATTTTGGTGAATAGTGTTCTTAAACAAATCCAATTAGTCTATGAGCTTAACAAGAGTGGAAGATCTTGATTATGCACACTCCTTAAATTCTCTAAAAAAGCATTAAAGATAAAGAAAAGGGCAATGTATGACTTTTACCTTTGACCTTCATTCCATACATAAATAGATAAAAATATAAATAGTCTTTATAAAAAAATTAAAAACTACATTACTTGGATCAACGTTCTCAATTATATAGATTTTTTATCCTATGCACATATTTAACAGTTAGTAGAATAACATTTAAATTTTATTTACAATAAATCTATCAAACACACCTTTCTCAATTGTTAAAAAAAGAGAGAGCTCTAATACAATATATCTTTGGATGGATTACTCTAATGAATCTATGTAAATAATTTATAAGTATAGTTAAATGCATAAATTTGTAATAAAATATTACAATTTAATAGATTATAGACATCCCACTCAAGAAAAATCTATTAAAAATCTTTAAAATACAACTTATTCACATGAAAATATCATAGTGTGCTTCATTATCCTTTACAAATGTCATCTTCATTGGTTCTACACATCTTCATGCTAAAAGCATACCTACATATATTGTAACTAGTCTATTCATTTAAAAGAATTTTCTAAATTTTCTTATCTTTTATGATAAATATTTGAATCTTTCGAATGGATTTGACTTTTATAGAATGTGTTGATCTAAAATTGACAATCCAAAATTTATTTTAACATTGATCTATCATCTTATTCTTGGATAATATTAATGTCTTATAAATGTCATTTAAAAAATAAAAATTATAAATACAATTTATTAAGATAAAATTTTAAAGAATTATATTGTTCATATGTTTTATTAATAATATGAATATGTAAAATTTTATTTTATTTAGTGTTTTTCTTATCTATTTCTAATCTTTATATTCCTTATTGTACTTGCAAAGAAATACTATTGGAATCATTTGTCCAATAGGTCAATTGAATTCAAACAATAATATATATATATATATATATATATATATATATATATATATATATATATATATATATATATATATAATTTCTCAAAAATTAAAGTTTCTATTAAGGTCAAATTTAGATTCTTAACTTTTCATTATACAAATTTCATTTATTTGCATTCTCATCGGTTCAAACCAAATTGTGTTATAATGATGTTTTTTTCCCAAAGCATGAATTGTTTCCTCCACTTTGCATTATTTTGGACAATTCTCCTCCACCTTTCTCTTATAAACAAATCATAAAAAAATATTTAATAACATATATATTAAATGTGTAATTTCATTTTATAAAAAGTATGGCTATTGATATTATATTATTTAATAATAATATAGTACGATATATTGTACCTGTTATACTTATTTTAATCTCTATGAACATTTTAATAATTATCATTTCTATAAAATATATTCTTAATTCATTTAAATTATGTGTATTTATAATAATTAAGGAAAAATGCTAAACTAAGATTTCTTTCTTTATTTTCAAATTCTAATATACTTTTCCAAATTCTAATTCATAATATAGTTATATATTACACAATTTTAATTTACTTTAGAAATACATTAGATCCATTATAATAAAGAAAATTATATGAAAATGCTCCAAAAAATAAATAAATAGGTTCCCAAAATTATTTTTAAAATGCACTCTACAATTAATGAAATTAAATTTTAAAATAGATACTTATTGTCTGATATTGGAGTTTATAAATCTTTAAAAGAGTTTATTAATAACATAACTTATGTGTATGTCACTAGATATATACTTAAACTTGAGTACAAATTTATCTAGTTCAATTGACAAAATGTATCAAAGTGTTAATGACTTATTTTCATGATTTCATACAATGTAAAAGTGACAATACAATAGAGTTTACATAACATCATATTATTTCAATTATATATTTATAATTATACTTTACAATTTGTCAATCATAAATTTTCTTTTGCATCACTTTTTCAGTACAATATATTTATATTTATAACGATATTCAAGTTATGACAATTTAATTTATTAAAAATATAAATTTAATTTATATTCAATAAAGTCAATACTAATTAATTTTAAAACAAGTGCATACCACTAGTGACACTTGTTAAATCTACCATACATATTATCTTTATTTACAAGAAAAGTTTAGAAAATCCAGCATACATATTGCCTTATCTTATAAATGGCAATATAACCATATTGAAATTCCATCATACAAAGTGGTCTAAAATGTGTGGAGAACGAATCTTACATAAAATTATCAAACAAGGAAAATAAAGAAAGAATACAAAGGACTTTATTAACCATAATATGAAAGTACAATGGAGATAGGTGGGGAGAATCCATGCATGTTTCCTAATATTCCTCATGCTATCCCAAAGACCCACTTATTTTGCATAAGAATATATGCGGTAAAGAAGGCATAAAATACCAATTAAAATAAAAAGTCTCAGAAGAAACGAATCATTTTAATTATGCGTAGCTCTAGATGAGCTTTGGTGAGGTTTCTTGACCACCAGCACGGGGCACTTGCAATGGCGTGTGCAGTGCTCGCTCACACTCCCTGACACAGCCCTGCCACAATCAATCACAATTATTTTAAGCATGGATCAAAGAAAGAAACGTGTATTTTAATGAAGTATAGAGATAATAGGACTGACCTTAACAAGAAAAATATCTTTATGTTCTTTTAATTATTTCTCATTATTATACTTTATCAGTAAAACAATTTCAAAACTAATCACCTCTTAACAGCTCCATGACCATGAGTTCCAACGACTACAAGATCAGCTTTCAGTGCATTAGCTGCCTCACAAATTGCATACTTTGGTTCTCCTGTCACCACCTTGATCTCTACACTCACCTGCTTCATTGACTTATTTGCTTAGTGTTACAGAGTTATGATGTTTCATCTTGTGATTATCATATTAAAAATTCGATAGTTATATCATCTGAATATCATAACTTGATACAAAATTGTCTGGTACATGTCAGCCATATTAAAAAAATAGACAATTGAATTCAGTTATCTTATTAGCGAAGAGGTCACCTTTAAGCATCACACACTAAGGAAAAAATTAAGCTTAGAAAAATAAATCAACTTTGACTATTTAACACTTTTAATCTAAAAATTTAGCCTTAGTGTGTGATATTTAAGCGGTTCAATCTTGAACCACTACCTACACCCTCTCAAGAAAATATAAACCTTACCCAAAAACAGAAATCATCTTACATGTCTGTGTTAGACAACTTTGTCTCTAAAACTAGTCAATCAAAACTAGCCCACTGAATTAAATATCATAACTTGACATGATATGAAAAATCTCTTCCACTTATCAATCAGTCTAATGATCACTCACACCATATTGAACAATTAAAAACAGAAAACTTTGAGATAGTTTTTTTACAAATATTTAATTGTACAAAGTAATATTTAATGTAATAAATGATCTCTACATCATAATATCATAATTAACAAACTACATACAATAGCTCTTATATGACTTAGTAAATGATATCAACTAACTCATTATTTAAATATCATAATCTGACACTCCGTGAAAAATACCTCATACTTATCAACTATGCCTTCTTGAATTAGAAACAAAAACTTACAGAGTGTTTGTCACAAATATCTTTTGAATGGGATAACACTCTCTGTGTGATGTGGTTTCCACCTCTTCCTGCTATATCCAAGGCGTGATGACCGGCAACAGCAGCCGCTGTGGAAACAAAAAAGAGGAAAAATAGAGTGTGACTTTCTTCTACTATATGTGATGTTTAAGAGTGGCCAAAGCTCAATCTAAGTACTCTTATATTAGATAGCTAAATCTATATTTATTTTTTAAATTAATGGCACATATTAAAAAATATGAAATTTTATTATACCATGGCCTGCAAATGCAAATTTGGACACAGTTGGGGACTCAGCATGCATAACAATGATATGTTGATGGTCTTTTTCTTTGAGGAGGTTTTCAACAGCCCACTGCAATGCATACATGCTTTCTTCACTTTCATCCACAGCAACCATTATTCTCTTTCCTACTCTGTCAGACGCCGCCATTGATACAAATCTCTCAAACTTTGGAGGAAAAAAAAAAGTCAAAAATAGCTTAGAATCTTCTACCCAAGCAAATAGATAATGCAATTCAATGAATTTGATAGTTGAAGCAATCCTCTCTATCTCATATATATAGATCTATCAGTAATATTCTACTCTACGTTTCAGTCTATTTCATGGTGCACCGTATGTATACATTTGTCCCAAAGAATCATGCAACGTCAAATTCCACCCTGTAAAGATTGTGAAGGAATAAGACACCTGTGGTGAAAATTTGAAGTATTGTTAAATTTAAATAATTCAAATTTGTTGGGTTATTTCAATGGTCCTCGTTGGCTCAGTCCATGATATTGTCTCCAAGACAGGTTGTGCATCATTGGAAGTTTTATTCCCCAACTTTTCACGTGCTACAGTTAACTATTGACCAATCATCAGTGAATTTTATTCGAGTGGTTCCAAGTCCATACCTCTCATCTTCAACACTTAGGCGGTGGTCATGGTATTGTATACTTTTATAGAGCTTTTTTGTGGAATCAAACTTTACGTCCTTTGTTTTCACATTGAAAAAATAATATTGTAATAACAAATATAATGTTTTTGATTGGAGTTTTGTGTTTCTTCATAGTTATATATATGATAATAAAAATAGTAATGTTGTATATAAAGTTTGACCTATCTATTTATTCTTATCTATATGTTATTTTATGCGCATAGCATTATACTATCTTTATGTTTGTAGAGTGGGGGTCTATTTATTGATGTTATCTACATTGTAGTATTTTGTTTCTATACAAATTCTTATTTATTAATTTTATTCATCTAATTTTTCTGGATATGATCATTAATCTATAGGTAGATGTCATGCTTTGTGATTTCTCACTACCTTTCTTGGTCCCTAGTTGGGACCATGTGTTTGTTGAAATTTTCTAGATGAGAAATGAGGTGAAACAATTGCAATAAATATTGTTCATAGTACATTCTAAGATTAAATATGGTTTTATATTGGATTATCATATTACTGATAATTAATTTCTTTAACCCTACATATTTTAATATGTCATTTCAATCAAGGAGATTGTCCACTTGTGTGAGTGCTTTGGGTGGAGAACATATACAAAAGACATTCTAGGTCCCACTAGTCTAAGGGTAGTAATCATTATGCACAATCCACTCTAGGGCCCTAGATTCTACATGTACTACAAAATTTGATGGGAGTAACATTTGGCTATGGAGATAGTCACCCAAGATCTAGAAGCCAAGTGGAAAGCACAATAACAAAAGAGAATCAATATGACAAAAACAAATTGCATCATTGCCAAGAATGCAATAGAATAAATGAGAGTACATTGAAGACTCCTTGATTAAGTAGGCCAAGATGAGAATGTAGGCAGGAGTAAAATTATGATGAGTATCATTATCTTATAACATGATAGCTAGGACACAACTTATCACACACAAAATATGGAAAAATGGAGTTATCTGCCCACTAATAGTGGATCACCCTCCAAAGTGGAATCAAGTATTTGTGGACATGTAAAAATAACTCTAGACATCTTTACTCCCCTTTTCAATCAAATTAATAATCCCTTTATCTTTATAGTTAGTTTTAACTAATTAATTGTGATGCATCAACTTTTGGCAATCATAACTTTTGACTCGGATGTGGATTTTGGCTAAAATTTTGACCTTTTATCGGGAGCTCGAAATTTCATTTTGGCCTCCGAAATTGATTTTTTTCTTTTTTTCCAATTTTTTAGAAAGTTGTTTTTGTATTAAATTCGAAATCATATTCTTGATTTTGTAGATTAATCGGCAATTCATCTTGTCTTTGTTGGGGGCTTTTCTTGGGAAAAATTAGGATTCATAGGATGGGTTTTGAAAATTACTAAAAATGGAAAAGTCTATTTTTCCCAAAAAAATTGGCCAAATATGGTAATTTTCAAAATTTTAATAAGTAGTTGTTTTCTTACATTGTAGAGGCGGAATAGAGTTGGAAAAGTTTAATGAAGAATCTAGCATTCTGAAACTTCTGTGTTGTGTAATTTTCTGAGTTAGTGTTTTGAAGGGTTTGCACTACATTAAATTGTATGTATGACTCTCCTCTATATATTTAATTAAAGAGGTTCACTACTTCCTCTTATCTCATAGTATTTAAGATATTTTTAATACAATCCCGTAAGAAATCAAAATCCTATTTAATATATTTCACTCCTTATTGCCAATTCGAATAAACATATTTTATTTTTAAAAGCCCATTATATCCCTTTATTCTCAACCCATGATTTAATTAAATATAACTTAATTTAATCAAAATCTAATCTAAATCCTAATCTACTCATATCACCCTCATTGTACTTCTTGGTCTAATCCTAGATTAGTTGGCTAATCTATGTGATTCATAAAAAAAAAGCCTAAGTGGTTGTTCACACATGTGTGAGAAACCATTATCAAGGTGGCCAACCAACTTCCTTAAATTATCCAACCATGAGCATTATACTTTCCCCCTCTTCAATCATAAATGCCTCACCTATTTCAAAGTTTTCCAAACATGTGTGAGTGACATTGGCCTTGCCATTGCAAATGTTAACAAGATCTTTGATAGAGTAGTTTCACACTATCTAATAACTCTGTATATGATAGATTCAATGTAAAATAATTTTGAACTTATTAATGTATGTATTGAATTATATATATCTACTAACAGATTTTTGTGTATATATTAAGTACTTCAAAATTACAAGTCATTGTTTGAGTAGAGGTATTTATACTGTTGTAGATGTACTTCATATTTCTATAATATATATCAATTTCCATTCGCAGCAACAGTATATAGATATATATGTGTATATCTACACACACACAGAGATATATATATCTATGGGAGTAGGTTGCCATGTCTGTAGGG